>CAXAKX010000527.1:0-466383 GCA_963969525.1 Ontholestes murinus | reverse complement strand
AATAACAATAACAATAAGAAATAAAAATATCAATAAGAAATAACAATAACAATAACAATAAGAAATAACAATAAAAATAAGAAATAACAATAACAATAAGAAATAACAATAAGAAATAACATTAACAATAAGAATTAACAATAACAATAAGAAATAACAATAACAATAACAATAAGGAATAACAATAACAATAACAATAAGAAATACCAATAACAATAAGAAATAACAATAACAAAAAGAAATAGCAATAACAATAAGAAATAACAATAACAATAAAAAATAACAATAACAATAAGAAATAACAATAACAATAACAATAAGGAATAACAATAACAATAACAATAAGAGATACCAATAACAAAAAGAAATAGCAATAACAATAAGAAATAACAATAACAATAGGAAATAACAATAACAATAAGAAATAACAATAACAATAAGAAATAACAATAACAATAAGAAATAATAATAACAATAAGAAATAACAATAACAATAACAATAAGATATAACAATAACAAAAAGAAATAACAATAACAATAGGATATAACAATAACAATAAGAAATAACAATAACAATAGGAAATAACATTAACAATAAGAAATAACAATAACAATAAGAAATAACAATAACTATAAGAAATAACAATAACAAAAAGAAATAACAATAACAATAGGAAATAACAATAACAATAAGAAATAACAATAACAATAGGAAATAACAATAACAATAAGAAATAACAATAACAATAATAAATAACAATAACAATAAGAAATAATAATAACAATAAGAAATAACAATAACATTAAGAAATAACAATAACAATAAGAAATAACAATAACAATAGGAAATAACAATAACAATAATAAATAACAATAACAATAAGAAATAACAATAACAATAAAAAATAACAATAATTATAAGAAATAACAATAAAAAATAAGAATAACAATAAGAAATAACAATAAGAAATAACAATAACAAAAAGAAATAACCATAACAATTGGAAATAACAATAACAATTAGAAATAACAATAACAATAAGAAATAACAATAACAATAAGAAATAACAATAACCATATGAAATACCAATAACAATAAGAAATAACAATAACAATAAGAAATAACAGTAACAATAAGAAATAACAACAAGAATAAGAAATAACAATAACAATAAAGAAGAACAATAACAATAAGAAATAACAATAACAATAACAATAAAAAATACCAATAACAATAAGAAATAACAATAACAATAAGAATAAAAAATAACAATATCTATAAGAAATAAAAATAACAATAAGAAATAACAATAAGAAATAACATTAACAATAAGAAATAACAATAACAATAATAAATAACAATAACAATAAGGAATAACAATAACAATAACAATAAGAAATACCAATAACAATAAGAAATAACAATAACAAAAAGAAATAACAATAACAATAAGAAATAATACTAACAATAAGAAATAACAATAGAAAATAACAATAACAATAAGAAATAAAAATAACAATAAAAAATAACAATAACAATAAGAAATAACAATAACAATAAGAAATAACAATAAAAATAAGAAATAACAATAACAATAAGAAATAACAATAAGAAATAACATTAACATAAGAATTAACAATAACAATAAGAAATAACAATAACAATAATAAATAACCATAACAATAAGGAATAACAATAACAATAACAATAAGAAATAACAATAACAAAAAGAAATAATAATAACAATAAGAAACAACAATAACAATAGGCAATAACAATAACAATAAGAAATAACAATAACAATAAGAAATAACAATAACAATAAGAAATAACAATAAAAATAAGAAATAACAATAACAAAAAGAAATAACAATAACAATAAGAAATAACAATAACAATAAGAAATAACAATAACAAAAAGAAATAACAATAACAATAGGAAATAACAATAACAATAAGAAATAACAATAACAATAAGAAATAACAATAACAATAAGAAATAACAATAACCATAAGAAATAACAATAACAATAAGAAATAACAATAACAATAAGAAATAACAATAACAATAAGAAATAACAATAACAATAAGAAATAACAATAACAATAAGAAATAACAATAACAATAAGAAAGAACAATAACAATAAGAAATAACAATAACAATAAGAAATAACAATAACAATAGGCAATAACAATAACAATAAGAAATAACAATAACAATAAGAAATAACAATAACAATAACAATAAGAAATAACAATAACAATAAAAATAACAATAACAATAAGAAATAACAATAAAAATTAAAAATAACAATAACAATAAGAAATAACAATATCTATAAGAAATAACAATAACAATAAGAAATAACAATAACAATAAGAAATAACAATAACAATAACAATAACAATAAAAAATAACAATAACAATAAGAAATAACAATATCAATAAGAAATGACAATAACAATAAGAAATAACAATAACAATAAGAAATAACAATAACAATAAAAAAAAACAATAACAATAAGAAATAACAATAACAATAATAAATAACAATAACAATAAGGAATAACAATAACAATAAGAAATACCAATAACAATAAGAAATTAAAAAAACAAAAAGAAATAACAATAGCAATAAGAAATAACAATAAAAATAGGAAATAACAATAACAATAAGAAATAACAATAACAATAAGAAATAACAATAACAATAAAAAATAACAATAACAATAAGAAATAACAATAACAATAAGAAATAACAATAACAATAAGACCTAACAATAACAATAAGAAATAACAATAACAATAAGAAATAACAATAACAATAAGAAATAACAATAACAATAAGAAATAACTATAACAATAAAAAATAACAATAACAATAAGAAATAACAATATCAATAAGAAATAACAATACCAATAAGAAATAACAATAACAATAAGAAATAACACTAACAATAAGAAATAACAATAACAATAAGAAATAACAATAACAATAAGAAATAACAATAAAAATAAGAAATAACAATAAAAATAAGAAATAACGATAACAATAAGAAATAACAATAAGAAATAACATTAACAATAAGAATTAACAATAACAATAAGAAATAACAATAACAATAATAAATAACATTAACAATAAGGAATAACAATAAGAAATACCAATAACAATAAGAAATAACAATAACAAAAAGAAATAACAATAACAATAGGAATTAACAATAACAATAAGAAATAACAATAACAATAAGAAATAACAATAACAATAAGAAATAACAATAACAAAAAGAAATAACAATAACAATAAGAAATAACAATAACAATAAGAAATAACAATAACAATAAGAAATAGCAATAACAATAAGGAATAGCAATAACAATAAGAAATAACAATAACAATAAGAAATAACAATAACAATAAGAAATAACAATAACAATAAGAAATAACAATAACAATAAGAAATAGCAATAACAATAAGAAATAACAATAACAATAAGAAATAACAATAACAATAAGAAATAACAATAACAATAAGAAATAACAATAACAATAAGAAATAACAATAACAATAGGAAATAACAATAACAATAAGAAATAGCAATAACAATAAGAAATAACAATAACAATAAGAAATAACAATAACATTAAAAAATAACAATAATAATAAGAAATAACAATATCAATAAGAAATAACAATAACAATAAGAAATAACAATAACAATAAGAAATAACAATAACAATAAGAAATAACAATAACAATAAGAAATAACAATAACAATAAGAAATAACAATAACCATAAGAAATAACAATAACAATAACAATAAGAAATAACAATAACAATAACAATAAGAAATAACAATAAAAATAACAAAAAGAAATAACAATAACAATAAGAATTGACAATAACAATAAGAAATAACAATAACAATAACAGTAAGAAATAACAATAACAATAAGAAATAACAATAACAATAACAATAAGAAATAACAATAACAAAAAGAAATAACAATAATAATAGGAAATAACAATAACAATAAGAAATAACAATAACAATAAGAAATAACAATAAGAAATAACAATAACAATAAGAAATGACAATAACAATAAGAAATAACAATAACAATAACAGTAAGAAATAACAATAACAATAAGAAATAACAATAACAAAAATAAATAACAATAGGAAATAACAATAACAATAAGAAATAACAATAACAATAAGAAATAACAATAACAATAAGAAATAACAAAAAAATAACAATAAAAAATAACAATATCAATAAGAAATAACAATAGCAATAAAAAATAACAATAACAATAAGAAATAACAATAAGAAATAACATTAACAATAAGGAATAACATAAACAATAAGAAATAACAATAACAATAAGAAATAACAATAACAATAATAAATAACAATAACAATAAGAAATAACAATAACAATAATAAATAACAATAACAATAAGGAATAACAATAACAATAAGAAATACCAATAACAATAAGAAATAACAATAACAAAAAGAAATAACAATAACAATAAGAGATAATAATAACAATAAGAAATAACAATAGGAAATAACAATAACAATAAGAAATAAAAATATCAATAAGAAATAACAATAACAATAAGAAATAACAATAAAAATAAGAAATAACAATAACAATAAGAAATAACATTAACAATAAGAATTAACAATAACAATAAGAAATAACAATAACAATAACAATAAGGAATAACAATAACAATAAGAAATACCAATAACAATAAGAAATAACAATAACAAAAAGAAATAGCAATAACAATAAGAAATAACAATAACAATAGGAAATAGCAATAACAATAAGAAATAACAATAACAAATAACAATAACAATAAGAAATAATAATAACAATAAGAAATAACAATAAGAAATAACAATAACAATAACAATAAGAAATAACAATAACAATAACAATAAGAAATAACAATAACAATAAGAAATAACAATAACAATAACAATAAGAAATAACAATAACAATAAAAATAACAATAACAATAAGAAATAACAATAACAATAAGAAATAACAATCACAATAAGAAATAACAATAACAATAAGAAATAACAATAACAATAAGAAATAATAATAACAATAAGAAATAACAATAAGAAATAACAATAACAATAACAATAAGAAATAACAATAACAATAAGAAATAACAATAACAAAAAGAAATAACAATAACAATAGGATATAACAATAACAATAAGAAATAACAATAACAATAAGAAATAACAATAAGAAATAACATTAACAATAAGAATTAACAATAACAATAAGAAATAACAATAACAATAATAAATAACATTAACAATAAGGAATAACAATAACAATAACAATAAGAAATACCAATAACAATAAGAAATAACAATAACAAAAAGAAATAACAATAAGAATAGGAATTAACAATAACAATAAGAAATAACAATAACAATAAGAAATAACAATAACAATAAGAAATAATAATAACAATAAGAAATAACAATAAGAAATAACAATAACAATAACAATAAGAAATAACAATAACAATAAGAAATAACAATAACAATAAAAATAACAATAACAATAAGAAATAACAATCACAATAAGAAATAACAATAACAATAAGAAATAACAATAACAATAAGAAATAATAATAACAATAAGAAATAACAATAAGAAATAACAATAACAATAACAATAAGAAATAACAATAACAATAACAATAAGAAATAACAATAACAAAAAGAAATAACAATAACAATAGGATATAACAATAACAATAAGAAATAACAATAACAATAAGAAATAACAATAACAATAACAATAACAATAAAAATAACAATAACAATAAGAAATAACAATAAAAAAAAAAAATAACAATAACAATAATAAATAACAATAAGAAATAACAATAACAATAAGAAATAACAATAACAATAATAAATAACAATAAGAAATAACAATAACAATAAGAAATAACAATAACAATAAGAAATAACATTAACAATAAGAATTAACAATAACAATAAGAAATAACAATAACAATAATAAATAACAATAACAATAAGGAATAACAATAACAATAAGAAATACCAATAACAATAAGAAATAACAATAACAAAAAGAAATAGCAATAACAATAAGAAATAACAATAACAATAGGAAATAGCAATAACAATAAGAAATAACAATAACAAATAACAATAACAATAAGAAATAATAATAACAATAAGAAATAACAATAAGAAATAACAATAACAATAACAATAAGAAATAACAATAACAATAACAATAAGAAATAACAATAACAATAAGAAATAACAATAACAATAACAATAAGAAATAACAATAACAATAAAAATAACAATAACAATAAGAAATAACAATAACAATAAGAAATAACAATCACAATAAGAAATAACAATAACAATAAGAAATAACAATAACAATAAGAAATAATAATAACAATAAGAAATAACAATAAGAAATAACAATAACAATAACAATAAGAAATAACAATAACAATAAGAAATAACAATAACAAAAAGAAATAACAATAACAATAGGATATAACAATAACAATAAGAAATAACAATAACAATAAGAAATAACAATAAGAAATAACATTAACAATAAGAATTAACAATAACAATAAGAAATAACAATAACAATAATAAATAACATTAACAATAAGGAATAACAATAACAATAACAATAAGAAATACCAATAACAATAAGAAATAACAATAACAAAAAGAAATAACAATAAGAATAGGAATTAACAATAACAATAAGAAATAACAATAACAATAAGAAATAACAATAACAATAAGAAATAATAATAACAATAAGAAATAACAATAAGAAATAACAATAACAATAACAATAAGAAATAACAATAACAATAAGAAATAACAATAACAATAAAAATAACAATAACAATAAGAAATAACAATCACAATAAGAAATAACAATAACAATAAGAAATAACAATAACAATAAGAAATAATAATAACAATAAGAAATAACAATAAGAAATAACAATAACAATAACAATAAGAAATAACAATAACAATAACAATAAGAAATAACAATAACAAAAAGAAATAACAATAACAATAGGATATAACAATAACAATAAGAAATAACAATAACAATAAGAAATAACAATAACAATAACAATAACAATAAAAATAACAATAACAATAAGAAATAACAATAAAAAAAAAAAATAACAATAACAATAATAAATAACAATAAGAAATAACAATAACAATAAGAAATAACAATAACAATAATAAATAACAATAAGAAATAACAATAACAATAAGAAATAACAATAACAATAAGAAATAACAATAAAAATAAGAAATAACAATAACAATAAGAAATAACAATAAGAAATAACATTAACAATAAGAATTAACAATAACAATAAGAAATAACAATAACAATAATAAATAACATTAACAATAAGGAATAACAATAACAATAACAATAAGAAATACCAATAACAATAAGAAATAACAATAACAAAAAGAAATAACAATAACAATAGGAATTAACAATAACAATAAGAAATAACAATAACAATAAGAAATAACAATAACAAAAAGAAATAACAATAACAATAAGAAATAACAATAACAATAAGAAATAACAATAAGAAATAACAATAACAATAAGAAATAGCAATAACAATAAGGAATAGCAATAACAATAAGAAATAACAATAACAATAAGAAATAACAATAACAATAAGAAATAACAATAACAATAAGAAATAACAATAACAATAAGAAATAACAATAACAATAGGAAATAACAATAACAATAAGAAATAACAATAACAATAAGAAATAGCAATAACAATAAGAAATAACAATAACAATAAGAAATAACAATAACATTAAAAAATAACAATAACAATAAGAAATAACAATATCAATAAGAAATAACAATAACAATAAGAAATAACAATAACAATAAGAAATAACAATAACAATAAGAAATAACAATAACAATAAGAAATAACAATAACAATAAGAAATAACAATAACAATAACAATAAGAAATAACAATAACAAAAATAAATAACAATAGGAAATAACAATAACAATAAGAAATAACAATAACAATAAGAAATAACAAAAAAATAACAATAAAAAATAACAATATCAATAAGAAATAACAATAGCAATAAAAAATAACAATAATAATAAGAAATAACAATAAGAAATAACATTAACAATAAGAAATAACATAAACAATAAGAAATAACAATAACAATAATAAATAACAATAACAATAAGGAATAACAATAACAATAAGAAATACCAAAAACAATAAGAAATAACAATAACAATAAGAGATAATAATAACAATAAGAAATAACAATAGGAAATGACAATAACAATAAGAAATAAAAATATCAATAAGAAATAACAATAAAAATAAGAAATAACAATAACAATAAGAAATAACATTAACAATAAGAATTAACAATAACAATAAGAAATAACAATAACAATAATAAATAACAATAACAATAAGGAATAACAATAACAATAACAACAAGAAATACCAATAACAATAAGAAATAACAATAACAAAAAGAAATAGCAATAACAATTAGAAATAACAATAACAATAGGAAATAACAATAACAATAAGAAATAACAATAACAATAAGAAATAACAATAACAATAAGAAATAATAATAACAATAAGAAATAACAATAACAATAACAATAAGAAATAACAATAACAATAACAATAAGAAATAACAATAACAATAACAATAAAAATAACAATAACAATAAGAAATAACAATAACAATAAGAAATAACAATAACAATACCAATAACAATAAAAATAACAATAACAATAAGAAATAACAATAAAAATAAAAAATAACAATAACAATAAGAAATAACAATATCAATAAGAAATAACAATAACAATAAGAAATAACAATAACAATAATAAATAACAATAACAATAACAATAAAAAATAACAATAACAATGAGAAATAACAATATCAATAAGAAATGACAATAACAATAAGAAATAACAATAACAATAATAAATAACAATAAGAAATAACAATAACAATAAGAAATAACAATAACAATAAGAAATAGCAATAACAATAAGAAATAACAATAACAATAAGAAATAACAATAACAATAAGAAATAACAATAACAATAAGAAATAACAATAACAAAAAGAAATAACAATAACAATAAGAAATAACAATAACAATAAGAAATAACAATAACAATAAGAAATAGCAATAACAATAAGAAATAACAATAACAATAAGAAATAACAATAACAATAAGAAATAACAATAACAATAAGAAATAACAATAACAATAAGAAATAACAATAAGAAATAGCAATAACAATAAGAAATAAGAATAAGAAATAACAATAACAATAAGAAATAACAATATCAATAAGAAATAACAATAACAATAAGAAATAACAATAACAATAAGAAATAACAATAACAATAAGAAATAACAATAACAATAAGAAATAACAATAACAATAACAATAAGAAATAACAATAACAATAACAATAAGAAATAACAATAACAATAGGAAATAACAATAACAATAAGAAATAACCATAACAATAAGAAATAACAATAACAATGAGAAATAACAATAACAATAATAAATAACAATAACAATAAGGAATAACAATAAGAAATAACAATAACCATAAGAAATAACAATAACAATAACAATAAGAAATAACAATAACAATAACAATAAGAAACAACAATAACAAAAAGAAATAACAATAACAATAGGAAATAACAATAACAATAAGAAATAACAATAACCATAAGAAATAACAATAACAATAACAATAAGAAATAACAATAACAATAAGAAATAACAATAACCATAAGAAATAACAATAACAATAACAATAAGAAATAACAATAACAATAACAATAAGAAATAGCAATAACAAAAAGAAATAACAATAACAATAAGAAATAACAATAACAATAGGAAATAACAATAACAATAAGAAATAACAATAACAATAAGAAATAGCAATAACAATAAGAAATAACAATAACAATAAGAAATAAAAATAACAATAAGAAATAACAATAACATTAAAAAATAACAATAACAATAAAAAATAACAATAACAATAAGAAATAACAATATCAATAAGAAATAACAATAACAATAAGAAATAACAATAACAATAAGAAATAACAATAACAATAAGAAATAACAATAACAATAAGAAATAACAATAACAATAAGAAATAACAATAACAATAAGAAATAACAATAACCATAAGAAATAACAATAACAATAACAATAAGAAATAACAATAACAATAACAATAAGAAATAACAATAACAAAAAGAAATAACAATAACAATAGGAAATAACAATAACAATAAGAAATAACAATAACAATAAGAAATAACAATAACAATGAGAAATAACAATAACAATAATAAATAACAATAACAATAAGAAATAACAATAACAATAACAATAAGAAATAACAATAACAAAAAGAAATAACAATAACAATAGGAAATAACAATAACAATAAGAAATAACAATAACAATAAGAAATAACAATAACAATAAGAAATGACAATAACAATAAGAAATAACAATAACAATAACAGTAAGAAATAACAATAACAATAAGAAATAAAAATATCAATAGGAAATAACAATAACAATAGTAAATAACAATAACAATAACAATAAGAAATAACAATAACAAAAAGAAATAACAATAACAATAGGAAATAACAATAACAATAAGAAATAACAATAACAATAAGAAATAACAATAACAATAAGAAATAACAATAACAATAGGAAATAACAATAACAATAGGAAATAACAATAACAATAAGAAATAACAATAACAATAGGAAATAACAATAACAATAAGAAATAGCAATAACAATAAGAAATAACAATAACAATAAGAAATAACAATAATAATAAGAAATAACAATATCAATAAGAAATAACAATAACAATAAGAAATAACAATAACAATAAGAAATAACAATAACAATAAGAAATAACAATAACAATAAGAAATAACAATAACAATAAGAAATAACAATAACCATAAGAAATAACAATAACAATAACAATAAGAAATAACAATAACAATAACAATAAGAAATAACAATAAAAATAACAAAAAGAAATAACAATAACAATAAGAATTGACAATAACAATAAGAAATAACAATAACAATAACAGTAAGAAATAACAATAACAATAAGAAATAACAATAACAATAACAATAAGAAATAACAATAACAAAAAGAAATAACAATAATAATAGGAAATAACAATAACAATAAGAAATAACAATAACAATAAGAAATAACAATAACAATAAGAAATGACAATAACAATAAGAAATAACAATAACAATAACAGTAAGAAATAACAATAACAATAAGAAATAACAATAACAAAAATAAATAACAATAGGAAATAACAATAACAATAAGAAATAACAATAACAATAAGAAATAACAATAACAATAAGAAATAACAAAAAATAACAATAAAAAATAACAATATCAATAAGAAATAACAATAGCAATAAAAAATAACAATAACAATAAGAAATAACAATAAGAAATAACAATAACAATAAGAAATAACAATAACAATAATAAATACGATAACAATAAGAAATAACAATAACAATAATAAATAACAATAACAATAAGGAATAACAATAACAATAAGAAATACCAATAACAATAAGAAATAACAATAACAAAAAGAAATAACAATAACAATAAGAGATAATAATAACAATAAGAAATAACAATAGGAAATAACAATAACAATAAGAAATAAAAATATCAATAAGAAATAACAATAACAATAAGAAATAACAATAAAAATAAGAAATAACAATAACAATAAGAAATAACATTAACAATAAGAATTAACAATAACAATAAGAAATAACAATAACAATAATAAATAACAATAACAATAAGGAATAACAATAACAATAAGAAATACCAATAACAATAAGAAATAACAATAACAAAAAGAAATAGCAATAACAATAAGAAATAACAATAACAATAGGAAATAGCAATAACAATAAGAAATAACAATAAGAAATAACAATAACAATAAGAAATAATAATAACAATAAGAAATAACAATAAGAAATAACAATAACAATAACAATAAGAAATAACAATAACAATAACAATAAGAAATAACAATAACAATAAGAAATAACAATAACAATAAAAATAACGATAACAATAAGAAATAACAATAACAATAAGAAATAACAATCACAATAAGAAATAACAATAACAATAAGAAATAACAATAACAATAAGAAATAATAATAACAATAAGAAATAACAATAAGAAATAACAATAACAATAACAATAAGAAATAACAATAACAATAAGAAATAACAATAACAATAAAAATAACAATAACAATAAGAAATAACAATCACAATAAGAAATAACAATAACAATAAGAAATAACAATAACAATAAGAAATAATAATAACAATAAGAAATAACAATAAGAAATAACAATAACAATAACAATAAGAAATAACAATAACAATAACAATAAGAAATAACAATAACAAAAAGAAATAACAATAACAATAGGATATAACAATAACAATAAGAAATAACAATAACAATAACAATAACAATAAAAATAACAATAAGAAATAACAATAAAAAAAAAAATAACAATAACAATAATAAATAACAATAAGAAATAACAATAACAATAAGAAATAACAATAACAATAATAAATAACAATAAGAAATAACAATAACAATAAGAAATAACAATAACAATAAGAAATAACAATAAAAATAAGAAATAACAATAACAATAAGAAATAACAATAAGAAATAACATTAACAATAAGAATTAACAATAACAATAAGAAATAACAATAACAATAATAAATAACATTAACAATAAGGAATAACAATAACAATAACAATAAGAAATACCAATAACAATAAGAAATAACAATAACAAAAAGAAATAACAATAACAATAGGAATTAACAATAACAATAAGAAATAACAATAACAATAAGAAATAACAATAACAAAAAGAAATAACAATAACAATAAGAAATAACAATAACAATAAGAAATAACAATAAGAAATAACAATAACAATAAGAAATAGCAATAACAATAAGGAATAGCAATAACAATAAGAAATAACAATAACAATAAGAAATAACAATAACAATAAGAAATAACAATAACAATAGGAAATAACAATAACAATAAGAAATAACAATAACAATAAGAAATAGCAATAACAATAAGAAATAACAATAACAATAAGAAATAACAATAACATTAAAAAATAACAATAACAATAAGAAATAACAATATCAATAAGAAATAACAATAACAATAAGAAATAACAATAACAATAAGAAATAACAATAACAATAAGAAATAACAATAACAATAAGAAATAACAATAACAATAAGAAATAACAATAACAATAACAATAAGAAATAACAATAACAAAAATAAATAACAATAGGAAATAACAATAACAATAAGAAATAACAATAACAATAAGAAATAACAATAACAATAAGAAATAACAAAAAAATAACAATAAAAAATAACAATATCAATAAGAAATAACAATAGCAATAAAAAATAACAATAATAATAAGAAATAACAATAAGAAATAACATTAACAATAAGAAATAACATAAACAATAAGCAATAACAATAACAATAATAAATAACAATAACAATAAGGAATAACAATAACAATAAGAAATACCAAAAACAATAAGAAATAACAATAACAAAAAGAAATAACAATAACAATAAGAGATAATAATAACAATAAGAAATAACAATAGGAAATGACAATAACAATAAGAAATAAAAATATCAATAAGAAATAACAATAAAAATAAGAAATAACAATAACAATAAGAAATAACATTAACAATAAGAATTAACAATAACAATAAGAAATAACAATAACAATAATAAATAACAATAACAATAAGGAATAACAATAACAATAACAACAAGAAATACCAATAACAATAAGAAATAACAATAACAAAAAGAAATAGCAATAACAATAAGAAATAACAATAACAATAGGAAATAACAATAACAATAAGAAATAACAATAACAATAAGAAATAACAATAACAATAAGAAATAATAATAACAATAAGAAATAACAATAACAATAACAATAAGAAATAACAATAACAATAACAATAAGAAATAACAATAACAATAAGAAATAACAATAACAATAACAATAAAAATAACAATAACAATAAGAAATAACAATAACAATAAGAAATAACAATAACAATACCAATAACAATAAAAATAACAATAACAATAAGAAATAACAATAAAAATAAAAAATAACAATAACAATAAGAAATAACAATATCAATAAGAAATAACAATAACAATAAGAAATAACAATAACAATAATAAATAACAATAACAATAACAATAACAATAACAATAAAAAATAACAATAACAATGAGAAATAACAATATCAATAAGAAATGACAATAACAATAAGAAATAACAATAACAATAATAAATAACAATAAGAAATAACAATAACAATAAGAAATAGCAATAACAATAAGAAATAACAATAACAATAAGAAATAACAATAACAATAAGAAATAACAATAACAATAAGAAATAACAATAACAAAAAGAAATAACAATAACAATAAGAAATAACAATAACAATAAGAAATAACAATAACAATAAGAAATAACAATAACAATAAGAAATAGCAATAACAATAAGAAATAACAATAACAATAAGAAATAACAATAACAATAAGAAATAACAATAACAATAAGAAATAACAATAAGAAATAGCAATAACAATAAGAAATAAGAATAAGAAATAACAATAACAATAAGAAATAACAATATCAATAAGAAATAACAATAACAATAAGAAATAACAATAACAATAAGAAATAACAATAACAATAAGAAATAACAATAACAATAAGAAATAACAATAACAATAAGAAATAACAATAACCATAAGAAATAACAATAACAATAACAATAAGAAATAACAATAACAATAACAATAAGAAATAACAATAACAATAGGAAATAACAATAACAATAAGAAATAACCATAACAATAAGAAATAACAATAACAATGAGAAATAACAATAACAATAATAAATAACAATAACAATAAGAAATAACAATAACAATAAGAAATAACAATAACCATAAGAAATAACAATAACAATAACAATAAGAAATAACAATAACAATAACAATAAGAAACAACAATAACAAAAAGAAATAACAATAACAATAGGAAATAACAATAACAATAAGAAATAACAATAACCATAAGAAATAACAATAACAATAACAATAAGAAATAACAATAACAATAAGAAATAACAATAACCATAAAAAAAAACAATAACAATAACAATAAGAAATAACAATAACAATAACAATAAGAAATAGCAATAACAAAAAGAAATAACAATAACAATAAGAAATAACAATAACAATAGGAAATAACAATAACAATAAGAAATAACAATAACAATAAGAAATAGCAATAACAATAAGAAATAACAATAACAATAAGAAATAAAAATAACAATAAGAAATAACAATAACATTAAAAAATAACAATAACAATAAAAAATAACAATAACAATAAGAAATAACAATATCAATAAGAAATAACAATAACAATAAAAATAACAATAACAATAAGAAATAACAATCACAATAAGAAATAACAATAACAATAAGAAATAACAATAACAATAAGAAATAATAATAACAATAAGAAATAACAATAAGAAATAACAATAACAATAACAATAAGAAATAACAATAACAATAACAATAAGAAATAACAATAACAAAAAGAAATAACAATAACAATAGGATATAACAATAACAATAAGAAATAACAATAACAATAACAATAACAATAAAAATAACAATAAGAAATAACAATAAAAAAAAAAATAACAATAACAATAATAAATAACAATAAGAAATAACAATAACAATAAGA
The DNA here is from genome assembly GCA_963969525.1 of Ontholestes murinus. NCBI lineage: Eukaryota > Metazoa > Arthropoda > Insecta > Coleoptera > Staphylinidae > Ontholestes > Ontholestes murinus. The sequence continues at coordinate 450,196 of CAXAKX010000527.1, read as the reverse complement.
AATAACAATAACAATAATAAATAACAATAAGAAATAACAATAACAATAAGAAATAACAATAACAATAAGAAATAACAATAACAATAAGAAATAACAATAAAAATAAGAAATAACAATAACAATAAGAAATAACAATAAGAAATAACATTAACAATAAGAATTAACAATAACAATAAGAAATAACAATAACAATAATAAATAACATTAACAATAAGGAATAACAATAACAATAACAATAAGAAATACCAATAACAATAAGAAATAACAATAACAAAAAGAAATAACAATAACAATAGGAATTAACAATAACAATAAGAAATAACAATAACAATAAGAAATAACAATAACAAAAAGAAATAACAATAACAATAAGAAATAACAATAACAATAAGAAATAACAATAAGAAATAACAATAACAATAAGAAATAGCAATAACAATAAGGAATTGCAATAACAATAAGAAATAACAATAACAATAAGAAATAACAATAACAATAAGAAATAACAATAACAATAGGAAATAACAATAACAATAAGAAATAACAATAACAATAAGAAATAGCAATAACAATAAGAAATAACAATAACAATAAGAAATAACAATAACATTAAAAAATAACAATAACAATAAGAAATAACAATATCAATAAGAAATAACAATAACAATAAGAAATAACAATAACAATAAGAAATAACAATAACAATAAGAAATAACAATAACAATAAGAAATAACAATAACAATAACAATAAGAAATAACAATAACAAAAATAAATAACAATAGGAAATAACAATAACAATAAGAAATAACAATAACAATAAGAAATAACAATAACAATAAGAAATAACAAAAAAATAACAATAAAAAATAACAATATCAATAAGAAATAACAATAGCAATAAAAAATAACAATAATAATAAGAAATAACAATAAGAAATAACATTAACAATAAGAAATAACATAAACAATAAGCAATAACAATAACAATAATAAATAACAATAACAATAAGGAATAACAATAACAATAAGAAATACCAAAAACAATAAGAAATAACAATAACAAAAAGAAATAACAATAACAATAAGAGATAATAATAACAATAAGAAATAACAATAGGAAATGACAATAACAATAAGAAATAAAAATATCAATAAGAAATAACAATAACAATAAGAAATAACATTAACAATAAGAATTAACAATAACAATAAGAAATAACAATAACAATAATAAATAACAATAACAATAAGGAATAACAATAACAATAACAACAAGAAATACCAATAACAATAAGAAATAACAATAACAAAAAGAAATAGCAATAACAATAAGAAATAACAATAATAATAGGAAATAACAATAACAATAAGAAATAACAATAACAATAAGAAATAACAATAACAATAAGAAATAATAATAACAATAAGAAATAACAATAACAATAACAATAAGAAATAACAATAACAATAAGAAATAACAATAACAATAACAATAAAAATAACAATAACAATAAGAAATAACAATAACAATAAGAAATAACAATAACAATACCAATAACAATAAAAATAACAATAACAATAAGAAATAACAATAAAAATAAAAAATAACAATAACAATAAGAAATAACAATATCAATAAGAAATAACAATAACAATAAGAAATAACAATAACAATAATAAATAACAATAACAATAACAATAACAATAACAATAAAAAATAACAATAACAATGAGAAATAACAATATCAATAAGAAATGACAATAACAATAAGAAATAACAATAACAATAATAAATAACAATAAGAAATAACAATAACAATAAGAAATAGCAATAACAATAAGAAATAACAATAACAATAAGAAATAACAATAACAATAAGAAATAACAATAACAATAAGAAATAACAATAACAAAAAGAAATAACAATAACAATAAGAAATAACAATAACAATAAGAAATAACAATAACAATAAGAAATAGCAATAACAATAAGAAATAACAATAACAATAAGAAATAACAATAACAATAAGAAATAACAATAACAATAAGAAATAACAATAAGAAATAGCAATAACAATAAGAAATAAGAATAAGAAATAACAATAACAATAAGAAATAACAATATCAATAAGAAATAACAATAACAATAAGAAATAACAATAACAATAAGAAATAACAATAACAATAAGAAATAACAATAACAATAAGAAATAACAATAACAATAAGAAATAACAATAACCATAAGAAATAACAATAACAATAACAATAAGAAATAACAATAACAATAACAATAAGAAATAACAATAACAATAGGAAATAACAATAACAATAAGAAATAACCATAACAATAAGAAATAACAATAACAATGAGAAATAACAATAACAATAATAAATAACAATAACAATAAGAAATAACAATAACAATAAGAAATAACAATAACCATAAGAAATTACAATAACAATAACAATAAGAAATAACAATAACAATAACAATAAGAAACAACAATAACAAAAAGAAATAACAATAACAATAGGAAATAACAATAACAATAAGAAATAACAATAACCATAAGAAATAACAATAACAATAACAATAAGAAATAACAATAACAATAAGAAATAACAATAACCATAAGAAATAACAATAACAATAACAATAAGAAATAACAATAACAATAACAATAAGAAATAGCAATAACAAAAAGAAATAACAATAACAATAAGAAATAACAATAACAATAGGAAATAACAATAACAATAAGAAATAACAATAACAATAAGAAATAGCAATAACAATAAGAAATAACAATAACAATAAGAAATAAAAATAACAATAAGAAATAACAATAACATTAAAAAATAACAATAACAATAAAAAATAACAATAACAATAAGAAATAACAATATCAATAAGAAATAACAATAACAATAAGAAATAACAATAACAATAAGAAATAACAATAACAATAAGAAATAACAATAACAATAAGAAATAACAATAACAATAAGAAATAACAATAACAATAAGAAATAACAATAACCATAAGAAATAACAATAACAATAACAATAAGAAATAACAATAACAATAACAATAAGAAATAACAATAACAAAAAGAAATAACAATAACAATAGGAAATAACAATAACAATAAGAAATAACAATAACAATAAGAAATAACAATAACAATGAGAAATAACAATAACAATAATAAATAACAATAACAATAAGAAATAACAATAACAAAAAGAAATAACAATAACAATAGGAAATAACAATAACAATAAGAAATAACAATAACAATAAGAAATAACAATAACAATAAGAAATGACAATAACAATAAGAAATAACAATAACAATAACAGTAAGAAATAACAATAACAATAAGAAATAACAATAACAAAAATAAATAACAATAACAATAACAATAAAAATAACAATAACAATAAGAAATAACAATAACAATAAGAAATAACAATAACAATACCAATAACAATAAAAATAACAATAACAATAAGAAATAACAATAAAAATAAAAAATAACAATAACAATAAGAAATAACAATATCAATAAGAAATAACAATAACAATAAGAAATAACAATAACAATAATAAATAACAATAACAATAACAATAACAATAACAATGAGAAATAACAATATCAATAAGAAATGACAATAACAATAAGAAATAACAATAACAATAATAAATAACAATAAGAAATAACAATAAAAATAAGAAATAGCAATAACAATAAGAAATAACAATAACAATAAGAAATAACAATAACAATAAGAAATAACAATAACAAAAAGAAATAACAATAACAATAAGAAATAACAATAACAATAAGAAATAACAATAACAATAAGAAATAACAATAACAATAAGAAATAGCAATAACAATAAGAAATAACAATAACAATAAGAAATAACAATAACAATAAGAAATAACAATAACAATAAGAAATAACAATAACAATAAGAAATAACAATAAGAAATAGCAATAACAATAAGAAATAAGAATAAGAAATAACAATAACAATAAGAAATAACAATATCAATAAGAAATAACAATAACAATAAGAAATAACAATAACAATAAGAAATAACAATAACAATAAGAAATAACAATAACAATAAGAAATAACAATAACAATAAGAAATAACAATAACCATAAGAAATAACAATAACAATAACAATAAGAAATAACAATAACAATAACAATAAGAAATAACAATAACAATAAGAAATAACCATAACAATAAGAAATAACAATAACAATGAGAAATAACAATAACAATAATAAATAACAATAACAATAAGAAATAACAATAACAATAAGAAATAACAATAACCATAAGAAATAACAATAACAATAACAATAAGAAATAACAATAACAATAACAATAAGAAACAACAATAACAAAAAGAAATAACAATAACAATAGGAAATAACAATAACAATAAGAAATAACAATAACCATAAGAAATAACAATAACAATAACAATAAGAAATAACAATAACAATAAGAAATAACAATAACCATAAGAAATAACAATAACAATAACAATAAGAAATAACAATAACAATAACAATAAGAAATAGCAATAACAAAAAGAAATAACAATAACAATAAGAAATAACAATAACAATAGGAAATAACAATAACAATAAGAAATAACAATAACAATAAGAAATAGCAATAACAATAAGAAATAACAATAACAATAAGAAATAAAAATAACAATAAGAAATAACAATAACAATAAAAAATAACAATAACAATAAGAAATAACAATATCAATAAGAAATAACAATAACAATAAGAAATAACAATAACAATAAGAAATAACAATAACAATAAGAAATAACAATAACAATAAGAAATAACAATAACAATAAGAAATAACAATAACAATAAGAAATAACAATAACCATAAGAAATAACAATAACAATAACAATAAGAAATAACAATAACAATAACAATAAGAAATAACAATAACAAAAAGAAATAACAATAACAATAGGAAATAACAATAACAATAAGAAATAACAATAACAATAAGAAATAACAATAACAATGAGAAATAACAATAACAATAATAAATAACAATAACAATAAGAAATAACAATAACAAAAAGAAATAACAATAACAATAGGAAATAACAATAACAATAAGAAATAACAATAACAATAAGAAATAACAATAACAATAAGAAATGACAATAACAATAAGAAATAACAATAACAATAACAGTAAGAAATAACAATAACAATAAGAAATAACAATAACAAAAATAAATAACAATAACAATAGGAAATAACAGTAACAATAAGAAATAACAATAACAATAAGAAATAACAATAACAATAAGAAATAACAAAAACAATAAGAAATAACAATAACAATAAGAAATAAAAATATCAATAGGAAATAACAATAACAATAGTAAATAACAATAACAATAACAATAAGAAATAACAATAACAAAAAGAAATAACAATAACAATAGGAAATAACAATAACAATAAGAAATAACAATAACAATAAGAAATAACAATAACAATAAGAAATAACAATAACAATAGGAAATAACAATAACAATAGGAAATAACAATAACAATAAGAAATAACAATAACAATAAGTATTAACAATAACCATAAGAAATAACAATAACAATAAGAAATAACAGTAACAATAAGAAATAACAACAAGAATAAGAAATAACAATAACAATAAGGAAGAACAATAACAATAAGAAAAAACAATGACAATAAGAAATAACAGTAACAATAAGAAATAGCAATAACAATAAGTAATAACAATAACAATAACAATAAGAAATAACAATAACAATAAGAAATAACAATAACAATAAGAAATACCAATAACAATAAGAAATAACAATAACAATAAGAAATAACAATAACAATAACAATAAAAAATAACAATAACAATAAAAAATACCAATAACAATAACAAATAACAATAATAATAAAAAATAACAATAACAATAAGAAATAACAATATCAATAAGAAATAACAATATCAATAAGAAATAACAATAACAATGAGAAATAACAATAACAATAAGAAATAACAATAACAATAAGAAATAACAATAACAATAACAATAAAAAATAACAATATCAATAAGAAATAACAATAACATTAAGAAATAACAATAACAATAAGAAATAACATTAACAATAAGAAATAACATTAACAATAAGAAATAACAATAACAATAAGAAATAACAATAACAATAATAAATAACAATAACAATAAGGAATTACAATAACAATAACAATAAAAAATACCAATAACAATAAGAAATAACAATAACAAAAAGAAATAACAATAACAATAAGAAATAATAATAACAATAAGAAATAACAATAGGAAATAACAATAACAATAAGAAATAACAATAAAAATAAGAAATAACAATAACAATAAGAAATAACAATAAGAAATAACATTAACAATAAGTATTAACAATAACAATAAGAAATAACAATAACAATAATAAATAACAATAACAATAAGGAATAACAATAACAATAAGAAATACCAATAACAATAAGAAATAACAATAACAAAAAGAAATAACAATAACAATAAGAAATAACAATAGGAATTAACAATAACAATAAGAAATAACAATAACAATAAGAAATAACAATAAAATTAAGAAATAACAATAAGAAATAACAATAACAAAAAGAAATAACAATAACAATAAGAAATAACAATAACAATAATAAATAATAACAAATAACAATAACAATAAGAAATAACAATAACAATAATAAATAACAATAACAATAAGAAATAGCAATAACAATAAGAAATAACAATAACAATAAGAAATAACAATAACTATAATAAATAACAATAAGAAACAACAATAACAATAAGAAATAACAATAACAATAAGAAATAACAATAACAATAAGAAATAACAATAACAATAAGAAATAACAATAACAATAATAAATAACAATAACAATAAGAAATAACAATAACAAAAATAAATAACAATAACAATAGGAAATAACAATAACAATAAGAAATAACAATAACAATAAGAAATAACAATAACAATAAGAAATAATAATAACAAAAAGAAATAACAATAACAATAAGAAATAATAATAACAATAGGAAATAACAATAACAATAAGAAATAGCAATAACAATAAGAAATAACAATAACAATAAGAAATAACAATAACATTAAAAAATAACAATAACAATAATAAATAACAATAACAATAAGAAACAACAATATCAATAAGAAATAACAATAACAATAAGAAATAACAATAACAATAAGAAATAACAATAACCATAAGAAATAACAATAACAATAACAATAAGAAATAACAATAACAATAACAATAAGAAATAACAATAACAATAACAATAAAATATACCAATAACAATAACAAATAACAATAACAATAAGAAATAACAATAACAATAAGAAATAACAATAACAATAAGAAATAACAATAACAATAAGAAATAACAATAAGAAATAACAATAGGAAATAACATTAACAATAAGAAATAACAATAACAATAAGAAATAACAATAACAATAAGAAATAATAATAACAATAAGAAATAACAATAACAATAGGAAATAACAATAACAATAAGAAATAACAATAACAATAAGAAATAACAATAATAATAGGAAATAACAATAACAATAAGAAATAATAATAACAATAAGAATTAACAATAACAATAAGAAATAACAATATCAATAAGAAATAACAATAACAATAAGAAATAACAATAACAATAAGAAATAACAATAACAATAATAAATAACATTAACAATAAGGAATAACAATAACAATAACAATAAGAAATACCAATAACAATAAGAAATAACAATAACAATAAGAAATAACAATAACAATAACAATAAGAAATAACAATAACAATAACAATAAAAAATAACAATAACAATAAAATATACCAATAACAATAACAAATAACAATAACAATAAGAAATAACAATATCAATAAGAAATAACAATAACAATAAGAAATAACAATAACAATAAGAAATAACAATAACAATAAGAAACAACAATGAGAAATAACAATAAGAAATAACATTAACAATAAGAAATAGCAATAACAATAAGAAATAACAATAACAATAAGAAATAACAATAACAATAAGAAATAACAATAACAATAAGAAAGAACAATAACAATAATAAATAACAATAAAAATAAGGAATAACAATAACAATAAGAAATACCAATAACAATAAGAAATAACAATAACAAAAAGAAATAACAATAACAATTGGAAATAACATAAACAATAAGAAATAAAAATAACAATAAGAAATAACAATAACAATAAGGAAGAACAATAACAATAAGAAATAACAATGACAGTAAGAAATAACAATAACAATAAGAAATAGCAATAACAATAAGAAATAACAATAACAATAAGAAATAACAATAACAATAAGAAATACCAAAAACAATAAGAAATAACAATAACAATAAGAAATAACAATAACAATAACAATAAAAAATAACAATAAAAAATAACAATAGCAATAAGAAATAACAATGATAATAAGAAATAACAATAACAATAAGAAATAGCAATAACAATAAGAAATAACAATAACAATAAGAAATAACAATAACAATAAGAAATAACAATAACAATAAGAAATAACAATAACCATAAGAAATAACAATAACAATAACAATAAGAAATAACAATAACAATAACAATAAGAAATAACAATAACAAAAAGAAATAACAATAACAATAGGAAATAACAATAACAATAAGAAATAACAATAACAATAAGAAATAACAATAACAATGAGAAATAACAATAACAATAATAAATAACAATAACAATAAGAAATAACAATAACAAAAAGAAATAACAATAACAATAGGAAATAACAATAACAATAAGAAATAACAATAACAATAAGAAATAACAATAACAATAAGAAATGACAATAACAATAAGAAATAACAATAACAATAACAGTAAGAAATAACAATAACAATAAGAAATAACAATAACAAAAATAAATAACAATAACAATAGGAAATAACAGTAACAATAAGAAATAACAATAACAATAAGAAATAACAATAACAATAAGAAATAACAAAAACAATAAGAAATAACAATAACAATAAGAAATAAAAATATCAATAGGAAATAACAATAACAATAGTAAATAACAATAACAATAACAATAAGAAATAACAATAACAAAAAGAAATAACAATAACAATAGGAAATAACAATAACAATAAGAAATAACAATAACAATAAGAAATAACAATAAGAAATAACAATAACAATAGGAAATAACAATAACAATAGGAAATAACAATAACAATAAGAAATAACAATAACAATAAGTATTAACAATAACCATAAGAAATAACAATAACAATAAGAAATAACAGTAACAATAAGAAATAACAACAAGAATAAGAAATAACAATAACAATAAGGAAGAACAATAACAATAAGAAAAAACAATGACAATAAGAAATAACAGTAACAATAAGAAATAGCAATAACAATAAGTAATAACAATAACAATAACAATAAGAAATAACAATAACAATAAGAAATAACAATAACAATAAGAAATACCAATAACAATAAGAAATAACAATAACAATAAGAAATAACAATAACAATAACAATAAAAAATAACAATAACAATAAAAAATACCAATAACAATAACAAATAACAATAATAATAAAAAATAACAATAACAATAAGAAATAACAATATCAATAAGAAATAACAATATCAATAAGAAATAACAATAACAATGAGAAATAACAATAACAATAAGAAATAACAATAACAATAAGAAATAACAATAACAATAACAATAAAAAATAACAATATCAATAAGAAATAACAATAACATTAAGAAATAACAATAACAATAAGAAATAACATTAACAATAAGAAATAACATTAACAATAAGAAATAACAATAACAATAAGAAATAACAATAACAATAATAAATAACAATAACAATAAGGAATTACAATAACAATAACAATAAAAAATACCAATAACAATAAGAAATAACAATAACAAAAAGAAATAACAATAACAATAAGAAATAATAATAACAATAAGAAATAACAATAGGAAATAACAATAACAATAAGAAATAACAATAAAAATAAGAAATAACAATAACAATAAGAAATAACAATAAGAAATAACATTAACAATAAGTATTAACAATAACAATAAGAAATAACAATAACAATAATAAATAACAATAACAATAAGGAATAACAATAACAATAAGAAATACCAATAACAATAAGAAATAACAATAACAAAAAGAAATAACAATAACAATAAGAAATAACAATAGGAATTAACAATAACAATAAGAAATAACAATAACAATAAGAAATAACAATAAAATTAAGAAATAACAATAAGAAATAACAATAACAAAAAGAAATAACAATAACAATAAGAAATAACAATAACAATAATAAATAATAACAAATAACAATAACAATAAGAAATAACAATAACAATAATAAATAACAATAACAATAAGAAATAGCAATAACAATAAGAAATAACAATAACAATAAGAAATAACAATAACTATAATAAATAACAATAAGAAACAACAATAACAATAAGAAATAACAATAACAATAAGAAATAACAATAACAATAAGAAATAACAATAACAATAATAAATAACAATAACAATAAGAAATAACAATAACAAAAATAAATAACAATAACAATAGGAAATAACAATAACAATAAGAAATAACAATAACAATAAGAAATAACAATAACAATAAGAAATAATAATAACAAAAAGAAATAACAATAACAATAAGAAATAATAATAACAATAGGAAATAACAATAACAATAAGAAATAGCAATAACAATAAGAAATAACAATAACAATAAGAAATAACAATAACATTAAAAAATAACAATAACAATAATAAATAACAATAACAATAAGAAACAACAATATCAATAAGAAATAACAATAACAATAAGAAATAACAATAACAATAAGAAATAACAATAACAATAAGAAATAACAATAACCATAAGAAATAACAATAACAATAACAATAAGAAATAACAATAACAATAACAATAAGAAATAACAATAACAATAACAATAAAATATACCAATAACAATAACAAATAACAATAACAATAAGAAATAACAATAACAATAAGAAATAACAATAACAATAAGAAATAACAATAACAATAAGAAATAACAATAAGAAATAACAATAGGAAATAACATTAACAATAAGAAATAACAATAACAATAAGAAATAACAATAACAATAAGAAATAATAATAACAATAAGAAATAACAATAACAATAGGAAATAACAATAACAATAAGAAATAACAATAACAATAAGAAATAACAATAATAATAGGAAATAACAATAACAATAAGAAATAATAATAACAATAAGAATTAACAATAACAATAAGAAATAACAATATCAATAAGAAATAACAATAACAATAAGAAATAACAATAACAATAAGAAATAACAATAACAATAATAAATAACATTAACAATAAGGAATAACAATAACAATAACAATAAGAAATACCAATAACAATAAGAAATAACAATAACAATAAGAAATAACAATAACAATAACAATAAGAAATAACAATAACAATAACAATAAAAAATAACAATAACAATAAAATATACCAATAACAATAACAAATAACAATAACAATAAGAAATAACAATATCAATAAGAAATAACAATAACAATAAGAAATAACAATAACAATAAGAAATAACAATAACAATAAGAAACAACAATGAGAAATAACAATAAGAAATAACATTAACAATAAGAAATAGCAATAACAATAAGAAATAACAATAACAATAAGAAATAACAATAACAATAAGAAATAACAATAACAATAAGAAAGAACAATAACAATAATAAATAACAATAAAAATAAGGAATAACAATAACAATAAGAAATACCAATAACAATAAGAAATAACAATAACAAAAAGAAATAACAATAACAATTGGAAATAACATAAACAATAAGAAATAACAATAACAATAAGAAATAACAATAAGAATAAGGAAGAACAATAACAATAAGAAATAACAATGACAGTAAGAAATAACAATAACAATAAGAAATAGCAATAACAATAAGAAATAACAATAACAATAAGAAATAACAATAACAATAAGAAATACCCAAAACAATAAGAAATAACAATAACAATAAGAAATAACAATAACAATAACAATAAAAAATAACAATAAAAAATAACAATAGCAATAAGAAATAACAATGATAATAAGAAATAACAATAACAATAAGAAATAGCAATAACAATAAGAAATAACAATAACAATAAGAAATAACAATAACAATAAGAAATACCAAAAACAATAAGAAATAACAATAACAATAACAATAAGAAATAACAATAACAATAAGAAATAACAATAACAATAAGAAATAACAATAACAATAAGAAATACCAATAACAATAAGAAATAACAATAACAAAAAGAAATAACAATAACAATAAGAGATAATAATAACAATAAGAAATAACAATAGGAAATAACAATTACAATAAGAAATAACAATAACAATAAAAAATAACAATAACAATAAGAAATAAAAATATCAATAAGAAATAACAATAACAATAACAATAAGAAATAACAATAAAAATAAGAAATAACAATAACAATAAGAAATAACAATAAGAAATAACATTAACAATAAGAATTAACAATAACAATAAGAAATAACAATAACAATAACAATAAGGAATAACAATAACAATAACAATAAGAAATACCAATAACAATAAGAAATAACAATAACAAAAAGAAATAGCAATAACAATAAGAAATAACAATAACAATAAAAAATAACAATAAGAATAAGAAATAACAATAACAATAACAATAAGGAATAACAATAACAATAACAATAAGAAATACCAATAACAAAAAGAAATAGCAATAACAATAAGAAATAACAATAACAATAGGAAATAACAATAACAATAAGAAATAACAATAACAATAAGAAATAACAATAACAATAAGAAATAATAATAACAATAAGAAATAACAATAACAATAACAATAAGAAATAACAATAACAAAAAGAAATAACAATAACAATAGGATATAACAATAACAATAAGAAATAACAATAACAATAGGAAATAACATTAACAATAAGAAATAACAATAACAATAAGAAATAACAATAACTATAAGAAATAACAATAACAAAAAGAAATAACAATAACAATAGGAAATAACAATAACAATAAGAAATAACAATAACAATAGGAAATAACAATAACAATAAGAAATAACAATAACAATAATAAATAACAATAACAATAAGAAATAATAATAACAATAAGAAATAACAATAACATTAAGAAATAACAATAACAATAAGAAATAACAATAACAATAGGAAATAACAATAACAATAATAAATAACAATAACAATAAGAAATAACAATAACAATAAAAAATAACAATAATTATAAGAAATAACAATAAAAAATAACAATAACAATAAGAAATAACAATAAGAAATAACAATAACAAAAAGAAATAACCATAACAATTGGAAATAACAATAACAATTAGAAATAACAATAACAATAAGAAATAACAATAACAATAAGAAATAACAATAACCATATGAAATAACAATAACAATAAGAAATAACAGTAACAATAAGAAATAACAACAAGAATAAGAAATAACAATAACAATAAAGAAGAACAATAACAATAAGAAATAACAATAACAATAAAAAATACCAATAACAATAAGAAATAACAATAACAATAAGAATAAAAAATTACAATATCAATAAGAAATAAAAATAACAATAAGAAATAACAATAAGAAATTACATTAACAATAAGAAATAACAATAACAATAATAAATAACAATAACAATAAGGAATAACAATAACAATAACAAAAAGAAATACCAATAACAATAAGAAATAACAATAACAAAAAGAAATAACAATAACAATAAGAAATAATAATAACAATAAGAAATAACAATAGAAAATAACAATAACAATAAGAAATAAAAATAACAATAAAAAATAACAATAACAATAAGAAATAACAATAACAATAAGAAATAACAATAAAAATAAGAAATAACAATAACAATAAGAAATAACAATAAGAAATAACATTAACATAAGAATTAACAATAACAATAAGAAATAACAATAACAATAATAAATAACCATAACAATAAGGAATAACAATAACAATAACAATAAGAAATACCAATAACTATAAGAAATAACAATAACAAAAAGAAATAATAATAACAATAAGAAATAACAATAACAATAGGCAATAACAATAACAATTAGAAATAACAATAACAATAAGAAATAACAATAACAATAAGAAATAACAATAAAAATAAGAAATAACAATAACAAAAAGAAATAACAGTAACAATAAGAAATAACAATAACAATAAGAAATAACAATAACAATAAGAAATAACAATAACAATAGGAAATAACAATAACAATAAGAAATAACAATAACAATAAGAAATAACAATAACAATAAGAAATAACAATAACCATAAGAAATAACAATAACAATAAGAAATAACAATAACAATAAGAAATAACAATAACAATAAGAAATAACAATAACAATAAGAAATAACAATAACAATAAGAAATAACAATAACAATAAGAAAGAACAATAACAATAAGAAATAACAATAACAATAAGAAATAACAATAACAATAACAATAAGAAATAACAATAACAATAAGAAATAACAATAACAATAACAATAAGAAATAACAATAACAATAAAAATAACAATAACAATAAGAAATAGCAATAAAAATTAAAAATAACAATAACAATAAGAAATAACAATATCAATAAGAAATAACAATAACAATAAGAAATAACAATAACAATAAGAAATAACAATAACAATAACAATAACAATAAAAAATAACAATAACAATAAGAAATAACAATATCAATAAGAAATGACAATAACAATAAGAAATAACAATAACAATAAGAAATAACAATAACAATAAGAAAAAACAATAACAATAAGAAATAACAATAACAATAATAAATAACAATAACAATAAGGAATAACAATAACAATAAGAAATACCAATAACAATAAGAAATTAAAAAAACAAAAAGAAATAACAATAGCAATAAGAAATAACAATAAAAATAGGAAATAACAATAACAATAAGAAATAACAATAACAATAAAAAATAACAATAACAATAAGAAATAACAATAACAATAAGAAATAACAATAACAATAAGACCTAACAATAACAATAAGAAATAACAATAACAATAAGAAATAACAATAACAATAAGAAATAACAATAACAATAAGAAATAACTATAACAATAAAAAATAACAATAACAATAAGAAATAACAATATCAATAAGAAATAACAATACCAATAAGAAATAACAATAACAATAAGAAATAACACTAACAATAAGAAATAACAATAACAATAAGAAATAACAATAACAATAAGAAATAACAATAAAAATAAGAAATAACAATAAAAATAAGAAATAACGATAACAATAAGAAATAACAATAAGAAATAACATTAACAATAAGAATTAACAATAACAATAAGAAATAACAATAACAATAATAAATAACATTAACAATAAGGAATAACAATAACAATAACAATAAGAAATACCAATAACAATAAGAAATAACAATAACAAAAAGAAATAACAAAAACAATAGGAATTAACAATAACAATAAGAAATAACAATAACAATAAGAAATAACAATAACAATAAGAAATAACAATAACAAAAAGAAATAACAATAACAATAAGAAATAACAATAACAATAAGAAATAACAATAACAATAAGAAATAGCAATAACAATAAGGAATAGCAATAACAATAAGAAATAACAATAACAATAAGAAATAACAATAACAATAAGAAATAACAATAACAATAAGAAATAGCAATAACAATAAGAAATAACAATAACAATAAGAAATAACAATAACAATAAGAAATAACAATAACAATAAGAAATAACAATAACAATAGGAAATAACAATAACAATAAGAAATAGAAATAACAATAAGAAATAACAATAACAATAAGAAATAACAATAACATTAAAAAATAACAATAATAATAAGAAATAACAATATCAATAAGAAATAACAATAACAATAAGAAATAATAATAACAATAAGAAATAACAATAACAATAAGAAATAACAATAACAATAAGAAATAACAATAACAATAAGAAATAACAATAACCATAAGAAATAACAATAACAATAACAATAAGAAATAACAATAACAATAACAATAAGAAATAACAATAAAAATAACAAAAAGAAATAACAATAACAATAGGAAATAACAATAACAATAAGAATTGACAATAACAATAAGAAATAACAATAACAATAACAGTAAGAAATAACAATAACAATAAGAAATAACAATAACAATAACAATAAGAAATAACAATAACAAAAAGAAATAACAATAATAATAGGAAATAACAATAACAATAAGAAATAACAATAACAATAAGAAATAACAATAAGAAATAACAATAACAATTAAAAATGACAATAACAATAAGAAATAACAATAACAATAACAGTAAGAAATAACAATAACAATAAGAAATAACAATAACAAAAATAAATAACAATAGGAAATAACAATAACAATAAGAAATAACAATAACAATAAAAAATAACAATAACAATAAGAAATAACAAAAAAATAACAATAAAAAATAACAATATCAATAAGAAATAACAATAGCAATAAAAAATAACAATAACAATAAGAAATAACAATAAGAAATAACATAAACAATAAGAAATAACAATAACAATAAGAAATAACAATAACAATAATAAATAACAATAACAATAAGGAATAACAATAACAATAAGAAATACCAATAACAATAAGAAATAACAATAACAAAAAGAAATAACAATAACAATAAGAGATAATAATAACAATAAGAAATAACAATAGGAAATAAAAATAACAATAAGAAATAAAAATATCAATAAGAAATAACAATAACAATAAGAAATAACAATAAAAATAAGAAATAACAATAACAATAAGAAATAACATTAACAATAAGAATTAACAATAACAATAAGAAATAACAATAACAATAATAAATAACAATAACAATAAGGAATAACAATAACAATAAGAAATACCAATAACAATAAGAAATAACAATAACAAAAAGAAATAGCAATAACAATAAGAAATAACAATAACAATAGGAAATAACAATAACAATAAGAAATAACAATAACAATAAGAAATAATAATAACAATAAGAAATAACAATAAGAAATAACAATAACAATAACAATAAGAAATAACAATAACAATAACAATAAGAAATAACAATAACAATAACAATAAGAAATAACAATAACAATAAAAATAACAATAACAATAAGAAATAACAATAACAATAAGAAATAACAATCACAATAAGAAATAACAATAACAATAAGAAATAACAATAACAATAAGAAATAATAATAACAATAAGAAATAACAATAAGAAATAACAATAACAATAACAATAAGAAATAACAATAACAATAACAATAAGAAATAACAATAACAAAAAGAAATAACAATAACAATAGGATATAACAATAACAATAAGAAATAACAATAACAATAATAAATAACATTAACAATAAGGAATAACAATAACATTAACAATAAGAAATAACAATAACAATAATAAATAACATTAACAATAAGGAATAACAATAACATTAACAATAAGAAATACCAATAACAATAAGAAATACCAATAACAAAAAGAAATAACAATAACAATAGGAATTAACAATAACAATAAGAAATAACAATAACAATAAGAAATAACAATAACAATAAGAAATAACAATAACAATAAGAAATAATAATAACAATAAGAAATAACAATAAGAAATAACAATAACAATAACAATAAGAAATAACAATAACAATAACAATAAGAAATAACAATAACAATAAGAAATAACAATAACAATAAGAAATAACAATAACAATAAAAATAACATTAAGAATAAGAAATAACAATCACAATAAGAAATAACAATAACAATAAGAAATAACAATAACAATAAGAAATAATAATAACAATAAGAAATAACAATAAGAAATAACAATAACAATAACAATAAGAAATAACAATAACAAAAAGAAATAACAATAACAATAGGATATAACAATAACAATAAGAAATAACAATAACAATAAGAAATAACAATAACAATAACAATAACAATAAAAATAACAATAACAATAAGAAATAACAATAAAAAAAAAAATAACAATAGCAATAATAAATAACAATAACAATAAGAAATAACAATAACAATAATAAATAACAATAAGAAATAACAATAACAATAAGAAATAGCAATAACAATAAGAAATAACAATAACAATAAGAAATAACAATAAAAATAAGAAATAACAATAACAATAAGAAATAACATTAACAATAAGAATTAACAATAACAATAAGAAATAACAATAACAATAATAAATAACATTAACAATAAGGAATAACAATAACAATAACAATAAGAAATACCAATAACAATAAGAAATAACAATAACAAAAAGAAATAACAATAACAATAGGAATTAACAATAACAATAAGAAATAACAATAACAATAAGAAATAACAATAACAAAAAGAAATAACAATAACAATAAGAAATAACAATAACAATAAGAAATAACAATAAGAAATAGCAATAACAATAAGGAATAGCAATAACAATAAGAAATAACAATAACAATAAGAAATAACAATAACAATAAGAAATAACAATAACAATAAGAAATAACAATAACAATAAGAAATAGCAATAACAATAAGAAATAACAATAACAATAAGAAATAACAATAACAATAAGAAATAACAATAACAATAAGAAATAACAATAACAATAAGAAATAACAATAACAATAGGAAATAACAATAACAATAAGAAATAACAATAACAATAAGAAATAGCAATAACAATAAGAAATAACAATAACAATAAGAAATAACAATAACATTAAAAAATAACAATAACAATAAGAAATAACAATATCAATAAGAAATAACAATAACAATAAGAAATAACAATAACAATAAGAAATAACAATAACAATAAGAAATAACAATAACAATAAGAAATAACAATAACAATAAGAAATAACAATAACAATAAGAAATAACAATAACAATAACAATAAGAAATAACAATAACAAAAATAAATAACAATAGGAAATAACAATAACAATAAGAAATAACAATAACAATAAGAAATAACAATAACAATAAGAAATAACAAAAAAATAACAATAAAAAATAACAATATCAATAAGAAATAACAATAGCAATAAAAAATAACAATAATAATAAGAAATAACAATAAGAAATAACATTAACAATAAGAAATAACATAAACAATAAGAAATAACAATAACAATAACAATAAGGAATAACAATAACAATAAGAAATACCAATAACAATAAGAAATAACAATAACAAAAAGAAATAACAATAACAATAAGAGATAATAATAACAATAAGAAATAACAATAGGAAATGACAATAACAATAAGAAATAAAAATATCAATAAGAAATAACAATAAAAATAAGAAATAACAATAACAATAAGAAATAACATTAACAATAAGAATTAACAATAACAATAAGAAATAACAATAACAATAATAAATAACAATAACAATAAGGAATAACAATAACAATAACAACAAGAAATACCAATAACAATAACAAAAAGAAATAGCAATAACAATAAGAAATAACAATAACAATAGGAAATAACAATAACAATAAGAAATAACAATAACAATAAGAAATAACAATAACAATAAGAAATAATAATAACAATAAGAAATAACAATAAGAAATAACAATAACAATAACAATAAGAAATAACAATAACAATAACAATAAGAAATAACAATAACAATAAGAAATAACAATAACAATAACAATAAAAATAACAATAACAATAAGAAATAACAATAACAATAAGAAATAACAATAACAATACCAATAACAATAAAAATAACAATAACAATAAGAAATAACAATAAAAATAAAAAATAACAATAACAATAAGAAATAACAATATCAATAAGAAATAACAATAACAATAAGAAATAACAATAACAATAATAAATAACAATAAGAAATAACAATAACAATAACAATAACAATAAAAAATAACAATAACAATGAGAAATAACAATATCAATAAGAAATGACAATAACAATAAGAAATAACAATAACAATAATAAATAACAATAAGAAATAACAATAACAATAAGAAATAGCAATAACAATAAGAAATAACAATAACAATAAGAAATAACAATAACAATAAGAAATAACAATAACAATAAGAAATAACAATAACAAAAAGAAATAACAATAACAATAAGAAATAACAATAAGAAATAACAATAACAATAAGAAATAACAATAACAATAAGAAATAGCAATAACAATAAGAAATAACAATAACAATAAGAAATAACAATAACAATAAGAAATAATAATAACAATAAGAAATAACAATAACAATAAGAAATAACAATAAGAAATAGCAATAACAATAAGAAATAACAATAAGAAATAACAATAACAATAAGAAATAACAATATCAATAAGAAATAACAATAACAATAAGAAATAACAATAACAATAAGAAAAAACAATAATAATAAGAAATAACAATAACAATAAGAAATAACAATAACAATAAGAAATAACAATAACCATAAGAAATAACAATAACAATAACAATAAGAAATAACAATAACAATAACAATAAGAAATAACATTAACAATAGGAAATAACAATAACAATAAGAAATAACAATAACAATAAGAAATAACAATAACAATGAGAAATAACAATAACAATAATAAATAACAATAACAATAAGAAATAACAATAACAATAAGAAATAACAATAACCATAAGAAATAACAATAACAATAACAATAAGAAATAACAATAACAATAACAATAAGAAACAACAATAACAAAAAGAAATAACAATAACAATAGGAAATAACAATAACAATAAGAAATAACAATAACAATAAGAAATAACAATAACCATAAGAAATAACAATAACAAAAACAATAAGAAATAACAATAACATAAGAAATAACAATAACCATAAGAAATAACAATAACAATAACAATAAGAAATAACAATAACAATAACAATAAGAAATAGCAATAACAAAAAGAAATAACAATAACAATAAGAAATAACAATAACAATAGGAAATAACAATAACAATAAGAAATAACAATAACAATAAGAAATAGCAATAACAATAAGAAATAACAATAACAATAAGAAATAAAAATAACAATAAGAAATAACAATAACATTAAAAAATAACAATAACAATAAAAAATAACAATAACAATAAGAAATAACAATATCAATAAGAAATAACAATAACAATAAGAAATAACAATAACAATAAGAAATAACAATAACAATAAGAAATAACAATAACAATAAGAAATAACAATAACAATAAGAAATAACAATAACAATAAGAAATAACAATAACCATAAGAAATAACAATAACAATAACAATAAGAAATAACAATAACAATAACAATAAGAAATAACAATAACAAAAAGAAATAACAATAACAATAGGAAATAACAATAACAATAAGAAATAACAATAACAATAAGAAATAACAATAACAATGAGAAATAACAATAACAATAATAAATAACAATAACAATAAGAAATAACAATAACAATAACAATAAGAAATAACAATAACAAAAAGAAATAACAATAACAATAGGAAATAACAATAACAATAAGAAATAACAATAACAATAAGAAATAACAATAACAATAAGAAATGACAATAACAATAAGAAATAACAATAACAATAACAGTAAGAAATAACAATAACAAAAATAAATAACAATAACAATAGGAAATAACAATAACAATAAGAAATAACAATAACAATAAGAAATAACAATAACAATAAGAAATAACAAAAACAATAAGAAATAACAATAACAATAAGAAATAACAATATCAATAGGAAATAACAATAACAATAGTAAATAACAATAACAATAACAATAAGAAATAACAATAACAAAAAGAAATAACAATAACAATAGGAAATAACAATAACAATAAGAAATAACAATAACAATAAGAAATAACAATAACAATAAGAAATAACAATAACAATAGGAAATAACAATAACAATAGGAAATAACAATAACAATAAGAAATAACAATAACAATAAGTATTAACAATAACCATAAGAAATAACAATAACAATAAGAAATAACAGTAACAATAAGAAATAACAACAAGAATAAGAAATAACAATAACAATAAGGAAGAACAATAACAATAAGAAAAAACAATGACAATAAGAAATAACAGTAACAATAAGAAATAGCAATAACAATAAGTAATAACAATAACAATAACAATAAGAAATAACAATAACAATAAGAAATAACAATAACAATAATAAATACCAATAACAATAAGAAATAACAATAACAATAAGAAATAACAATAACAATAACAATAAAAAATACCAATAACAATAACAAATAAGAATAATAATAAAAAATAACAATAACAATAAGAAATAACAATATCAATAAGAAATAACAATATCAATAAGAAATAACAATAACAATGAGAAATAACAATAACAATAAGAAATAACAATAACAATAAGAAATAACTATAACAATAACAATAAAAAATAACAATATCAATAAGAAATAACAATAACATTAAGAAATAACAATAACAATAAGAAATAACATTAACAATAAGAAATAACATTAACAATAAGAAATAACAATAACAATAAGAAATAACAATAACAATAATAAATAACAATAACAATAAGGAATAACAATAACAATAACAATAAAAAATACCAATAACAATAAGAAATAACAATAACAAAAAGAAATAACAATAACAATAAGAAATAATAATAACAATAAGAAATAACAATAGGAAATAACAATAACAATAAGAAATAACAATAAAAATAAGAAATAACAATAACAATAAGAAATAACATTAACAATAAGTATTAACAATAACAATAAGAAATAACAATAACAATAATAAATAACATTAACAATAAGGAATAACAATAACAATAAGAAATACCAATAACAATAAGAAATAACAATAACAAAAAGAAATAACAATAACAATAAGAAATAACAATAGGAATTAATAATAACAATAAGAAATAACAATAACAATAAAAAATAACAATAACAATAAGAAATAACAATAACATTAAGAAATAACAATAAGAAATAACAATAACAAAAAGAAATAACAATAACAATAAGAAATAACAATAACAATAATAAATAATAACAAATAACAATAACAATAAGAAATAACAATAACAATAATAAATAACAATAACAATAAGAAATAGCAATAACAATAAGAAATAACAATAACAATAAGAAATAACAATAACTATAATAAATAACAATAAGAAACAACAATAACAATAAGAAATAACAATAACAATAAGAAATAACAATAACAATAAGAAATAACAATAACAATAATAAATAACAATAACAATAAGAAATAACAATAACAAAATTAAATAACAATAACAATAGGAAATAACAATAACAATAAGAAATAACAATAACAATAAGAAATAACAATAACAATAAGAAATAACAATAACAATAAGAAATAATAATAACAAAAAGAAATAACAATAACAATAAGAAATAATAATAACAATAGGAAATAACAATAACAATAAGAAATAGCAATAACAATAAGGAATAACAATAACAATAAGAAATAACAATAACATTAAAAAATAACAATAACAATAATAAATAACAATAACAATAAGAAACAACAATATCAATAAGAAATAAAAATAACAATAAGAAATAACAATAACAATAAGAAATAACAATAACAATAAGAAATAACAATAACCATAAGAAATAACAATAACAATAACAATAAGAAATAACAATAACAATAAGAAATAACAATAACAATAACAATAAGAAATAACAATAACAATAACAATAAAATATACCAATAACAATAACAAATAACAATAACAATAAGAAATAACAACATCAATAAGAAATAACAATAACAATAAGAAATAACAATAACAATAAGAAATAACAATAACAATAAGAAATAACAATAACAATAAGAAATAACAATAAGAAATAACAATAGGAAATAACATTAACAATAAGAAATAACAATAACAATAAGAAATAACAATAACAATAAGAAATAATAATAACAATAAGAAATAACAATAACAATAGGAAATAACAATAACAATAAGAAATAACAATAACAATAAGAAATAACAATAATAATAGGAAATAACAATAACAATAAGAAATAATAATAACAATAAGAATTAACAATAACAATAAGAAATAACAATATCAATAAGAAATAACAATAACAATAAGAAATAACAATAACAATAAGAAATAACAATAACAATAATAAATAACATTAACAATAAGGAATAACAATAACAATAACAATAAGAAATCCCAATAACAATAAGAAATAACAATAACAATAACAATAAGAAATAACAATAACAATAACAATAAAAAATAACAATAACAATAAAATATACCAATAACAATAACAAATAACAATAACAATAAGAAATAACAATAAGAAATAACAATAACAATAAGAAATAACAATAACAATAACAAAAAGAAATAACAATAACAATAGGAAATAACAATAACAATAACAAAAAGAAATAACAATAACAATAGGAAATAACAATAACAATAAGAAATAACAATAACAATAAGAAATAACAATAACAATGAGAAATAACAATAACAATAATAAATAACAATAACAATAAGAAATAACAATAACAATAACAATAAGAAATAACAATAACAAAAAGAAATAACAATAACAATTGGAAATAACAATAACAATAAGAAATAACAATAACAATAAGAAATAACAATAACAATAAGAAATAACAATAAGAAATGACAATAACAATAAGAAATAACAATAACAATAAGAGTAAGAAATAACAATAACAATAAGAAATAACAATAACAAAAATAAATAACAATAACAATAGGAAATAACAATAACAATAAGAAATAACAATAACAATAAGAAATAACAATAACAATAAGAAATAACAAAAACAATAAGAAATAACAATAACAATAAGAAATACCAATATCAATAGGAAATAACAATAACAATAGTAAATAACAATAACAATAACAATAAGAAATAACAATAACAAAAAGAAATAACAATAACAATAGGAAATAACAATAACAATAAGAAATAACAATAACAATAAGAAATAACAATAACAATAAGAAATAACAATAACAATAGGAAATAACAATAACAATAGGAAATAACAATAACAATAAGAAATAACAATAACAATAAGTATTAACAATAACCATAAGAAATAACAATAACAATAAGAAATAACAGTAACAATAAGAAATAACAACAAGAATAAGAAATAACAATAACAATAAGGAAGAACAATAACAATAAGAAAAAACAATGACAATAAGAAATAACAGTAACAATAAGAAATAGCAATAACAATAAGTAATAACAATAACAATAACAATAAGAAATAACAATAACAATAAGAAATAACAATAACAATAAGAAATACCAATAACAATAAGAAATAACAATAACAATAAGAAATAACAATAACAATAACAATAAAAAATAACAATAACAATAAAAAATACCAATAACAATAACAAATAACAATAATAATAAAAAATAACAATAACAATAAGAAATAACAATATCAATAAGAAATAACAATATCAATAAGAAATAACAATAACAATGAGAAATAACAATAACAATAAGAAATAACAATAACAATAAGAAATAACAATAACAATAAAAAATAACAATATCAATAAGAAATAACAATAACATTAAGAAATAACAATAACAATAAGAAATAACATTAACAATAAGAAATAACATTAACAATAAGAAATAACAATAACAATAAGAAATAACAATAACAATAATAAATAACAATAACAATAAGGAATAACAATAACAATAAAAAATACCAATAACAATAAGAAATAACAATAACAATAAGAAATAACAATAACAATAAGAAATAACAATAACAATAACAATAAAAACTAACAATAACAATAAAAAATACCAATAACAATAACAAATAACAATAATAATAAAAAATAACAATAACAATAAGAAATAACAATATCAATAAGAAATAACAATAACAATAAGAAATAATAATAACAATAAGAAATAACAATAGGAAATAACAATAACAATAAGAAATAACAATAAAAATAAGAAATAACAATAACAATAAGAAATAACAATAAGAAATAACATTAACAATAAGTATTAACAATAACAATAAGAAATAACAATAACAATAATAAATAACACAATAACAATAAGGAATAACAATAACAATAAGAAATACCAATAACAATAACAAATAACAATAATAATAAAAAATAACAATAACAATAAGAAATAACAATTCAATAAGAAATAACAATATCAATAAGAAATAACAATAACAATAAGAAATAACAATAACAATAAGAAATAACAATAACAATAACAATAAAAAATAACAATAACAATAAAAAATACCAATAACAATAACAAATAACAATAATAATAAAAAATAACAATAACAATAAGAAATAACAATATCAATAAGAAATAACAATAACAATAAGAAATAATAATAACAATAAGAAATAACAATAGGAAATAACAATAACAATAAGAAATAACAATAAAAATAAGAAATAACAATAACAATAAGAAATAACAATAAGAAATAACATTAACAATAAGTATTAACAATAACAATAAGAAATAACAATAACAATAATAAATAACAATAACAATAAGGAATAACAATAACAATAAGAAATACCAATAACAATAAGAAATAACAATAACAAAAAGAAATAACAATAACAATAAGAAATAACAATAGGAATTAACAATAACAATAAGAAATAACAATAACAATAAAAAATAACAATAACAATAAGAAATAACAATAACATTAAGAAATAACAATAAGAAATAACAATAACAAAAAGAAATAACAATAACAATAAGAAATAACAATAACAATAATAAATAATAACAAATAACAATAACAATAAGAAATAGCAATAACATAAGAAATAACAATAACAATAAGAAATAACAATAACTATAATAAATAACAATAAGAAACAACAATAACAATAAGAAATAACAATAACAATAAGAAATAACAATAACAATAAGAAATAACAATAACAATAATAAATAACAATAACAATAAGAAATAACAATAAACAAAAATAAATAACAATAACAATAGGAAATAACATTAACAATAAGAAATAACAATAACAATAAGAAATAACAATAACAATAAGAAATAACAATAACAATAAGAAATAACAATAACAATAAGAAATAACAATAACAATAAGAAATAACAATAACCATAAGAAATAACAATAACAATAACAATAAGAAATAACAATAACAATAACAATAAGAAATAACAATAACAAAAAGAAATAACAATAACAATAGGAAATAACAATAACAATAAGAAATAACAATAACAATGAGAAATAACAATAACAATAATAAATAACAATAACAATAAGAAATAACAATAACAATAACAATAAGAAATAACAATAACAAAAAAATAACAATAACAATAGGAAATAACAATAACAATAAGAAATAACAATAACAATAAGAAATGACAATAACAATAAGAAATAACAATAACAATAACAGTAAGAAATAACAATAACAATAAGAAATAACAATAACAAAAATAAATAACAATAACAATAGGAAATAACAATAACAATAAGAAATTACAATAACAATAAGAAATAACAATAACAATAAGAAATAACAATAACAATAAGAAATAACAATTAGAAATAACAATAACAATAACAATAAAAAATAACAATATCAATAAGAAATAACAAAAACAATAAGAAATAACAATAAGAAATAACATTAACAATAAGAAATAACAATAACAATAAGAAATAACAATAACAATAATAAATAACAATAACAATAAGGAATAACAATAACGATAACAATAAAAAATAACAATAACAATAAGAAATAACAATATCAATTAGAAATAACAATAACAATAAGAATTAACAATAAAAATAAGAAATAACAATAACAATAAGAAATAACATTAACAATAAGTATTAACAATAACAATAAGAAATAACAATAACAATAATAAATAACAATAACAATAAGGAATGACAATAAGAAATACCAATAACAATAACAAATAACAATAACAAAAAGAAATAACAATAACAATAAGAAATAACAATAGGAATTAACAATAACAATAAGAAATAACAATAACAATAAAAAATAACAATAACAATAAGAAATAACAATAACATTAAGAAATAACAATAAGAAATAACAATAACAAAAAGAAATAACAATAACAATAAGAAATAACAATAACAATAAGAAATAACAATAACAATAAGAAATAACAATAACAATAAGAAATAACAATAACAATAAGAAATAACAATAACAATAATAAATAACAATAACAATAAGAAATAGCAATAACAATAAGAAATAACAATAACAAAAATAAATAACAATAACAATAGGAAATAACAATAACAATAAGAAATAACAATAACAATAAGAAATAACAATAACAAAAAGAAATAACAATAACAATAAGAAATAATAATAACAATAGGAAATAACAATAACAATAAGAAATAACAATAACAATAAGAAATAACAATAACAATAAGAAATGGCAATAACAATAAGAAATAACAATAACAATAAGAAATAACAATAACAATAAGAAATAACAATAACATAAAAAAATAACAATAACAATAAGAAATAACAATAACAATAAGAAATAACAATATCAATAAGAAATAACAATAACAATAAGAAATAACAATAACAATAAGAAATAACAATAACAATAAGAAATAACAATAACAATAAGAAATAACAATAACCATAAGAAATAACAATAACAATAACAATAAGAAATAACAATAACAATAACAATAAGAAATAACAATAACAATGAGAAATAACAATAGCAATAATAAATAACAATAACAATAAGAAATAACAATAACAAAAAGAAATAACAATAACAATAGGAAATAACAATAACAATAAGAAATAACAATAACAATAAGAAATAACAATAACAATAAGAAATAACAATAACAATAACAATACGAAATAACAATAACAAAAATAAATAACAATAACAATAAGAAATAACAATAACAATAAGAAATAACAATAACAAAAAGAAATAACAATAACAATAAGAAATAACAATAACAATAAGAAATAACAATAACAATAAGAAATAACAATAAGAAATAGCAATAACAATAAGAAATAACAATAACAATAAGAAATAACAATAAGAATAAGAAATAACAATAACAATAAGAAATAACAATAACAATAGGAAATAACAATAACAATAAGAAATAACAATAACATTAAAAAATAACAATAACAATAAGAAATAACAATATCAATAAGAAATAACAATAACAATAAGAAATAACAATAACAATAAGAAATAACAATAACAATAAGAAATAACAATAACAATAAGAAATAACAATAACCATAAGAAATAACAATAACAATAACAATAAGAAATAACAATAACAATAACAATAAGAAATAACAATAACAATAAGAAATAACAATAACAATAGGAAATAACAATAACAATAAGAAATAACAATATCAATAAGAAATAACAATAACAATAAGAAATAACAATAACAATAAGAAATAACAATAACAATAAGAAATAACAATAACAATAAGAAATAACAATAACAATAAAAATAACAATAACAATAAGAAATAACAATAAAAATAAAAAATAACAATAACAATAATAAATAACAATAAGAAATAACAATAACAATAATAAATAACAATAAGAAATAACAATAACAATAAGAAATAACAATAACAATAAGAAATAACAATAAAAATAAGAAATAACAATAAGAAATAACATTAACAATAAGAATTAACAATAACAATAAGAAATAACAATAACAAAAAGAAATAACAATAACAATAAGAAATAACAATAACAATAAGAAATAACAATAAGAAATAACAATAACAATAAGAAATAGCAATAACAATAAGGAATAGCAATAAAAATAAGAAATAACAATAACAATAAGAAATAACAATAACAATAAGAAATAGCAATAACAATAAGAAATAACAATAACAATAAGAAATAACAATAACAATAAGAAATAACAATAACAATAAGAAATAACAATAACAATAGGAAATAACAATAACAATAAGAAATAACAATAACAATAAGAAATAGCAATAACAATAAGAAATAACAATAACAATAAGAAATAACAATAACATTAAAAAATAACAATAACAATAAGAAATAACAATATCAATAAGAAACAACAATAACAATAAGAAATAACAATAACAATAAGAAATAACAATAACAATAAGAAATAACAATAACAATAAGAAATAACAATAACAATAAGAAATAACAATAACCATAAGAAATAACAATAACAATAAGAAATAACAATAACAATAAGAAATAACAATAACAATAACAAAAAGAAATAACAATAACAATAGGAAATAACAATAACAATAAGAAATAACAATAACAATTAGAATTGACAATAACAATAAGAAATAACAATAACAATAAGAAATAACAATAACAATAACAAAAAGAAATAACAATAATAATAGGAAATAACAATAACAATAAGAAATAACAATAACAATAAGAAATAACAATAACAATAAGAAATAACAATAACAATAAGAAATAACAATAACAATAAGAAATGACAATAACAATAAGAAATAACAATAACAATAACAGTAAGAAATAACAGTAACAATAAGAAATAACAATAACAAAAATAAATAACAATAGGAAATAACAATAACAATAAGAAATAACAATAACAATAAGAAATAACAATAACAATAAGAAATAACAAAAAAATAACAATATCAATAAGAAATAACAATAGCAATAAAAAATAACAATAACAATAAGAAATAACAATAAGAAATAACATTAACAATAAGAAACAACATAAACAATAAGAAATAACAATAACAATAAGAAATAACAATAACAATAATAAATAACAATAACAATAAGGAATAACAATAACAATAAGAAATACCAATAACAATAAGAAATAACAATAACAAAAAGAAATAACAATAACAATAAGAGATAATAATAACAATAAGAAATAACAATAGGAAATGACAATAACAATAAGAAATAAAATTATCAATAAGAAATAACAATAACAATAAGAAATAACAATAAAAATAAGAAATAACAATAACAATAAGGAATAACAATAACAATAACAATAAGAAATACCAATAACAATAAGAAATACCAATAACTATAAGAAATAACAATAACAAAAAGAAATAGCAATAACAATAAGAAATAACAATAACAATAGGAAATAACAATAACAATAAGAAATAACAATAACAATAAGAAATAACAATAACAATAAGAAATAATAATAACAATAAGAAATAACAATAAGAAATAACAATAAGAAATAACAATAACAATAAAAAATAACAATAACAATAACAATAAAAATAACAATAACAATAAGAAATAACAATAACAATAAGAAATAACAATAACAATACCAATAACAATAAAAATAACAATAACAATAAGAAATAACAATAAAAATAAAAAATAACAATAACAATAAGAAATAACAATATCAATAAGAAATAACAATAACAATAAGAAATAACAATAACAATAATAAATAACAATAAGAAATAACAATAACAATAACAATAACAATAAAAAATAACAATAACAATGAGAAATAACAATATCAATAAGAAATGACAGTAACAATAAGAAATAACAATAACAATAAGAAATAACAATAACAATAAGAAATAACATTAACAATAAGAAATAACATTAACAATAAGAAAAAACAATAACAATAAGAAATAATAATAACAATAATAAATAACAATAACAATAAGGAATAACAATAACAATAAGAAATTAAAAAAACAAAAAGAAATAACAATAGCAATAAGAAATAACAATAACAATAGGAAATAACAAAAACAATAAGAAATAACAATAACAATAAAAAATAACAATAACAATAAGAAATAACAATAACAATAAGAAATAACAATAACAATAAGAAATAACAATACCAATAAGAACTAACAATAACAATAAGAAATAACAATAAGAATAAGAAGTAACAATAAGAAATAACATTAACAATAAGAATTAACAATAACAATAAGAAATAACAATAACAATAATAAATAACAAAAAGAAATGACAATAACAATAAGAAATCACAATAACAATAATAAATAACAATAAGAAATAACAATAACAATAAGAAATAACAATAAAAATAAGAAATAACAATAACAATAAGAAGTAACAATAAGAAATAAAATTAACAATAAGAATTAACAATAACAATAAGAAATAACAATAACAATAATAAATAACATTAACAATAAGGAATAACAATAACAATAACAATAAGAAATACCAATAACAATAAGAAATAACAATAACAATAAGAAATAACAATAACAAAAAGAAATAACAATAACAATAAGTAATAACAATAGGAATTAACAATAACAATAAGAAATAACAATAACAATAAGAAATAACAATAACAATAAGAAATAACAATAACAATAAGAAATAACAATAACAATAAGAAATAACAATAACAATAACAATAAGAAATAGCAATAACAATAAGAAATAACAATAACAATAAGAAATAACAATAACAATAAGAAATAACAATAACAATAAGAAATAACAATAAGAAATAGCAATAACAATAAGAAATAACACTAACAATAAGAAATAACAATAACAATAAGAAATAACAATAACAATAAGAAATAACAATATCAATAAGAAATAACAATAAGAAATAACAATAACAATAAGAAATAACAATAACAATAAGAAATAACAATAACAATAAGAAATAACAATAACAATAAGAAATAACAATAACCATAAGAAATAACAATAACAATAACAATAAGAAATAACAATAACAATAACAATAAGAAATAACAATAACAATAACAATAAGAAATAACAATAACAATAGGAAATAACAATAACAATAAGAAATAACAATAACAATAAGAAATAACAATAACAATGAGAAATAACAATAACAATAATAAATAACAATAACAATAAGAAATAACAATAACAATAAGAAATAACAATAACCATAAGAAATAACAATAACAATAACAATAAGAAATAATAATAACAATAACAATAAGAAATAACAATAACAAAAAGAAATAACAATAACAATAAGAAATAACAATAACAATAGGAAATAACAATAACAATAAGAAATAACAATAACAATAAGAAATAGCAATAACAATAAGAAATAACAATAACAATAAGAAATAAAAATAACAATAAGAAATAACAATAACATTAAAAAATAACAATAACAATAAGAAATAACAATAACAATAAGAAATAACAATATCAATAAGAAATAACAATAACAATAAGAAATAACAATAACAATAAGAAATAACAATAACAATAAGAAATAACAATAACAATAAGAAATAACAATAACAATAAGGAATAACAATAACCATAAGAAATAACAATAACAATAACAATAACAATAAGAAATAACAATAACAAAAAGAAATAACAATAACAATAGGAAATAACAATAACAATAAGAAATAACAATAACAATAAGAAATAACAATAACAATGAGAAATAACAATAACAATAATAAATAACAATAACAATAAGATATAACAATAACAATAAGAAATAACAATAACAAAAAGAAATAACAATAACAATAGGAAATAACAATAACAATAAGAAATAACAATAACAATAAGAAATAACAATAACAATAAGAAATAACAATAACAATAAGAAATAACAATAACAATAAGAAATGACAATAACAATAAGTAATAACAATAACAATAACAGTAAGAAATAACAATAACAATAAGAAATAACAATAACAAAAATAAATAACAATAACAATAGGAAATAACAATAACAATAAGAAATAACAATAACAATAAGAAATAACAATAACAATAAGAAATAACAAAAACAATAAGAAATAACAATAACAATAAGAAATAACAATATCAATAGGAAATAACAATAACAATAGTAAATAACAATAACAATAAGAAATAACAATAACAAAAAGAAATAACAATAACAATAGGAAATAACAATAACAATAAGAAATAACAATAACAATAAGAAATAACAATAACAATAAGAAATAACAATAACAATAGGAAATAACAATAACAATAGGAAATAACAATAACAATAAGAAATAACAATAACAATAAGTATTAACAATAACCATAAGAAATAACAATAACAATAAGAAATAACAGTAACAATAAGAAATAACAACAAGAATAAGAAATAACAATAACAATAAGGAAGAACAATAACAATAAGAAAAAACAATGACAATAAGAAATAACAGTAACAATAAGAAATAGCAATAACAATAAGTAATAACAATAACAATAAGAAATAACAATAACAATAAGAAATAACAATAACAATAAGAAATACCAATAACAATAAGAAATAACAATAACAATAAGAAATAACAATAACAATAACAATAAAAAATAACAATAACAATAAAAAATACCAATAACAATAACAAATAACAATAATAATAAAAAATAACAATAACAATAAGAAATAACACTAACAATGAGAAATAACAATAACAATAAGAAATAACAATAACAATAACAATAACAATAAAAAATAACAATATCAATAAGAAATAACAATAACATTAAGAAATAACAATAACAATAAGAAATAACAATAACAATAAGAAATAACATTAACAATAAGAAATAACAATAACAATAAGAAATAACAATAACAATAATAAATAACAATAACAATAAGGAATAACAATAACAATAACAATAAGAAATACCAATAACAATAAGAAATAACAATAACAAAAAGAAATAACAATAACAATAAGAAATAATAATAACAATAAGAAATAACAATAGGAAATAACAATAACAATA
Source organism: Ontholestes murinus (assembly GCA_963969525.1). Classification (NCBI taxonomy): domain Eukaryota; kingdom Metazoa; phylum Arthropoda; class Insecta; order Coleoptera; family Staphylinidae; genus Ontholestes; species Ontholestes murinus. The sequence continues at coordinate 414,537 of CAXAKX010000527.1, read as the reverse complement.
AGAAATGACAATAACAATTAAAAATAACAATAACAATAAGAAATAACAATATCAATTAGAAATAACAATAACAATAAGAAATAACAATTAAAATAAGAAATAACAATAACAATAAGAAATAACAATAAGAAATAACATTAACAATAAGTATTAACAATAACAATAAGAAATAACAATAACAATAATAAATAACAATAACAATAAGGAATAACAATAACAATAAGAAATACCAATAACAATAAGAAATAACAATAACAAAAAGAAATAACAATAACAATAAGAAATAACAATAACATTAAGAAATAACAATAACAAAAAGAAATAACAATAACAATAAGAAATAACAATAACAATAATAAATAACAATAAGAAATAACAATAACAATAAGAAATAACAATAACAATAAGAAATAACAATAACAATAATAAATAACAATAACAATAAGAAATAGCAATAACAATAAGAAATAACAATAACAATAAGAAATAACAATAACTATAATAAATAACAATAAGAAACAACAATAATAATAAGAAATAACAATAACAATAAGAAATAACAATAACAATAAGAAATAACAATAACAATAAGAAATAACAATAACAATAATAAATAACAATAACAATAAGAAATAACAATAACAAAAATAAATAACAATAACAATAGGAAATAACAATAACAATAAGAAATAACAATAACAATAAGAAATAACAATAAAAATAAGAAATAACAATAACAATAAGAAATAATAATAACAAAAAGAAATAACAATAACAATAAGAAATAATAATAACAATAGGAAATAACAATAACAATAAGAAATAACAATAACAATAAGAAATAGCAATAACAATAAGAAATAAATATAACAATAAGAAATAACAATAACATTAAAAAATAACAATAACAATAATAAATAACAATAACATTAAGAAACAACAATATCAATAAGAAATAACAATAACAATAAGAAATAACAATAACAATAAGAAATAACAATAACAATAAGAAATAACAATAACAATAAGAAATAACAATAACAATAAGAAATAACAATAACCATAAGAAATAACAATAACAATAACAATAAGAAATAACAATAACAATAAGAAATAACAATAACAATAACAATAAGAAATAACAATAACAATAAGAAATAACAATAACAATAACAATAAAAAATAACAATAACAATAAAATATACCAATAACAATAACAAATAACAATAACAATAAGAAATAACAACATCAATAAGAAATAACAATAACAATAAGAAATAACAATAACAATAAGAAATAACAATAAGAAATAACAATAGGAAATAACATTAACAATAAGAAATAACAATAACCATAAGAAATAACAATAACAATAAGAAATAACAATAACAATAAGAAATAATAATAACAATAAGAAATAACAATAACAATAGGAAATAACAATAACAATAAGAAATAACAATAACAATAAGAAATAACAATAACAATAAGAAATAACAATAACAATAAGAAATAATAATAACAATAAGAATTAACAATAACAATAAGAAATAACAATAACAATAACAATAAAAAATAACAATAACAATAAGAAATAACAATATCAATTAGAAATAACAATAACAATAAGAATTAACAATAAAAATAAGAAATAACAATAACAATAAGAAATAACATTAACAATAAGTATTAACAATAACAATAAGAAATAACAATAACAATAAGAAATAACAATAACAATAAGAAATAACAATTAGAAATAACAATAACAATAACAATAAAAAATAACAATATCAATAAGAAATAACAATAAGAAATAACATTAACAATAAGTAATAACAATAACAATAAGAAATAACAATAACAATAATAAATAACAATAACAATAAGGAATAACAATAACAATAACAATAAAAAATAACAATAACAATAAGAAATAACAATATCAATTAGAAATAACAATAACAATAAGAATTAACAATAAAAATAAGAAATAACAATAACAATAAGAAATAACATTAACAATAAGTATTAACAATAACAATAAGAAATAACAATAACAATAATAAATAACAATAACAATAAGGAATAACAATAAGAAATACCAATAACAATAAGAAATAACAATAACAAAAAGAAATAACAATAACAATAAGAAATAACAATAGGAATTAACAATAACAATAAGAAATAACAATAACAATAAAAAATAACAATAACAATAAGAAATAACAATAACATTAAGAAATAACAATAAGAAATAACAATAACAAAAAGAAATAACAATAACAATAAGAAATAACAATAACAATAAGAAATAACAATAACAATAAGAAATAACAATAACAATAAGAAATAACAATAACAATGAGAAATAACAATAACAATAATAAATAACAATAACAATAAGAAATAGCAATAACAATAAGAAATAACAATAACAAAAATAAATAACAAAAACAATAGGAAATAACAATAACAATAAGAAATAACAATAACAATAAGAAATAACAATAACAAAAAGAAATAACAATAACAATAAGAAATAATAATAACAATAGGAAATAACAATAACAATAAGAAATAACAATAACAATAAGAAATAACAATAACAATAAGAAATGGCAATAACAATAAGAAATAACAATAACAATAAGAAATAACAATAACAATAAGAAATAACAATAACATAAAAAAATAACAACAACAATAAGAAATAACAATATCAATAAGAAATAACAATAACAATAAGAAATAACAATAACAATAAGAAATAACAATAACAATAAGAAATAACAATAACAATGAGAAATAACAATAACCATAAGAAATAACAATAACAATAAGAAATAACAATAACAATAAGAAATAACAATAACAATAAGAAATAACAATAACAATAAAAATACGAAATAACAATAACAAAAATAAATAACAATAACAATAAGAAATAACAATAACAATAAGAAATAACAATAACAAAAAGAAATAACAATAACAATAAGAAATAACAATAACAATAAGAAATAACAATAAGAAATAACAATAACAATAAGAAATAACAATAAGAAATAGCAATAACAATAAGAAATAACAATAACAATAAGAAATAACAATAACAATAAGAAATAACAATAACAATAAGAAATAACAATAACAATAGGAAATAACAATAACAATAAGAAATAACAATAACAATAAGAAATAGCAATAACAATAAGAAATAACAATAACAATAAGAAATAACAATAACAATAAGAAATAACAATAACATTAAAAAATAACAATAACAATAAGAAATAACAATATCAATAAGAAATAACAATAACAATAAGAAATAACAATAACAATAAGAAATAACAATAACAATAAGAAATAACAATAACAATAAGAAATAACAATAACCATAAGAAATAACAATAACAATAACAATAAGAAATAACAATAACAATAACAATAAGAAATAACAATAACAATAAGAAATAACAATAACAATAGGAAATAACAATAACAATAAAAAATAACAATAACAATAAGAAATAACAATATCAATAAGAAATAACAATAACAATAAGAAATAACAATAACAATAAGAAATAACAATAACAATAAGAAATAACAATAACAATAACAATAAAAATAACAATAACAATAAGAAATAACAATAAAAATAAAAAATAACAATAACAATAATAAATAACAATAAGAAATAACAATAACAATAAGAAATAACAATAACAATAATAAATAACAATAAGAAATAACAATAACAATAAGAAATAACAATAACAATAAGAAATAACAATAAAAATAAGAAATAACAATAACAATAAGAAATAACAATAAGAAATAACATTAACAATAAGAATTAACAATAACAATATAAAATAACAATAACAATAATAAATAACATTAACAATAAGGAATAACAATAACAATAACAATAAGAAATACCAATAACAATAAGAAATAACAATAACAAAAAGAAATAACAATAACAATAGGAATTAACAATAACAATAAGAAATAACAATAACAATAAGAAATAACAATAACAATAAGAAATAACAATAACAAAAAGAAATAACAATAACAATAAGAAATAACAATAACAATAAGAAATAACAATAAGAAATAACAATAACAATAAGAAATAGCAATAACAATAAGGAATAGCAATAACAATAAGAAATAACAATAACAATAAGAAATAACAATAACAATAAGAAATAACAATAACAATAAGAAATAACAATAACAATAAGAAATAGCAATAACAATAAGAAATAACAATAACAATAAGAAATAACAATAACAATAAGAAATAACAATAACAATAAGAAATAACAATAACAATAAGAAATAACAATAACAATAGGAAATAACAATAACAATAAGAAATAACAATAACAATAAGAAATAGCAATAACAATAAGAAATAACAATAACAATAAGAAATAACAATAACATTAAAAAATAACAATAACAATAAGAAATAACAATATCAATAAGAAATAACAATAACAATAAGAAATAACAATAACAATAAGAAATAACAATAACAATAAGAAATAACAATAACAATAAGAAATAACAATAACAATAAGAAATAACAATAACCATAAGAAATAACAATAACAATAAGAAATAACAATAACAATAAGATATAACAATAACAATAACAAAAAGAAATAACAATAACAATAGGAAATAACAATAACAATAAGAAATAACAATAACCATAAGAATTGACAATAACAATAAGGAATAACAATAACAATAACAGTAAGTAATAACAATAACAATAAGAAATAACAATAACAATAACAATAAGAAATAACAATAACAAAAAGAAATAACAATAATAATAGGAAATAACAATAACAATAAGAAATAACAATAACAATAAGAAATAACAATAACAATAAGAAATAACAATAACAATAAGAAATAACAATAACAATAAGAAATGACAATAACAATAAGAAATAACAATAACAATAACAGTAAGAAATAACAATAACAATAAGAAATAACAATAACAAAAATAAATAACAATAGGAAATAACAATAACAATAAGAAATAACAATAACAATAAGAAATAACAATAACAATAAGAAATAACAAAAAAATAACAATAAAAAATAACAATATCAATAAGAAATAACAATAGCAATAAAAAATAACAATAACAATAAGAAATAACATTAACAATAAGAAATAACATAAACAATAAGAAATAACAATAACAATAAGAAATAACAATAACAATAATAAATAACAATAACAATAAGGAATAACAATAACAATAAGAAATACCCATAACAATAAGAAATAACAATAACAATAAGAGATAATAATAACAATAAGAAATAACAATAGGAAATGACAATAACAATAAGAAATAAAAATATCAATAAGAAATAACAATAACAATAACAATAAGAAATAACAATAAAAATAAGAAATAACAATAACAATAAGGAGTAACAATAACAATAACAATAAGAAATAACAATAACAAAAAGAAATAGCAATAACAATAAGAAATAACAATAACAATAGGAAATAACAATAACAATAAGAAATAACAATAACAATAAGAAATAACAATAACAATAAGAAATAATAATAACAATAAGAAATAACAATAAGAAATAACAATAACAATAACAATAAGAAATAACAATAACAATAACAATAAGAAATAACAATAACAATAAGAAATAACAATAACAATAAGAAATAACAATAACAATAAGAAATAACAATAACAATAACAATAAGGAATAACAATAACAATAAGAAATAACAATAACAATACCAATAACAATAAAAATAACAATAACAATAAGAAATAACAATAAAAATAAAAAATAACAATAACAATGAGAAATAAAAATATCAATAAAAAATGACAATAACAATAAGAAATAACAATAACAATAATAAATAACAATAAGAAATAACAATAACAATAAGAAATAACATTAACAATAAGAAATAACATTAACAATAAGAAAAAACAATAACAATAAGAAATAATAATAACAATAATAAATAACAATAACAATAAGGAATAACAATAACAATAAGAAATACCAATAACAATAAGAAATTAAAAAAACGAAAAGAAATAACAATAGCAATAAGAAATAACAATAACAATAGGAAATAACAATAACAATAAGAAATAACAATAACAATAAAAAATAACAATAACAATAAGAAATAACAATAACAATAAGAAATAACAATAACAATAAGAAATAACAATACCAATTAGAACTAACAATAACAATAAGAAATAACAATAAGAATAAGAAGTAACAATAAGAAATAACATTAACAATAAGAATTAACAATAACAATAAGAAATAACAATAACAATAATAAATAACAATAAGAAATGACAATAACAATAAGAAATAACAATAACAATAATAAATAACAATAAAAAATAACAATAACAATAAGAAATAACAATAAAAATAAGAAATAACAATAACAATAAGAAGTAACAATAAGAAATAACATTAACAATAAGAATTAACAATAACAATAAGAAATACCAATAACAATAAGAAATAACAATAACAATAAGAAATAACAATAACAAAAAGAAATAACAATAACAATAAGTAATAACAATAGGAATTAACAATAACAATAAGAAATAACAATAACAATAAGAAATAACAATAACAAAAAGAAATAACAATAACAATAAGAAATAACAATAACAATAAGAAATAACAATAACAATAAGAAATAACAATAACAATAACAATAAGAAATAGCAATAACAATAAGAAATAACAATAACAATAAGAAATAACAATAACAATAAGAAATAACAATAAGAAATAGCAATAACAATAAGAAATAACAATAACAATAAGAAATAACAATATCAATAAGAAATAACAATAACAATAAGAAATAACAATAACAATAAGAAATAACAATAACAATAAGAAATAACAATACCAATAAGAAATAACAATAACAATAAGAAATAACAATAACAATAAGAAATAACAATAACCATAAGAAATAACAATAACAATAACAATAAGAAATAACAATAACAATAGGAAATAACAATAACAATAAGAAATAACAATAACAATAAGAAATAACAATAACAATGAGAAATAACAATAACAATAATAAATAACAATAACAATAAGAAATAACAATAACAATAAGAAATAACAATAACCATAAGAAATAACAATAACAATAACAATAAGAAATAACAATAACAATAACAAAAAGAAATAATAATAACAATAAGAAATAACAATAACAATAAGAAGGAAATAAGAATAACAATAAGAAATAACAATAACAATAAGAAATAGCAATAACAATAAGAAATAACAATAACAATAAGAAATAAAAATAACAATAAGAAATAACAATAACATTAAAAAATAACAATAACAATAAGAAATAACAATAACAATAAGAAATAACAATATCAATAAGAAATAACAATAACAATAAGAAATAACAATAACAATAAGAAATAACAATAACAATAAGAAATAACAATAACAATAAGAAATAACAATAACAATAAGAAATAACAATAATAATAACAATAAGAAATAACAATAACAATAACAATAAGAAATAACAATAACAAAAAGAAATAACAATAACAATAGGAAATAACAATAACAATAAGAAATAACAATAACAATAAGAAATAACAATAACAATGAGAAATAACAATAACAATAATAAATAACAATAACAATAAGAAATAACAATAACAATAACAATAAGAAATAACAATAACAAAAAGAAATAACAATAACAATGGGAAATAACAATAACAATAAGAAATAACAATAACAATAAGAAATAACAATAACAATAAGAAATAACAATAACAATAAGAAATAACAATAACAATAAGAAATGACAATAACAATAAGAAATAACAATAACAATAACAGTAAGAAATAACAATAACAATAAGAAATAACAATAACAAAAATAAATAACAATAACAATAGAAAATAACAATAACAATAAGAAATAACAATAACAATAAGAAATAACAATAACAATAAGAAATAACAAAAACAATAAGAAATAACAATAACAATAAGAAATAACAATATCAATAGGAAATAACAATAACAATAGTAAATAACAATAACAATAACAATAAGAAATAACAATAACAAAAAGAAATAACAATAACAATAGGAAATAACAATAACAATAAGAAATAACAATAAAAATAAGAAATAACAATAACAATAAAAAATAACAATAACAATAGGAAATAACAATAACAATAGGAAATAACAATAACAATAAGAAATAACAATAACAATAAGTATTAACAATAGCCATAAGAAATAACAATAACAATAAGAAATAACAGTAACAATAAGAAATAACAACAAGAATAAGAAATAACAATAACAATAAGGAAGAACAATAACAATAAGAAAAAACAATGACAATAAGAAATAACAGTAACAATAAGAAATAGCAATAACAATAAGTAATAACAATAACAATAAGAAATAACAATAACAATAAGAAATAACAATAACAATAAGAAATACCAATAACAATAAGAAATAACAATAACAATAAGAAATAACAATAACAATAACAATAAAAAATAACAATAACAATAAAAAATACCAATAACAATAACAAATAACAATAATAATAAAAAATAACAATAACAATAAGAAATAACAATATCAATAAGAAATAACAATAACAATGAGAAATAACAATAACAATAAGAAATAACAATAACAATAACAATAACAATAAAAAATAACAATATCAATAAGAAATAACAATAACATTAAGAAATAACAATAACAATAAGAAATAACATTAACAATAAGAAATAACATTAACAATAAGAAATAACAATAACAATAAGAAATAACAATAACAATAATAAATAACAATAACAATAAGGAATAACAATAACAATAACAATAAAAAATACCAATAACAATAAGAAATAACAATAACAAAAAGAAATAACAATAACAATAAGAAATAATAATAACAATAAGAAATAACAATAGGAAATAACAATAACAATTAAAAATAACAATAACAATAAGAAATAACAATATCAATTAGAAATAACAATAACAATAAGAAATAACAATAAAAATAAGAAATAACAATAACAATAAGAAATAACATTAACAATAAGTATTAACAATAACAATAAGAAATAACAATAACAATAATAAATAACAATAACAATAAGGAATAACAATAACAATAAGAAATACCAATAACAATAAGAAATAACAATAACAAAAAGAAATAACAATAAAAATAAGAAATAACAATAGGAATTAACAATAACAATAAGAAATAACAATAACATTAAGAAATAACAATAAGAAATAACAATAACAAAAAGAAATAACAATAACAATAAGAAATAACAATAAAAATAATAAATAACAATAAGAAATAACAATAACAATAAGAAATAACAATAACAATAATAAATAACAATAACAATAAGAAATAGTAATAACAATAAGAAATAACAATAACAATAAGAAATAACAATAACTATAATAAATAACAATAAGAAACAACAATAACAATAAGAAATAACAATAACAATAAGAAATAACAATAACAATAAGAAATAACAATAACAATAATAAATAACAATAACAATAAGAAATAACAATAACAAAAATAAATAACAATAACAATAGGAAATAACAATAACAATAAGAAATAACAATAACAATAAGAAATAACAATAACAATAAGAAATAACAATAACAATAAGAAATAATAATAACAAAAAGAAATAACAATAACAATAAGAAATAATAATAACAATAGGAAATAACAATAACAATAAGAAATAACAATAACAATAAGAAATAGCAATAACAATAAGAAATAACAATAACAATAAGAAATAACAATAACATTAAAAAATAACAATAACAATAATAATAAATAACAATAATAATAAGAAACAACAATATCAATAAGAAATAACAATAACAATAAGAAATAACAATAACAATAAGAAATAACAATAACAATAAGAAATAACAATAACAATAAGAAATAACAATAACCATAAGAAATAACAATAACAATAACAATAAGAAATAACAATAACAATAAGAAATAACAATAACAATAACAATAAGAAATAACAATAACAATAAGAAATAACAATAACAATAACAATAAAAAATAACAATAACAATAAAATATACCAATAACAATAACAAATAACAATAACAATAAGAAATAACAACATCAATAAGAAATAACAATAACAATAAGAAATAACAATAACAATAAGAAAATAACAATAACAATAAGAAATAACAATAGGAAATAACATTAACAATAAGAAATAACAATAACAATAAGAAATAACAATAACAATAAGAAATAACAATAACAATAAGAAATAATAATAACAATAAGAAATAACAATAACAATAGGAAATAACAATAACAATAAGAAATAACAATAACAATAAGAAATAACAATAACAATAAGAAATAACAATAATAATAGGAAATAACAATAACAATAAGAAATAATAATAACAATAAGAATTAACAATAACAATAAGAAATAACAATATCAATAAGAAATAACAATAACAATAAGAAATAACAATAACAATAAGAAATAACAATAACAATAAGAAATAACAATAACATTAAAAAATAACAATAACAATAAGAAATAACATTAACAATAAGAAATAACACTAACAATAAGAAATAACAATAAGAATAAAAAATAACAATAACAATAAGAAATAACAATAACAATAAGAAATAACAATAACAATAAGAAACAACATTAACAATAACAATAAGAAATAACAATAACAATAATAAATAACATTAACAATAAGGAATAACAATAACAATAACAATAAGAAATACCAATAACAATAAGAAATAACAATAACAATAAGAAATAACAATAACAATAACAATAAGAAATAACAATAACAATAAGAAATAGCAATAACAATAAGTAATAATAATAACAATAAGAAATAACAATAACAATAAGAAATAACAATAACAATAAGAAATACCAATAACAATAAGAAATAACAATAACAATAAGAAATAACAATAACAATAACAATAAAAAATAACAATAACAATAAAAAATACCAATAACAATAACAAATAACAATAATAATAAAAAATAACAATAACAATAAGAAATAACAATATCAATAACAAATAACAATAACAATGAGAAATAACAATAACAATAAGAAATAACAATAACAATAAGAAATAACAATAACAATAACAATAAAAAATAACAATATCAATAAGAAATAACAATAACATTAAGAAATAACAATAACAATAAGAAATAACATTAACAATAAGAAATAACATTAACAATAAGAAATAACAATAACAATAAGAAATAACAATAACAATAATAAATAACAATAACAATAAGGAATAACAATAACAATAACAATAAAAAATACCAACAACAATAAGAAATAACAATAACAAAAAGAAATAACAATAACAATAAGAAATAATAATAACAATAAGAAATAACAATAGGAAATAACAATAACAATAAGAAATAACAATAACAATTAAAAATAACAATAACAATAAGAAATAACAATATCAATTAGAAATAACAATAACAATAAGAAATAACAATAAAAATAAGAAATAACAATAACAATAAGAAATAACAATAAGAAATAACATTAACAATAAGTATTAACAATAACAATAAGAAATAACAATAACAATAATAAATAACAATAACAATAAGGAATAACAATAACAATAAGAAATACCAATAACAATAAGAAATAACAATAACAAAAAGAAATAACAATAACAATAAGAAATAACAATAGGAATTAACAATAACAATAAGAAATAACAATAACAATAAAAAATAACAATAACAATAAGAAATAACAATAACATTAAGAAATAACAATAAGAAATAACAATAACAAAAAGAAATAACAATAACAATAAGAAATAACAATAACAATAATAAATAACAATAAGAAATAACAATAACAATAAGAAATAACAATAACAATAATAAATAACAATAACAATAAGAAATAGCAATAACAATAAGAAATAACAATAACAATAAGAAATAACAATAACTATAATAAATAACAATAAGAAACAACAATAACAATAAGAAATAACAATAACAATAAGAAATAACAATAACAATAAGAAATAACAATAACAATAATAAATAACAATAACAATAAGAAATAACAATAACAAAAATAAATAACAATAACAATAGGAAATAACAATAACAATAAGAAATAACAATAACAATAAGAAATAACAATAACAATAAGAAATAATAATAACAAAAAGAAATAACAATAACAATAAGAAATAACAATAACAATAAGAAATAACAATAACAATAAGAAATAGCAATAACAATAAGAAATAACAATAACAATAAGAAATAACAATAACATTAAAAAATAACAATAACAATAATAAATAACAATAACAATAAGAAACAACAATATCAATAAGAAATAACAATAACAATAAGAAATAACAATAACAATAAGAAATAACAATAACAATAAGAAATAACAATAACCATAAGAAATAATAATAACAATAACAATAAGAAATAACAATAACAATAACAATAAAAAATAACAATAACAATAAAATATACCAATAACAATAACAAATAACAATAACAATAAGAAATAACAACATCAATAAGAAATAACAATAACAATAAGAAATAACAATAACAATAAGAAATAACAATAAGAAATAACAATAGGAAATAACATTAACAATAAGAAATAACAATAACAATAAGAAATAACAATAACAATAAGAAATAACAATAACAATAAGAAATAATAATAACAATAAGAAATAACAATAACAATAGGAAATAACAATAACAATAAGAAATAACAATAACAATAAGAAATAACAATAATAATAGGAAATAACAATAACAATAAGAAATAATAATAACAATAAGAATTAACAATAACAATAAGAAATAACAATATCAATAAGAAATAACAATAACAATAAGAAATAACAATAACAATAAGAAATAACAATAACAATAAGAAATAACAATAACATTAAAAAATAACAATAACAATAAGAAATAACATTAAGAATAGGAAATAACACTAACAATAAGAAATAACAATAACAATAAAAAATAACAATAACAATAAGAAATAACAATAACAATAAGAAATAACAATAACAATAAGAAACAACATTACCAATAAGAATTAACAATAACAATAAGAAATAACAATAACAATAATAAATAACATTAACAATAAGGAATAACAATAACAATAACAATAAAAAATAACAATAACAATAAGAAATAACAATAACAATAACAATAAGAAATAACAATAACAATAAGAAATAACAATAACAATAAAAAATAACAATAACAATAAAATATACCAATAACAATAACAAATAACAATAACAATAAGAAATAACAATATCAATAAGAAATAACAATAACAATAAGAAATAACAATAACAATAAGAAATAACAATAACAATAAGAAACAACAATAAGAAATAACAATAAGAAATAACATTAACAATAAGAAATAACAATAACAATAAGAAATAACAATAACAATAAGAAATAACAATAACAATAAGAAATAATAATAACAATAAGAAATAACAATAGGAAATAACAATAACAATAAGAAATAACAATAACAATAAGAAATAACAATAACAATAAGAAATAACAATAATAATAGGAAATAACAATAACAATAAGAAATAACAATAACAATAAGGATTAACAATAACAATAAGAAATAACAATATCAATAAGAAATAACAATAACAATAAGAAATAACAATAACAATAAGAAATAACAATAAGAATAAGAAATAACAATAACATTAAAAAATAACAATAACAATAAGAAATAACAATAACAATAAGAAATAACACTAACAATAAGAAATAACAATAACAATAAGAAATAACAATAACAATAAGAAATAACAATAACAATAAGAAATAACAATAAAAATAAGAAATAACAATAACAATAAGAAATAACAATAAGAAATAACATTAACAATAAGAATTAACAATAACAATAAGAAATAACAATAACAATAATAAATAACATTAACAATAAGGAATAACAATAACAATAACAATAAGAAATACCAATAACAAAAAGAAATAACAATAACAATAAGAAATAACAATAGGAATTAACAATAACAATAAGAAATAACAATAACAATAAAAAATAACAATAACAATAAGAAATAACAATAACAATAAGAAATAACAATAAGAAATAACAATAACAATAATAAATAACAGTAACAATAAGAAATATCAATAACAATAAGAAACAGCAATAACAATAAGAAATAACAATAACAATAAGAAATAACAATAACAATAAGAAATAACAATAACAATAAGAAATAACAATAACAATAAGAAATAACAATAACAATAAGAAATAACAATAAGAAATAGCAATAACAATAAGAAATAACAATAAGAATAAGAAATAACAATAAGAAATAACAATAACAATAAGAAATAGCAACAACAATAAGAAATAACAATAACAATAAGAAATAACAATAACAATAAGAAATAACAATGACATTAAAAAATAACAATAACAATAAGAAATAACAATAACAATAAGAAATAACAATATCAATAAAAATTAACAATAACAATAAGAAATAACAATAACAATAAGAAATAACAATAACAATAAGAAATAACAATAACCATAAGAAATAACAATAACAATAACAATAAGAAATAACAATAACAATAACAATAAGAAATAACAATAACAAAAAGAAATAACAATAACAATAGGAAATAACAATAACAATAAGAAATAACAATAACAATAAGAAATAACAATAACAATGAGAAATAACAATAACAATAATAAATAACAATAACAATAAGAAATAACAATAACAATAACAAAAAAAATAACAATAACAATAGGAAATAACAATAACAATAAGAAATAACAATAACAATAAGAAATGACAATAACAATAAGAAATAACAATAACAATAACAGTAAGAAATAACAATAACAATAAGAAATAACAATAACAAAAATTTAATAACAATAACAATAGGAAATAACAATAACAATAAGAAATTACAATAACAATAAGAAATAACAATAACAATAAGAAATAACAATAACAATAAGAAATAACAATTAGAAATAACAATAACAATAACAATAAAAAATAACAATATCAATAAGAAATAACAAAAACAATAAGAAATAACAATAAGAAATAACATTAACAATAAGAAATAACATTAACAATAAGAAATAACAATAACAATAAGAAATAACAATAACAATAATAAATAACAATAACAATAAGGAATAACAATAACAATAACAATAAAAAATAACAATAACAATAAGAAATAACAATATCAATTAGAAATAACAATAACAATAAGAATTAACAATAAAAATAAGAAATAACAATAACAATAAGAAATAACATTAACAATAAGTATTAACAATAACAATAAGAAATAACAATAACAATAATAAATAACAATAACAATAAGGAATAACAATAAGAAATACCAATAACAATAAGAAATAACAATAACAAAAAGAAATAACAATAACAATAAGAAATAACAATAGGAATTAACAATAACAATAAGAAATAACAATAACAATAAAAAATAACAATAACATTAAGAAATAACAATAAGAAATAACAATAACAAAAAGAAATAACAATAACAATAAGAAATAACAATAACAATAAGAAATAACAATAACAATAAGAAATAACAATAACAATGAGAAATAACAATAACAATAATAAATAACAATAACAATAAGAAATAACAATAACAAAAAGAAATAACAATAACAATAGGAAATAACAATAACAATAAGAAATAACAATAACAATAAGAAATAACAATAACAATAAGAAATAACAATAACAATAAGAAATAACAATAACAATAACAATAACAATACGAAATAACAATAACAAAAATAAATAACAATAACAATAAGAAATAACAATAACAATAAAAAATAACAATAACAAAAAGAAATAACAATAACAATAAGAAATAACAATAACAATAAGAAATAACAATAAGAAATAACAATAACAATAAGAAATAACAATAAGAAATAGCAATAACAATAAGAAATAACAATAACAATAAGAAATAACAATAACAATAAGAAATAACAATAACAATAAGAAATAACAATAACAATAGGAAATAACAATAACAATAAGAAATAACAATAACAATAAGAAATAACAATAACAATAAGAAATAACAATAACAATAAGAAATAACAATAACATCAAAAAAATAACAATAAAAATAAGAAATAACAATAACAATAAGAAATAACAATATCAATAAGAAATAACAATAACAATAAGAAATAACAATAACAATAAGAAATAACAATAACAATAAGAAATAACAATAACAATAAGAAATAACAATAACCATAAGAAATAACAATAACAATAACAATAAGAAATAACAATAACAATAACAATAAGAAATAACAATAACAATAGGAAATAACAATAACAATAAAAAATAACAATAACAATAAGAAATAACAATATCAATAAGAAATAACAATAACAATAAGAAATAACAATAACAATAAGAAATAACAATAACAATAAGAAATAACAATAACCATAAGAAATAACAATAACAATAACAATAAGAAATAACAATAACAATAAGAAATAACAATAACAATAAGAAATAACAATAACATTAAAAAATAACAATAACAATAAGAAATAACAATAACAAAAAGAAATAACAATAACAATAAGAAATAACAATAACCATAAGAAATAACAATAACAATAAGAAATAACAATAACAATAAGAAATAACAATAACAAAAAGAAATAACAATAACAATAAGATATAACAATAACAATAAGAAATAACAATAACAATAAGAAATAACAATAACAATAAGAAATAACAATAACATTAAAAAATAACAATAACAATAAGAAATAACAATAACAAAAAGAAATAACAATAACAATAAGAAATAACAATAACAATAAGAAATGGCAATAACAATAAGAAATAACAATAACAATAAGAAATAACAATAACAATAAGAAATAACAATAACATAAAAAAATAACAATAACAATAAGAAATAACAATAACAATAAGAAATAACAATATCAATAAGAAATAACAATAACAATAAGAAATAACAATAACAATAAGAAATAACAATAACAATAAGAAATAACAATAACAATAAGAAATAACAATAACCATAAGAAATAACAATAACAATAACAATAAGAAATAACAATAACAATAAGAAATAACAATAACAATGAGAAATAACAATAACAATAATAAATAACAATAACAATAAGAAATAACAATAACAAAAAGAAATAACAATAACAATAGGAAATAACAATAACAATAAGAAATAACAATAACAATAAGAAATAACAATAACAATAAGAAATAACAATAACAATAAGAAATAACAATAACAATAACAATACGAAATAACAATAACAAAAATAAATAACAATAACAATAAGAAATAACAATAACAATAAGAAATAACAATAACAAAAAGAAATAACAATAACAATAAGAAATAACAATAACAATAAGAAATAACAATAAGAAATAACAATAACAATAAGAAATAACAATAAGAAATAGCAATAACAATAAGAAATAACAATAACAATAAGAAATAACAATAACAATAAGAAATAACAATAACAATAAGAAATAACAATAACAATAGGAAATAACAATAATAATAAGAAATAACAATAACAATAAGAAATAACAATAACAATAAGAAATAACAATAACATCAAAAAATAACAATAAGAAATAACAATAACAATAAGAAATAACAATATCAATAAGAAATAACAATAACAATAAGAAATAACAATAACAATAAGAAATAACAATAACAATAAGAAATAACAATAACAATAAGAAATAACAATAACCATAAGAAATAACAATAACAATAACAATAAGAAATAACAATAACAATAACAATAAGAAATAACAATAACAATAAGAAATAACAATAACAATAGGAAATAACAATAACAATAAAAAATAACAATAACAATAAGAAATAACAATATCAATAAGAAATAACAATAACAATAAGAAATAACAATAACAATAAGAAATAACAATAACAATAAGAAATAACAATAACCATAAGAAATAACAATAACAATAACAATAAGAAATAACAATAACAATAACAATAAGAAATAACAATAACAATAGGAAATAACAATAACAATAAGAAATAACAATAACAATAAGAAATAACAATAACAATAAGAAATAACAATAACATTAAAAAATAACAATAACAATAAGAAATAACAATAACAAAAAGAAATAACAATAACAATAAGAAATAACAATAACCAAAAGAAATAACAATAACAATAAGAAATAACAATAACAAAAAGAAATAACAATAACAATAAGATATAACAATAACAATAAGAAATAACAATAACAATAAGAAAGAACAATAACAATAACAATAAGAAATAACAATAACAATAGGAAATAACAATAACAATAACAATCAGAAATAACAATAACAATAAGAAATGACAATAACAATTACAATAAGAAATAACAATAACAATAACAATAAGAAATAACAATAACAATAAGAAATAACAATAACAATAAGAAATAACAATAAAAATAAGAAATAACAATAACAATAAGAAATAACAATAAGAAATAACATTAACAATAAGAATTAACAATAACAATAAGAAATAACAATAACAATAATAAATAACAATAACAATAACAATAAAAATACAAATAACAATAAGAAATAACAATAACAAAAAGAAATAACAATAACAATAAGAAATAACAATAGGAATTAACAATAACAATAAGAAATAACAATAACAATAAAAAATAACAATAACAATAAGAAATAACAATAAGAAATAACATTAACAATAAGAATTAGAAATAACAATAAGAAATAACAATAACAATAAGAAATAACAATAACAATTAGAAATAACAATAAAAAATACCAATAACAATAAGAAAAAACAATATCAATAAGAAATAACAATAACAATAAGAAATAACATTAACAATAAGAAATAACATTAACAATAAGAAATAACAATAACAATAAGAAATAACAATAACATTAAGAAATAACAATAACAATAACAATAAGAAATAACAATAGGAAATAACAATAACAATAAGAAATAATAATAACAATAAGAAATAACAATAGGAAATAACAATAACAATAAGAAATAACAATAACAATAAAAAATAACAATAATAATAAGAAATAACAATAACAATAAGAAATAACAATAAAAATAAGAAATAACAATAACAATAAGAAATAACGTTAACAATAAGAATTAACAATAACAATAAGACATAACAATAACAATAAGAAATAACAATAACAATAAGAAATAACAATAACAATAACAATAAAAAATAACAATAACAATAACAACAAGAAAAAACAATATCAATAAGAAATAACAATAACAATAAGAAATAACATTAACAATAACAATTACAATAAGAAATAACAATAACAATAAGAAATAACAATAACAATAAGAAATAACAATTACAATAAGAAATAACAATAACAATAAGAAATAACAATAACAATAAAAAATAACAATAACAATAAGAAATAACAATAACAAGAAGAAATAACAATAGCAATAAGAAATAACAATAACAATAAGAAATAACAATATCAATAAAAAATAACAATAACAAAAAGAAATAACAATAACAATAAGAAGTAACAATAACAATAAGAAATAACAATAACAATAAGAAATAACAATAACAATAAAAAATAACAATAACAATAGGAAATAACAATAACAAAAAGAAATAACAATAACAATAACAATAAGAAATAACAATAACAATAAGAAATAACAATAACAATAAGAAATAACAATAACAATAAGAAATAACAATATCAATAAAAAATAACAATTACAATAGGAAATAACAATAACAATAAGAAATAACAATAACAATAAGAAATAACAATAACAATAACAAATAAAAATAACAATAAGAAATAACAATAACAATAAGAAATAACAATAACAATAAGAAATAACAATACCTATAAAAAATAACAATAACAATAAGAAATAACAATAACAATTACAATAAGAAATAACAATAAGAAAAAAAATAACAACAACAATAACAAATAACAATAACAATAAGAAATAACAATAACAATAAGAAATAACAATAACAATAAGAAATAACAATATCAATAAAAAATAACAATAACAAAAAGAAATAACAATAACAATAAGAAATAACAATAACAATAAGAAGTAACAATAACAATAAGAAATAACAATAACAATAAAAAATAACAATAACAATAAGAAATAACAATAACAAAAAGAAATAACAATAACAATAAGAAATAACAATAACAAAAAGAAATAACAACAACAATAGGAAATAACAATAACAATAGGAAATAACAATAACATTAAGAAATAACAATGACAATAATAAATAACAATAACAATAAGAAATAACAATAACCATAAGAAATAACAATAACAATAAGAAATAACAATAACAATAAGATATAACAATAACAATAAGAAATAACAATAACAATAAGAAAGAACAATAACAATAAGAAATAACAATAAGAATAAGAAATAACAATAACAATAGGAAATAGCAATAACAATAACAATAAGAAATAACAATCACAATAAGAAATAACAATAACAATAAGAAATAACAATAACAATAGGAAATAACAATAACAATAAGAAATAACAATAACAATAAGAAATAACAATAACAATAAGAAATAACAATATGAATAAAAAATTACAATAACAAAAAGAAATAACAATAACAATAAGAAGTAACAATAGGAAATAACAATAACAATAAGAAATTACAATAACAAAAAGAAATAACAATAACAATAGGAAATAACAATAACAATAAGAAATAACAATAACATTAAGAAATAACAATAACAATAATAAATAACAATAACAATAAGAAATAACAATAACCATAAGAAATAACAATAACAATAAGAAATAACAATAACAATAAGAAATAACAATAACAAAAAGAAATAACAATATCAATAAAAAATAACAATAACAAAAAGAAATAACAATAACAATAAGAAATAACAATAACAATAAGAAATAACAATATCAATAAAAAATAACAATAACAAAAAGAAATAACAATAACAATAAGAAGTAACAATAACAATAAGAAATAACAATAACAATAAGAAATAACAATAACAATAAAAAATAACAATAACAATAAGAAATAACAATAACAAAAAAAATAACAATAAGAAATAACAATAACAAAAAGAAATAACAATAACAATAGGAAATAACAATAACAATAAGAAATAACAATAACATTAAGAAATAACAATAACAATAATAAATAACAATAACAATAAGAAATAACAATAACCATAAGAAATAACAATAACAATAAGAAATAACAATAACAATAAGATATAACAATAACAATAAGAAATAACAATAACAAAAAGAAATAACAATAACAATAAGAAATAACAATAGGAATTAACAATAACAATAAGAAATAACAATAACGATAAAAAATAACAATAACATTAAGAAATAACAATAAGAAATAACAATAACAAAAAGAAATAACAATAACAATAAGAAATAACAATAACAATAAGAAATAACAATAACAATAAGAAATAACAATAACAATAAGAAATAACAATAACAATAAGAAATAACAATAACAATAATAAATAACAATAACAATAAGAAATAGCAATAACAATAAGAAATAACAATAACAAAAATAAATAACAATAACAATAGGAAATAACAATAACAATAAGAAATAACAATAACAATAAGAAATAACAATAACAAAAAGAAATAACAATAACAATAAGAAATAATAATAACAATAGGAAATAACAATAACAATAAGAAATAACAATAACAATAAGAAATAACAATAACAATAAGAAATGGCAATAACAATAAGAAATAACAATAACAATAAGAAATAACAATAACAATAAGAAATAACAATAACAAAAAAATAACAATAACAATAAGAAATAACAATATCAATAAGAAATAACAATAACAATAAGAAATAACAATAACAATAAGAAATAACAATAACAATAAGAAATAACAATAACAATAAGAAATAACAATAACCATAAGAAATAACAATAACAATAACAATAAGAAATAACAATAACAATAAGAAATAACAATAACAATGAGAAATAACAATAACAATAATAAATAACAATAACAATAAGAAATAACAATAACAAAAAGAAATAACAATAACAATAGGAAATAACAATAACAATAAGAAATAACAATAACAATAAGAAATAACAATAACAATAAGAAATAACAATAACAATAAGAAATAACAATAACAATAACAATACGAAATAACAATAACAAAAATAAATAACAATAACAATAAGAAATAACAATAACAAAAAGAAATAACAATAACAATAAGAAATAACAATAACAATAAGAAATAACAATAACAATAAGAAATAACAATAAGAAATAGCAATAACAATAAGAAATAACAATAACAATAAGAAATAACAATAACAATAAGAAATAACAATAACAATAAGAAATAACAATAACAATAGGAAATAACAATAACAATAAGAAATAACAATAACAATAAGAAATAACAATAACAATAAGAAATAACAATAACATCAAAAAATAACAATAACAATAAGAAATAACAATAACAATAAGAAATAACAATATCAATAAGAAATAACAATAACAATAAGAAATAACAATAACAATAAGAAATAACAATAACAATAAGAAATAACAATAACAATAAGAAATAACAATAACCATAAGAAATAACAATAACAATAACAATAAGAAATAACAATAACAATAACAATAAGAAATAACAATAACAATAAGAAATAACAATAACAATAGGAAATAACAATAACAATAAGAAATAACAATATCAATAAGAAATAACAATAACAATAAGAAATAACAATAACAATAAGAAATAACAATAACAATAAGAAATAACAATAACCATAAGAAATAACAATAACAATAACAATAAGAAATAACAATAACAATAACAATAAGAAATAACATTAACAATAAGAATTAGAAATAACAATAAGAAATAACAATAACAATAAGAAATAACAATAACAATTAGAAATAACAATAAAAAATACCAATAACAATAAGAAAAAACAATATCAATAAGAAATAACAATAACAATAAGAAATAACATTAACAATAAGAAATAACATTAACAATAAGAAATAACAATAACAATAAGAAATAACAATAACATTAAGAAATAACCATAACAATAACAATAAGAAATAACAATAGGAAATAACAATAACAATAAGAAATAACAATAACAATAAGAAATAACAATATCAAAAAAAAATAACAATAACAATAGGAAATAACAATAACAATAAGAAATAACAATAACAATAAGAAATAACAATAACAATAAGAAATAACAATAACATTAAAAAATAACAATAACAATAAGAAATAACAATAACAAAAAGAAATAACAATAACAATAAGAAATAACAATAACCATAAGAAATAACAATAACAATAAGAAATAACAATAACAATAAGAAATAACAATAACAAAAAGAAATAACAATAACAATAAGATATAACAATAACAATAAGAAATAACAATAACAATAAGAAAGAACAATAACAATAACAATAAGAAATAACAATAACAATAGGAAATAACAATAACAATAACAATCAGAAATAACAATAACAATAAGAAATGACAATAACAATTACAATAAGAAATAACAATAACAATAACAATAAGAAATAACAATAACAATAAGAAATAACAATAACAATAAGAAATAACAATAAAAATAAGAAATAACAATAACAATAAGAAATAACAATAAGAAATAACATTAACAATAAGAATTAACAATAACAATAAGAAATAACAATAACAATAATAAATAACAATAACAATAACAATAAAAATACAAATAACAATAAGAAATAACAATAACAATAAGAAATAACAATAGGAATTAACAATAACAATAAGAAATAACAATAACAATAAAAAATAACAATAACAATAAGAAATAACAATAAGAAAAAACAATATCAATAAGAAATAACAATAACAATAAGAAATAACATTAACAATAAGAAATAACATTAACAATAAGAAATAACAATAACAATAAGAAATAACAATAACATTAAGAAATAACAATAACAATAACAATAAGAAATAACATTAACAAT
This sequence comes from Ontholestes murinus, assembly GCA_963969525.1. Lineage (NCBI taxonomy): Eukaryota > Metazoa > Arthropoda > Insecta > Coleoptera > Staphylinidae > Ontholestes > Ontholestes murinus. The sequence goes on along the minus strand of CAXAKX010000527.1, from coordinate 389,971 downwards.
AAGAAATAACATTAACAATAAGAAATAACAATAACAATAAGAAATAACAATAACATTAAGAAATAACAATAACAATAACAATAAGAAATAACAATAGGAAATAACAATAACAATAAGAAATAATAATAACAATAAGAAATAACAATAGGAAATAACAATAACAATAAGAAATAACAATAACAATAAAAAATAACAATAATAATAAGAAATAACAATAACAATAAGAAATAACAATAAAAATAAGAAATAACAATAACAATAAGAAATAACGTTAACAATAAGAATTAACAATAACAATAAGAAATAACAATAACAATAAGAAATAACAATAACAATAAGAAATAACAATAACAATAACAATAAAAAATAACAATAACAATAAAAAATAACAATAACAACAAGAAAAAACAATATCAATAAGAAATAACAATAACAATAAGAAATAACATTAACAATAACAATTACAATAAGAAATAACAATAACAATAAGAAATAACAATAACAATAAGAAATAACAATTACAATAAGAAATAACAATAACAATTACAATAAGAAATAACAATAACAATTACAATAAGAAATAACAATAACAATAAAAAATAACAATAACAATAAGAAATAACAATAACAAGAAGAAATAACAATAGCAATAAGAAATAACAATAACAATAAGAAATAACAATATCAATAAAAAATAACAATAACAAAAAGAAATAACAATAACTATAAGAAGTAACAATAACAATAAGAAATAACAAAAACAATAAGAAATAACAATAACAATAAAAAATAACAATAACAATAGGAAATAACAATAACAAAAAGAAATAACAATAACAATAACAATAAGAAATAACAATAACAATAAGAAATAACAATAACAATAAGAAATAACAATAACAATAAGAAATAACAATATCAATAAAAAATAACAATTACAATAGGAAATAACAATAACAATAAGAAATAACAATAACAATAACAAATAAAAATAACAATAAGAAATAACAATAACAATAAGAAATAACAATAACAATAAGAAATAACAATAACTATAAAAAATAACAATAACAATAAGAAATAACAATAACAATTACAATAAGAAATAACAATAAGAAAAAAAATAACAACAACAATAACAAATAACAATAAGAAATAACAATAACAATACGAAATAACAATAACAATAAGAAATAACAATATCAATAAAAAATAACAATAACAAAAAGAAATAACAATAACAATAAGAAATAACAATAACAATAAGAAGTAACAATAACAATAAGAAATAACAATAACAATAAAAAATAACAATAACAATAAGAAATAACAATAACAAAAAGAAATAACAATAACAATAAGAAATAACAATAACAAAAAGAAATAACAATAACAATAGGAAATAACAATAACAATAAGAAATAACAATGACAATAATAAATAACAATAACAATAAGAAATAACAATAACCATAAGAAATAACAATAACAATAAGAAATAACAATAACAATAAGATATAACAATAACAATAAGAAATAACAATAACAATAAGAAAGAACAATAACAATAAGAAATAACAATAACAATAGGAAATAACAATAACAATAACAATAAGAAATAACAATCACAATAAGAAATAACAATAACAATAAGAAATAACAATAACAATAGGAAATAACAATAACAATAAGAAATAACAATAACAATAAGAAATAACAATATCAATAAAAAATTACAATAACAAAAAGAAATAACAATAACAATAAGAAGTAACAATAACAATAAGAAATAACAATAACAATAAGAAATAACAATAACAATAAAAAATAACAATAACAATAAGAAATAACAATAACAATAATAAATAACAATAACAATAAGAAATAACAATAACCATAAGAAATAACAATAACAATAAGAAATAACAATAACAATAAGATATAACAATAACAATAAGAAATAACAATAACAATAACAAATAAAAATAACAATAAGAAATAACAATAACAATAAGAAATAACAATAACAATAAGAAATAACAATAACTATAAAAAATAACAATAACAATAAGAAATAACAATAACAATTACAATAAGAAATAACAATAAGAAAAAAAATAACAACAACAATAACAAATAACAATAACAATAAGAAATAACAATAACAATACGAAATAACAATAACAATAAGAAATAACAATATCAATAAAAAATAACAATAACAAAAAGAAATAACAATAACAATAAGAAATAACAATAACAATAAGAAGTAACAATAACAATAAGAAATAACAATAACAATAAAAAATAACAATAACAATAAGAAATAACAATAACAAAAAAAAATAACAATAACAATAAGAAATAACAATAACAAAAAGAAATAACAATAACAATAGGAAATAACAATAACAATAAGAAATAACAATAACATTAAGAAATAACAATGACAATAATAAATAACAATAACAATAAGAAATAACAATAACCATAAGAAATAACAATAACAATAAGAAATAACAATAACAATAAGATATAACAATAACAATAAGAAATAACAATAACAATAAGAAAGAACAATAACAATAAGAAATAACAATAAGAATAAGAAATAACAATAACAATAGGAAATAACAATAACAATAACAATAAGAAATAACAATCACAATAAGAAATAACAATAACAATAAGAAATAACAATAACAATAGGAAATAACAATAACAATAAGAAATAACAATAACAATAAGAAATAACAATATCAATAAAAAATTACAATAACAAAAAGAAATAACAATAACAATAAGAAGTAACAATAACAATAAGAAATAACAATAACAATAAGAAATAACAATAACAATAAAAAATAACAATAACAATAAGAAATAACAATAACAAGAAGAAATAACAATAACAATAAGAAATAACAATAACAAAAAGAAATAACAATAACAATAGGAAATAACAATAACAATAAGAAATAACAATAACATTAAGAAATAACAATAACAATAATAAATAACAATAACAATAAGAAATAACAATAACCATAAGAAATAACAATAACAATAAGAAATAACAATAACAATAAGAAATAACAATAACAAAAAGAAATAACAATATCAATAAAAAATAACAATAACAAAAAGAAATAACAATAACAATAAGAAATAACAATAACAATAAGAAATAACAATATCAATAAAAAATAACAATAACAAAAAGAAATAACAATAACAATAAGAAGTAACAATAACAATAAGAAATAACAATAACAATAAGAAATAACAATAACAATAAAAAATAACAATAACAATAAGAAATAACAATAACAAAAAGAAATAACAATAACAATAAGAAATAACAATAACAAAAAGAAATAACAATAACAATAGGAAATAACAATAACAATAAGAAATAACAATAACATTAAGAAATAACAATAACAATAATAAATAACAATAACAATAAGAAATAACAATAACCATAAGAAATAACAATAACAATAAGAAATAACAATAACAATAAGATATAACAATAACAATAAGAAATAACAATAACAATAAGAAAGAACAATAACAATAAGAAATAACAATAACAATAAGAAATAACAATAACAATAGGAAATAACAATAACAATAAGAAATAACAATCACAATAAGAAATAACAATAACAATAAGAAATAACAACAACAATAAGAAATAACAATAACAATAAGAAATAACAATAACAATAAGAAATAACAATAACAATAAAAAATAACAATAACAATAGGAAATAACAATAACAAAAAGAAATAACAATAACAATAACAATAAGAAATAACAATAACAATAAGAAATAACAATAACAATAAGAAATAACAATAACAATAAGAAATAACAATATCAATAAAAAATAACAATTACAATAGGAAATAACAATAACAATAAGAAATAACAATAACAATAAGAAATAACAATAACAATAACAAATAAAAATAACAATAAGAAATAACAATAACAATAAGAAATAACAATAACAATAAGAAATAACAATAACTATAAAAAATAACAATAACAATAAGAAATAACAATAACAATTACAATAAGAAAAAAAATAACAACAACAATAACAAATAACAATAAGAAATAACAATAACAATACGAAATAACAATAACAATAAGAAATAACAATATCAATAAAAAATAACAATAACAAAAAGAAATAACAATAACAATAAGAAATAACAATAACAATAAGAAGTAACAATAACAATAAGAAATAACAATAACAATAAAAAATAACAATAACAATAAGAAATAACAATAACAAAAAGAAATAACAATAACAATAAGAAATAACAATAACAAAAAGAAATAACAATAACAATAGGAAATAACAATAACAATAAGAAATAACAATGACAATAATAAATAACAATAACAATAAGAAATAACAATAACCATAAGAAATAACAATAACAATAAGAAATAACAATAACAATAAGATATAACAATAACAATAAGAAATAACAATAACAATAAGAAAGAACAATAACAATAAGAAATAACAATAAGAATAAGAAATAACAATAACAATAGGAAATAACAATAACAATAACAATAAGAAATAACAATCACAATAAGAAATAACAATAACAATAAGAAATAACAATAACAATAGGAAATAACAATAACAATAAGAAATAACAATAACAATAAGAAATAACAATATCAATAAAAAATTACAATAACAAAAAGAAATAACAATAACAATAAGAAGTAACAATAACAATAAGAAATAACAATAACAATAAGAAATAACAATAACAATAAAAAATAACAATAACAATAAGAAATAACAATAACAATAATAAATAACAATAACAATAAGAAATAACAATAACCATAAGAAATAACAATAACAATAAGAAATAACAATAACAATAAGATATAACAATAACAATAAGAAATAACAATAACAATAACAAATAAAAATAACAATAAGAAATAACAATAACAATAAGAAATAACAATAACAATAAGAAATAACAATAACTATAAAAAATAACAATAACAATAAGAAATAACAATAACAATTACAATAAGAAATAACAATAAGAAAAAAAATAACAACAACAATAACAAATAACAATAACAATAAGAAATAACAATAACAATACGAAATAACAATAACAATAAGAAATAACAATATCAATAAAAAATAACAATAACAAAAAGAAATAACAATAACAATAAGAAATAACAATAACAATAAGAAGTAACAATAACAATAAGAAATAACAATAACAATAAAAAATAACAATAACAATAAGAAATAACAATAACAAAAAGAAATAACAATAACAATAAGAAATAACAATAACAAAAAGAAATAACAATAACAATAGGAAATAACAATAACAATAAGAAATAACAATAACATTAAGAAATAACAATGACAATAATAAATAACAATAACAATAAGAAATAACAATAACCATAAGAAATAACAATAACAATAAGAAATAACAATAACAATAAGATATAACAATAACAATAAGAAATAACAATAACAATAAGAAAGAACAATAACAATAAGAAATAACAATAAGAATAAGAAATAACAATAACAATAGGAAATAACAATAACAATAACAATAAGAAATAACAATCACAATAAGAAATAACAATAACAATAAGAAATAACAATAACAATAGGAAATAACAATAACAATAAGAAATAACAATAACAATAAGAAATAACAATATCAATAAAAAATTACAATAACAAAAAGAAATAACAATAACAATAAGAAGTAACAATAACAATAAGAAATAACAATAACAATAAGAAATAACAATAACAATAAAAAATAACAATAACAATAAGAAATAACAATAACAAGAAGAAATAACAATAACAATAAGAAATAACAATAACAAAAAGAAATAACAATAACAATAGGAAATAACAATAACAATAAGAAATAACAATAACATTAAGAAATAACAATAACAATAATAAATAACAATAACAATAAGAAATAACAATAACCATAAGAAATAACAATAACAATAAGAAATAACAATAACAATAAGAAATAACAATAACAAAAAGAAATAACAATATCAATAAAAAATAACAATAACAAAAAGAAATAACAATAACAATAAGAAATAACAATAACAATAAGAAATAACAATATCAATAAAAAATAACAATAACAAAAAGAAATAACAATAACAATAAGAAGTAACAATAACAATAAGAAATAACAATAACAATAAGAAATAACAATAACAATAAAAAATAACAATAACAATAAGAAATAACAATAACAAAAAGAAATAACAATAACAATAAGAAATAACAATAACAAAAAGAAATAACAATAACAATAGGAAATAACAATAACAATAAGAAATAACAATAACATTAAGAAATAACAATAACAATAATAAATAACAATAACAATAAGAAATAACAATAACCATAAGAAATAACAATAACAATAAGAAATAACAATAACAATAAGATATAACAATAACAATAAGAAATAACAATAACAATAAGAAAGAACAATAACAATAAGAAATAACAATAACAATAAGAAATAACAATAACAATAGGAAATAACAATAACAATAAGAAATAACAATCACAATAAGAAATAACAATAACAATAAGAAATAACAATAACAATAAGAAATAACAATAACAATAAGAAATAACAATAACAATAAGAAATAACAATAACAATAAGAAATAACAATATCAATAAAAAATAACAATAACAAAAAGAAATAACAATAACAATAAGAAATAACAATAACAATAAGAAGTAACAATAACAATAAGAAATAATAATAACAATAAGAAATAACAATAACAATAAGAAATAACAATAACAAAATGAAATAACAATAACAATAAGAAATAACGATAACAAAAAGAAATAACAATAACAATAGGAAATAACAATAACAATAAGAAATAACAATAAAATTAAGAAATAACAATAACAATAATAAATAACAATAACAATAACAATAAGAAATAACAATAGGAAATAACAATAACAATAAGAAATAATAATAACAATAAGAAATAACAATAGGAAATAACAATAAAAAATAACAATAATAATAAGAAATAACAATTTCAATAAGAAATAACAATAACAATAAGAAATAACAATAAAAATAAGAAATAACAATAACAATAAGAAATAACAATAACAATAAGAAATAACAATAAGAAAAAGAAATAACAATAACAATAAGAAATAACAATAACAAAAAGAAATAACAATAACAATAGGAAATAACAATAACTATAAGAAATAACAATAACATTAAGAAATAACAATAACAATAATAAATAACAATAACAATAACAATAAGAAATAACAATAGGAAATAACAATAACAATAAGAAATAATAATAACAATAAGAAGTAACAATAGGAAATAACAATAAAAAATAACAATAATAATAAGAAATAACAATTTCAATAAGAAATAACAATAACAATAAGAAATAACAATAACAATAAGAAATAACATTAACAATAAGAATTAACAATAACAATAAGAAATAACAATAACAATAAGAAATAACAATAACAATAATAAATAACAATAACAATAAGAAATAGCAATAACAATAAGAAATAACAATAACAAAAATAAATAACAATAACAATAGGAAATAACAATAACAATAAGAAATAACAATAACAATAAGAAATAACAATAACAAAAAGAAATAACAATAACAATAAGAAATAATAATAACAATAGGAAATAACAATAACAATAAGAAATAACAATAACAATAAGAAATATAACAATGAGAAATAACAATAACAATAATAAATAACAATAACAATAAGAAATAACAATAACAAAAAGAAATAACAATAACAATAGGAAATAACAATAACAATAAGAAATAACAATAACAATAAGAAATAACAATAACAATAAGAAATAACAATAACAATAAGAAATAACAATAACAATAACAATACGAAATAACAATAACAAAAATAAATAACAATAACAATAAGAAATAACAATAACAATAAGAAATAACAATAACAAAAAGAAATAACAATAACAATAAGAAATAACAATAACAATAAGAAATAACAATAACAATAAGAAATAACAATAAGAAATAGCAATAACAATAAGAAATAACAATAACAATAAGAAATAACAATAACAATAAGAAATAACAATAACAATAAGAAATAACAATAACAATAGGAAATAACAATAACAATAAGAAATAACAATAACAATAAGAAATAACAATAACAATAAGAAATAACAATAACATCAAAAAATAACAATAACAATAAGAAATAACAATAACAATAAGAAATAACAATATCAATAAGAAATAACAATAACAATAAGAAATAACAATAACAATAAGAAATAACAATAACAATAAGAAATAACAATAACAATAAGAAATAACAATAACCATAAGAAATAACAATAACAATAACAATAAGAAATAACAATAACAATAACAATAAGAAATAACAATAACAATAAGAAATATCAATAACAATAGGAAATAACAATAACAATAAGAAATAACAATATCAATAAGAAATAACAATAACAATAAGAAATAACAATAACAATAAGAAATAACAATAACAATAAGAAATAACAATAACCATAAGAAATAACAATAACAATAACAATAAGAAATAACAATAACAATAACAATAAGAAATAACAATAAGAAATAACATTAACAATAAGAATTAGAAATAACAATAAGAAATAACAATAACAATAAGAAATAACAATAACAATTAGAAATAACAATAAAAAATACCAATAACCATAAGAAAAAACAATATCAATAAGAAATAACAATAACAATAAGAAATAACATTAACAATAAGAAATAACATTAACAATAAGAAATAACAATAACAATAAGAAATAACAATAACATTAAGAAATAACAATAACAATAACAATAAGAAATAACAATAGGAAATAACAATAACCATAAGAAATAACAATAACAATAAGAAATAACAATATCAAAAAGAAATAACAATAACAATAGGAAATAACAATAACAATAAGAAATAACAATAACAATAAGAAATAACAATAACAATAAGAAATAACAATAACATTAAAAAATAACAATAACAATAAGAAATAACAATAACAAAAAGAAATAACAATAACAATAAGAAATAACAATAACCATAAGAAATAACAACAACAATAAGAAATAACAATAACAATAAGAAATAACAATAACAAAAAGAAATAACAATAACAATAAGATATAACAATAACAATAAGAAATAACAATAACAATAAGGAAGAACAATAACAATAACAATAAGAAATAACAATAACAATAGGAAATAACAATAACAATAACAATCAGAAATAACAATAACAATAAGAAATGACAATAACAATTACAATAAGAAATAACAATAACAATAACAATAAGAAATAACAATAACAATAAGAAATAACAATAAAAATAAGAAATAACAATAACAATAAGAAATAACAATAAGAAATAACATTAACAATAAGAATTAACAATAACAATAAGAAATAACAATAACAATAATAAATAACAATAACAATAACAATAAAAATACAAATAACAATAAGAAATAACAATAACAAAAAGAAATAACAATAACAATAAGAAATAACAATAGGAATTAACAATAACAATAAGAAATAACAATAACAATAAAAAATAACAATAACAATAAGAAATAACAATAAGAAATAACATTAACAATAAGAATTAGAAATAACAATAAGAAATAACAATAACAATAAGAAATAACAATAACAATTAGAAATAACAATAAAAAATACCAATAACAATAAGAAAAAACAATATCAATAAGAAATAACAATAACAATAAGAAATAACATTAACAATAAGAAATAACATTAACAATAAGAAATAACAATAACAATAAGAAATAACAATAACATTAAGAAATAACAATAACAATAACAATAAGAAATAACAATAGGAAATAACAATAACAATAAGAAATAATAATAACAATAAGAAATAACAATAGGAAATAACAATAACAATAAGAAATAACAATAACAATAAAAAATAACAATAATAATAAGAAATAACAATAACAATAAGAAATAACAATAAAAATAAGAAATAACAATAACAATAAGAAATAACGTTAACAATAAGAATTAACAATAACAATAAGAAATAACAATAACAATAAGAAATAACAATAACAATAAGAAATAACAATAACAATAACAATAAAAAATAACAATAATAATAAAAAATAACAATAACAACAAGAAAAAACAATATCAATAAGAAATAACAATAACAATAAGAAATAACATTAACAATAACAATTACAATAAGAAATAACAATAACAATAAGAAATAACAATAACAATAAGAAATAACAATTACAATAAGAAATAACAATAACAATTACAATAAGAAATAACAATAACAATAAAAAATAACAATAACAATAAGAAATAAAAATAACAAGAAGAAATAACAATAGCAATAAGAAATAACAATAACAATAAGAAATAACAATATCAATAAAAAATAACAATAACAAAAAGAAATAACAATAACAATAAGAAGTAACAATAACAATAAGAAATAACAATAAGAAAAAACAATAACAATAAAAAATAACAATAACAATAGGAAATAACAATAACAAAAAGAAATACCAATAACAATAACAATAAGAAATAACAATAACAATAAGAAATAACAATAACCATAAGAAATAACAATAACAATAAGAAATAACAATATCAATAAAAAATAACAATTACAATAGGAAATAACAATAACAATAAGAAATAACAATAACAATAAGAAATAACAATAACAATAACAAATAAAAATAACAATAAGAAATAACAATAACAATAAGAAATAACAATAACAATAAGAAATAACAATAACTATAAAAAATAACAATAACAATAAGAAATAACAATAACAATTACAATAAGAAATAACAATAAGAAAAAAAATAACAACAACAATAACAAATAACAATAACAATAAGAAATAACAATAACAATAAGAAATAACAATAACAATAAGAAATAACAATATCAATAAAAAATAACAATAACAAAAAGAAATAACAATAACAATAAGAAATAACAATAACAATAAGAAGTAACAATAACAATAAGAAATAACAATAACAATAAAAAATAACAATAACAATAAGAAATAACAATAACAAAAAGAAATAACAATAACAATAAGAAATAACAATAACAAAAAGAAATAACAATAACAATAGGAAATAACAATAACAATAAGAAATAACAATAACATTAAGAAATAACAATGACAATAATAAATAACAATAACAATAAGAAATAACAATAACCATAAGAAATAACAATAACAATAAGAAATAACAATAACAATAAGATATAACAATAACAATAAGAAATAACAATAACAATAAGAAAGAACAATAAGAATAAGAAATAACAATAACAATAGGAAATAACAATAACAATAACAATAAGAAATAACAATCACAATAAGAAATAACAATAACAATAAGAAATAACAATAACAATAGGAAATAACAATAACAATAAGAAATAACAATAACAATAAGAAATAACAATATCAATAAAAAATTACAATAACAAAAAGAAATAACAATAACAATAAGAAGTAACAATAACAATAAGAAATAACAATAACAATAAGAAATAACAATAACAATAAAAAATAACAATAACAATAAGAAATAACAATAACAAGAAGAAATAACAATAACAATAAGAAATAACAATAACAAAAAGAAATAACAATAACAATAGGAAATAACAATAACAATAAGAAATAACAATAACATTAAGAAATAACAATAACAATAATAAATAACAATAACAATAAGAAATAACAATAACCATAAGAAATAACAATAACAATAAGAAATAACAATAACAATAAGAAATAACAATAACAAAAAGAAATAACAATATCAATAAAAAATAACAATAACAAAAAGAAATAACAATAACAATAAGAAATAACAATAACAATAAGAAATAACAATATCAATAAAAAATAACAATAACAAAAAGGAATAACAATAACAATAAGAAGTAACAATAACAATAAGAAATAACAATAACAATAAGAAATAACAATAACAATAAAAAATAACAATAACAATAAGAAATAACAATAACAAAAAGAAATAACAATAACAATAAGAAATAACAATAACAAAAAGAAATAACAATAACAATAGGAAATAACAATAACAATAAGAAATAACAATAACATTAAGAAATAACAATAACAATAATAAATAACAATAACAATAAGAAATAACAATAACCATAAGAAATAACAATAACAATAAGAAATAACAATAACAATAAGATATAACAATAACAATAAGAAATAACAATAACAATAAGAAAGAACAATAACAATAAGAAATAACAATAACAATAAGAAATAACAATAACAATAGGAAATAACAATAACAATAAGAAATAACAATCACAATAAGAAATAACAATAACAATAAGAAATAACAATAACAATAAGAAATAACAATAACAATAAGAAATAACAATAACAATAAGAAATAACAATAACAATAAGAAATAACAATATCAATAAAAAATAACAATAACAAAAAGAAATAACAATAACAATAAGAAATAACAATTACAATAAGAAGTAACAATAACAATAAGAAATAACAATAACAATAAGAAATAACAATAACAATAAGAAATAACAATAACAAAAAGAAATAACAATAACAATAAGAAATAACAATAACAAAAAGAAATAACAATAACAATAGGAAATAACAATAACAATAAGAAATAACAATAAAATTAAGAAATAACAATAACAATAATAAATAACAATAACAATAACAATAAGAAATAACAATAGGAAATAACAATAACAATAAGAAATAATAATAACAATAAGAAATAACAATACGAAATAACAATAAAAAATAACAATAATAATAAGAAATAACAATTTCAATAAGAAATAACAATAACAATAAGAAATAACAATAAAAATAAGAAATAACAATAACAATAAGAAATAACAATAACAATAAGAAATAACAATAAGAAAAAGAAATAACAATAACAATAAGAAATAACAATAACAAAAAGAAATAACAATAACAATAGGAAATAAAAATAACAATAAGAAATAACAATAACATTAAGAAATAACAATAACAATAATAAATAACAATAACAATAACAATAAGAAATAACAATAGGAAATAACAATAACAATAAGAAATAATAATAACAATAAGAAGTAACAATAGGAAATAACAATAAAAAATAACAATAATAATAAGAAATAACAATTTCAATAAGAAATAACAATAACAATAAGAAATAACAATAACAATAAAAAATAACATTAACAATAAGAATTAACAATAACAATAAGAAATAACAATAACAATAAGAAATAACAATAACAATAACAATAAAAAATAACAATAACAATAAAAAATAACAATAACAATAAGAAAAAACAATATCAATAAGAAATAACAATAACAATAAGAAATAACATTAACAATAACAATTACAATAAGAAATAACAATAACAATAAGAAATAAGAATAACAATAAGAAATAACAATAAGAAATAACATTAACAATAGGAATTAGCAATAACAATAAGAAATAACAATAACAATAAGAAATAACAATTAGAAATAACAATAACAATAACAATAAAAAATAACAATAACAATAAGAAAAAACAATATCAATAAGAAATAACAATAACAATAAGAAATAACAATAACAATAACAAATAACAATAACAATAAGAAATAACAATAAGAAATAACAATTACAATAAGAAATAACAATAAGAAATAACAATAACAATAAGAAATAACAATAACAATTACAATAAGAAATAACAATAACAATAAAAAATAACAATAACAATAAGAAATAACAATAACAAGAAGAAATAACAATAACAATAAGAAATAACAATAACAATAAGAAATAACAATATCAATAAAAAATAACAATAACAAAAAGAAATAACAATAAGAAATAACAATAACAATAAGAAGTAACAATAACAATAAGAAATAACAATAACAATAAGAAATAACAATAACAATAAAAAATAACAATAACAATAGGAAATAACAATAACAATAAGAAATAACAATAACAATAACAATAAGAAATAACAATATCAATAAAAAATAACAATTACAATAGGAAATAACAATAACAATAAGAAATAACAATAACAATAAGAAATAACAATAACAATAAGAAATAACAATAACAATAAGAAATAACAATAACAATAAGAAATAACAATAACTATAAAAAATAACAATAACAATAAGAAATAACAATAACAATTACAATAAGAAATAACAATAAGAAAAAGAAATAACAATAACAATAAAAAATAACAATAAGAAATAACAATAACAATAAGAAATAACAATATCAATAAAAAATAACAATAACAAAAAGAAATAACAATAACAATAAGAAGTAACAATAACAATAAGAAATAACAATAACAATAAGAAATAACAATAACAATAAAAAATAACAATAACAATAAGAAATAACAATAACAAAAAGAAATAACAATAACAATAAGAAATAACAATAACAAAAAGAAATAACAATAACAATAGGAAATAACAATAACAATAAGAAATAACAATAACAATAATAAATAACAATAACAATAAGAAATAACAATAACCATAAGAAATAACAATAACAATAAGAAATAACAATAACAATAAGATATAACAATAACAATAAGAAATAACAATAACAATAAGAAAGAACAATAACAATAAGAAATAACAATAACAATAAGAAATAACAATAACAATAAGAAATAACAATAACAATAAGAAATAACAATCACAATAAGAAATAACAATAACAATAAGAAATAACAATAACAATAAGAAATAACAATAACAATAAGAAATAACAATAACAATAAGAAATAACAATAACAATAAGAAATAACAATATCAATAAAAAATAACAAAAACAAAAAGAAATAACAATAACAATAAGAAATAACAATAACAATAAGAAGTAACAATAACAATAAGAAATAACAATAACAATAAGAAATAACAATAACAATAAGAAATAACAATAACAAAAAGAAATAACAATAACAATAAGAAATAACAATAACAAAAAGAAATAACAATAACAAAAAGAAATAACAATAACAATAGGAAATAACAGTAACAATAAGAAATAACAATAACATTAAGAAATAACAATAACAATAATAAATAACAATAACAATAAGAAATAACAATAACCATAAGAAATAACAATAACAATAAGAAATAACAATAACAATAACAATAACAAAAAGAAATAACAATAAGAAATAACAATAACAATAAGAAATAACAATAACAATAAGAAATAACAATAACAATAGGAAATAACAATAACTATAACACTCAGAAATAACAATAACAATAAGAAATGACAATAACAATTACAATAAGAAATAACAATAACAATAACAATAAGAAATAACAATAACAATAACAATAAGAAATAACAATAACAATAAGAAATAACAATAACAATAAGGATTAACAATAAAAATAAGAAATAACAATAACACTAAGAAATAACATTAACAATAAGAATTAACAATAACAATAAGAAATAACAATAACAATAATAAATAACAATAACAATAAGGAATAACAATAACAATAACAATAAGAAATACAAATAACAATAAGAAATAACAATAACAAAAAGAAATAACAATAACAATAAGAAATAACAATAGGAATTAACAATAACAATAAGAAATAACAATAACAATAAAAAATAACAATAACAATAAGAAATAACATTAACAATAAGAATTAGCAATAACAATAAGAAATAACAATAACAATAAGAAATAACAATAACAATTAGAAATAACAATAAAAAATACCAATAACAATAAGAAAAAACAATATCAATAAGAAATAACAATAACAATAAGAAATAACATTAACAATAAGAAATAACATTAACAATAAGAAATAACAATAACAATAAGAAATAACAATAACATTAAGAAATAACAATAACAATAACAATAAGAAATACCAATAACAATAAGAAATAACAATAGGAAATAACAATAACAATAATAAATAATAATAACAATAAGAAATAACAATAGGAAATAACAATAACAATAAGAAATAACAATAACAATAAAAAATAACAATAATAATAAGAAATAACAATTTCAATAAGAAATAACAATAACAATAAGAAATAACAATAAAAATAAGAAATAACAATAACAATAAGAAATAACGTTAACAATAAGAATTAACAATAACAATAAGAAATAACAATAACAATAAGAAATAACAATAACAATAACAATAAAAAATAACAATAACAATAAAAAATAACAATAACAATAAGAAAAAACAATATCAATAAGAAATAACAATAACAATAAGAAATAACATTAACAATAACAATTACAATAAGAAATAACAATAACAATTAAAAATAACAATAACAATAAGAAATAACAATAACAATAACAAATAACAATAAGAAATAACAATTACAATAAGAAATAACAATAACAATAAGAAATAACAATAACATTTACAATAAGAAATAACAATAACAATTACAATAAGAAATAACAATAACAATAAAAAATAACAATAACAATAAGAAATAACAATAACAAGAAGAAATAACAATAACAATAACAATAAGAAATAACAATATCAATAAAAAATAACAATAACAAAAAGAAATAACAATAACAATAAGAAGTAACAATAACAATAAGAAATAACAATAACAATAAGAAATAACAATAACAATAAAAAATAACAATAACAATAGGAAATAACAATAACAAAAAGAAATAACAATAACAATAACAATAAGAAATAACAATAACAATAAGAAATAACAATATCAATAAAAAATAACAATTACAATAGGAAATAACAATAACAATTAAAAATAACAATAACAATAAGAAATAACAATAACAATAACAATAACAATAACAATAACAAATAAAAATAACAATAAGAAATAACAATAACAATAAGAAATAACAATAACAATAAGAAATAACAATAACTATAAAAAATAACAATAACAATAAGAAATAACAATAACAATTACAATTAGAAATAACAATAACAATAAAAAATAACAATAACAATAAGAAATAACAATAACAATAAGAAATAACAATAACAATAAGAAATAACAATATCAATAAAAAATAACAATAACAAAAAGAAATAACAATAACAATAAGAAATAACAATAACAATAAAAAGTAACAATAACAATAAGAAATAACAATAACAATAAAAAATAACAATAACAATAAGAAATAACAATAACAATAAGAAATAACAATAACAATAAGAAATAACAATAACAATAACAAATAACAATTACAATAAGAAATAACAATAACAAAAAGAAATAACAATAACAATAAGAAATAACAATATCAATAAAAAATAACAATAGCAAAAAGGAATAACAATAAGAAATAACAATAACAATAAGAAGTAACAATAACAATAAGAAATAACAATAAGAAATAACAATAACAATAAAAAATAACAATAACAATAAGAAATAACAATAACAAGAAGAAATAACAATAACAATAAGAAATAACAATAACAATAAGAAATAACAATATCAATAAAAAATAACAATAACAAAAAGAAATAACAATAAGAAATAACAATAACTATAAGAAGTAACAATAACAATAAGAAATAACAATAAGAAATAACAATAACAATAAAAAATAACAATAACAATAGGAAATAACAATAACAAAAAGAAATAACAATAACAATAACAATAAGAAATAACAATAACAATAAGAAATAACAATATCAATAAAAAATAACAATTACAATAGGAAATAACAATAACAATAAGAAATAACAATAACAATAACAAATAACAATAACAATAAGAAATAACAATAACAATAAGAAATAACAATAACAATAACAAATAACAATAAGAAATAACAATTACAATAAGAAATAACAATAACAATAAGAAATAACAATAACAATTACAATAAGAAATAACAATAACAATTACAATAAGAAATAACAATAACAATAAAAAATAACAATAACAATAAGAAATAACAATAACAATAAGAAGTAACAATAACAATAAGAAATAACAATAACAATAAGAAATAACAATAACAATAAAAAATAACAATAACAATAGGAAATAACAATAACAAAAAGAAATAACAATAACAATAACAATAAGAAATAACAATATCAATAAGAAATAACAATAACAATAAGAAATAACAATAACAATAACAAATAACAATAACAATAAGAAATAACAATAAGAAATAACAATTACAATAAGAAATAACAATCAGAAATAACAATAACAATTAGAAATAACAATAACAATAACAATAAAAAATAACAATAACAATAAGAAAAAACAATATCAATAAGAAATAACAATAACAATAAGAAATAACAATAACAATAAGAAATAACAATAAGAAATAACAATTACAATAAGAAATAACAATAAGAAATAACAATAACAATAAGAAATAACAATAACAATTACAATAAGAAATAACAATAACAATAAAAAATAACAATAACAATAAGAAATAACAATAACAAGAAGAAATAACAATAACAATAAGAAATAACAATAACAATAAGAAATAACAATATCAATAAAAAATAACAATAACAAAAAGAAATAACAATAAGAAATAACAATAACAATAAGAAGTAACAATAACAATAAGAAATAACAATAACAATAAGAAATAACAATAACAATAAAAAATAACAATAACAATAGGAAATAACAATAACAATAAGAAATAACAATAACAATAAGAAATAACAATATCAATAAAAAATAACAATTACAATAGGAAATAACAATAACAATAAGAAATAACAATAACAATAAGAAATAACAATAACAATAAGAAATAACAATAACAATAAGAAATAACAATAACTATAAAAAATAACAATAACAATAAGAAATAACAATAACAATTACAATAAGAAATAACAATAAGAAAAAGAAATAACAATAACAATAAAAAATAACAATAAGAAATAACAATAACAATAAGAAATAACAATATCAATAAAAAATAACAATAACAAAAAGAAATAACAATAACAATAAGAAGTAACAATAACAATAAGAAATAACAATAACAATAAGAAATAACAATAACAATAAAAAATAACAATAACAATAAGAAATAACAATAACAAAAAGAAATAACAATAACAATAAGAAATAACAATAACAAAAAGAAATAACAATAACAATAGGAAATAACAATAACAATAAGAAATAACAATAACAATAATAAATAACAATAACAATAAGAAATAACAATAACCATAAGAAATAACAATAACAATAAGAAATAACAATAACAATAAGATATAACAATAACAATAAGAAATAACAATAACAATAAGAAAGAACAATAACAATAAGAAATAACAATAACAATAAGAAATAACAATAACAATAAGAAATAACAATAACAATAAGAAATAACAATCACAATAAGAAATAACAATAACAATAAGAAATAACAATAACAATAAGAAATAACAATAACAATAAGAAATAACAATAACAATAAGAAATAACAATAACAATAAGAAATAACAATATCAATAAAAAATAACAAAAACAAAAAGAAATAACAATAACAATAAAAAATAACAATAACAATAAGAAATAACAATAACAAAAAGAAATAACAATAACAATAAGAAATAACAATAACAAAAAGAAATAACAATAACAATAGGAAATAACAATAACAATAAGAAATAACAATAACAATAATAAATAACAATAACAATAAGAAATAACAATAACCATAAGAAATAACAATAACAATAAGAAATAACAATAACAATAAGATATAACAATAACAATAAGAAATAACAATAACAATAAGAAAGAACAATAACAATAAGAAATAACAATAACAATAAGAAATAACAATAACAATAAGAAATAACAATAACAATAAGAAATAACAATCACAATAAGAAATAACAATAACAATAAGAAATAACAATAACAATAAGAAATAACAATAACAATAAGAAATAACAATAACAAAAAGAAATAACAATAACAATAACAATAAGAAATAACAATAACAATAAGAAATAACAATATCAATAAAAAATAACAATTACAATAGGAAATAACAATAACAATAAGAAATAACAATAACAATAACAAATAACAATAACAATAAGAAATAACAATAACAATAAGAAATAACAATAACAATAACAAATAACAATAAGAAATAACAATTACAATAAGAAATAACAATAACAATAAGAAATAACAATAACAATTACAATAAGAAATAACAATAACAATTACAATAAGAAATAACAATAACAATAAAAAATAACAATAACAATAAGAAATAACAATAACAATAAGAAGTAACAATAACAATAAGAAATAACAATAACAATAAGAAATAACAATAACAATAAAAAATAACAATAACAATAGGAAATTACAATAACAAAAAGAAAAAACAATAACAATAACAATAAGAAATAACAATATCAATAAGAAATAACAATAACAATAAGAAATAACAATAACAATAACAAATAACAATAACAATAAGAAATAACAATAAGAAATAACAATTACAATAAGAAATAACAATCAGAAATAACAATAACAATTAGAAATAACAATAACAATAACAATAAAAAATAACAATAACAATAAGAAAAAACAATATCAATAAGAAATAACAATAACAATAAGAAATAACAATAACAATAAGAAATAACAATAAGAAATAACAATTACAATAAGAAATAACAATAAGAAATAACAATAACAATAAGAAATAACAATAACAATTACAATAAGAAATAACAATAACAATAAAAAATAACAATAACAATAAGAAATAACAATAACAACAAGAAATAACAATAACAATAAGAAATAACAATAACAATAAGAAATAACAATATCAATAAAAAATAACAATAACAAAAAGAAATAACAATAAGAAATAACAATAACAATAAGAAGTAACAATAACAATAAGAAATAACAATAACAATAAGAAATAACAATAACAATAAAAAATAACAATAACAATAGGAAATAACAATAACAATAAGAAATAACAATAACAATAACAATAAGAAATAACAATATCAATAAAAAATAACAATTACAATAGGAAATAACAATAACAATAAGAAATAACAATAACAATAAGAAATAACAATAACAATAAGAAATAACAATAACTATAAAAAATAACAATAACAATAAGAAATAACAATAACAATTACAATAAGAAATAACAATAAGAAAAAGAAATAACAATAACAATAAAAAATAACAATAAGAAATAACAATAACAATAAGAAATAACAATATCAATAAAAAATAACAATAACAAAAAGAAATAACAATAACAATAAGAAATAACAATAACAATAAGAAATAACAATAACAATAAGAAATAACAATAACAATAAGAAATAACAATATCAATAAAAAATAACAAAAACAAAAAGAAATAACAATAACAATAAGAAATAACAATAACAATAAGAAGTAACAATAACAATAAGAAATAACAATAACAATAAGAAATAACAATAACAATAAGAAATAACAATAACAATAAGAAATAACAATAACAATAAGAAATAACAATAACAAAAAGAAATAACAATAACAAAAAGAAATAACAATAACAATAGGAAATAACAGTAACAATAAGAAATAACAATAACATTAAGAAATAACAATAACAATAATAAATAACAATAACAATAAGAAATAACAATAACCATAAGAAATAACAATAACAATAAGAAATAACAATAACAATAACAATAACAAAAAGAAATAACAATAAAAATAAGATATAACAATAACAATAAGAAATAACAATAACAATAAGAAAGAACAATAACAATAACAATAAGAAATAACAATAACAATAGGAAATAACAATAACAATAACAATCAGAAATAACAATAACAATAAGAAATGACAATAACAATTACAATAAGAAATAACAATAACAATAACAATAAGAAATAACAATAACAATAACAATAAGAAATAACAATAACAATAAGAAATAACAATAACAATAAGGATTAACAATAAAAATAAGAAATAACAATAACACTAAGAAATAACATTAACAATAAGAATTAACAATAACAATAAGAAATAACAATAACAATAATAAATAACAATAACAATAAGGAATAACAATAACAATAACAATAAGAAATACAAATAACAATAAGAAATAACAATAACAAAAAGAAATAACAATAACAATAAGAAATAACAATAGGAATTAACAATAACAATAAGAAATAACAATAACAATAAAAAATAACAATAACAATAAGAAATAACATTAACAATAAGAATTAGCAATAACAATAAGAAATAACAATAACAATAAGAAATAACAATAACAATTAGAAATAACAATAAAAAATACCAATAACAATAAGAAAAAACAATATCAATAAGAAATAACAATAACAATAAGAAATAACATTAACAATAAGAAATAACATTAACAATAAGAAATAACAATAACAATAAGAAATAACAATAACATTAAGAAATAACAATAACAATAACAATAAGAAATACCAATAACAATAAGAAATAACAATAGGAAATAACAATAACAATAATAAATAATAATAACAATAAGAAATAACAATAGGAAATAACAATAACAATAAGAAATAACAATAACAATAAAAAATAACAATAATAATAAGAAATAACAATTTCAATAAGAAATAACAATAACAATAAGAAATAACAATAAAAATAAGAAATAACAATAACAATAAGAAATAACGTTAACAATAAGAATTAACAATAACAATAAGAAATAACAATAACAATAAGAAATAACAATAACAATAACAATAAAAAATAACAATAACAATAAAAAATAACAATAACAATAAGAAAAAACAATATCAATAAGAAATAACAATAACAATAAGAAATAACATTAACAATAACAATTACAATAAGAAATAACAATAACAATTAAAAATAACAATAACAATAAGAAATAACAATAACAATAACAAATAACAATAAGAAATAACAATTACAATAAGAAATAACAATAACAATAAGAAATAACAATAACATTTACAATAAGAAATAACAATAACAATTACAATAAGAAATAACAATAACAATAAAAAATAACAATAACAATAAGAAATAACAATAACAATAACAATAAGAAATAACAAT
Organism: Ontholestes murinus; assembly: GCA_963969525.1. Taxonomy (NCBI): domain Eukaryota; kingdom Metazoa; phylum Arthropoda; class Insecta; order Coleoptera; family Staphylinidae; genus Ontholestes; species Ontholestes murinus. The sequence goes on along the minus strand of CAXAKX010000527.1, from coordinate 366,489 downwards.
ATCAATAAAAAATAACAATAACAAAAAGAAATAACAATAACAATAAGAAGTAACAATAACAATAAGAAATAACAATAACAATAAGAAATAACAATAACAATAAAAAATAACAATAACAATAGGAAATAACAATAACAAAAAGAAATAACAATAACAATAACAATAAGAAATAACAATAACAATAAGAAATAACAATAACAATAAGAAATAACAATATCAATAAAAAATAACAATTACAAAAGGAAATAACAATAACAATAAGAAATAACAATAACAATAAAAAATAACAATAATAATAAGAAATAACAATAACAATAAGAAATAACAATAAAAATAAGAAATAACAATAACAATAAGAAATAACGTTAACAATAAGAATTAACAATAACAATAAGAAATAACAATAACAATAAGAAATAACAATAACAATAAGAAATAACAATAACAATAACAATAAAAAATAACAATAACAATAAAAAATAACAATAACAACAAGAAAAAACAATATCAATAAGAAATAACAATAACAATAAGAAATAACATTAACAATAACAATTACAATAAGAAATAACAATAACAATAAGAAATAACAATAACAATAAGAAATAACAATTACAATAAGAAATAACAATAACAATTACAATAAGAAATAACAATAACAATAAAAAATAACAATAACAATAAGAAATAACAATAACAAGAAGAAATAACAATAGCAATAAGAAATAACAATAACAATAAGAAATAACAATATCAATAAAAAATAACAAAAAACAAAAAGAAATAACAATAACAATAAGAAGTAACAATAACAATAAGAAATAACAATAACAATAAGAAATAACAATAACAATAAAAAATAACAATAACAATAGGAAATAACAATAACAAAAAGAAATACCAATAACAATAACAATAAGAAATAACAATAACAATAAGAAATAACAATAACAATAAGAAATAACAATATCAATAAAAAATAACAATTACAATAGGAAATAACAATAACAATAAGAAATAACAATAACAATAAGAAATAACAATAACAATAACAAATAAAAATAACAATAAGAAATAACAATAACAATAAGAAATAACAATAACAATAAGAAATAACAATAACTATAAAAAATAACAATAACAATAAGAAATAACAATAACAATTACAATAAGAAATAACAATAAGAAAAAAAATAACAACAACAATAACAAATAACAATAACAATAAGAAATAACAATAACAATAAGAAATAACAATAACAATAAGAAATAACAATATCAATAAAAAATAACAATAACAAAAAGAAATAACAATAACAATAAGAAATAACAATAACAATAAGAAGTAACAATAACAATAAGAAATAACAATAACAATAAAAAATAACAATAACAATAAGAAATAACAATAACAAAAAGAAATAACAATAACAATAAGAAATAACAATAACAAAAAGAAATAACAATAACAATAGGAAATAACAATAACAATAAGAAATAACAATAACATTAAGAAATAACAATGACAATAATAAATAACAATAACAATAAGAAATAACAATAACCATAAGAAATAACAATAACAATAAGAAATAACAATAACAATAAGATATAACAATAACAATAAGAAATAACAATAACAATAAGAAAGAACAATAACAATAAGAAATAACAATAAGAATAAGAAATAACAATAACAATAGGAAATAACAATAACAATAACAATAAGAAATAACAATCACAATAAGAAATAACAATAACAATAAGAAATAACAATAACAATAGGAAATAACAATAACAATAAGAAATAACAATAACAATAAGAAATAACAATATCAATAAAAAATTACAATAACAAAAAGAAATAACAATAACAATAAGAAGTAACAATAACAATAAGAAATAACAATAACAATAAGAAATAACAATAACAATAAAAAATAACAATAACAATAAGAAATAACAATAACAAGAAGAAATAACAATAACAATAAGAAATAACAATAACAAAAAGAAATAACAATAACAATAGGAAATAACAATAACAATAAGAAATAACAATAACATTAAGAAATAACAATAACAATAATAAATAACAATAACAATAAGAAATAACAATAACCATAAGAAATAACAATAACAATAAGAAATAACAATAACAATAAGAAATAACAATAACAAAAAGAAATAACAATATCAATAAAAAATAACAATAACAAAAAGAAATAACAATAACAATAAGAAATAACAATATCAATAAAAAATAACAATAACAAAAAGAAATAACAATAACAATAAGAAGTAACAATAACAATAAGAAATAACAATAACAATAAGAAATAACAATAACAATAAAAAATAACAATAACAATAAGAAATAACAATAACAAAAAGAAATAACAATAACAATAAGAAATAACAATAACAAAAAGAAATAACAATAACAATAGGAAATAACAATAACAATAAGAAATAACAATAACATTAAGAAATAACAATAACAATAATAAATAACAATAACAATAAGAAATAACAATAACCATAAGAAATAGCAATAACAATAAGAAATAACAATAACAATAAGATATAACAATAACAATAAGAAATAACAATAACAATAAGAAAGAACAATAACAATAAGAAATAACAATAACAATAAGAAATAACAATAACAATAGGAAATAACAATAACAATAAGAAATAACAATAACAATAAGAAATAACAATAACAATAAGAAATAACAATATCAATAAAAAATAACAATAACAAAAAGAAATAACAATAACAATAAGAAATAACAATTACAATAAGAAGTAACAATAACAATAAGAAATAACAATAACAATAAGAAATAACAATAACAATAAGAAATAACAATAACAAAAAGAAATAACAATAACAATAAGAAATAACAATAACAAAAAGAAATAACAATAACAATAGGAAATAACAATAACAATAAGAAATAACAATAAAATTAAGAAATAACAATAACAATAATAAATAACAATAACAATAACAATAAGAAATAACAATAGGAAATAACAATAACAATAAGAAATAATAATAACAATAAGAAATAACAATAGGAAATAACAATAAAAAATAACAATAATAATAAGAAATAACAATTTCAATAAGAAATAACAATAACAATAATAAATAACAATAAAAATAAGAAATAACAATAACAATAAGAAATAACAATAACAATAAGAAATAACAATAAGAAAAAGAAATAACAATAACAATAAGAAATAACAATAACAAAAAGAAATAACAATAACAATAGGAAATAACAATAACAATAAGAAATAACAATAACATTAAGAAATAACAATAACAATAATAAATAACAATAACAATAACAATAAGAAATAACAATAGGAAATAACAATAACAATAAGAAATAATAATAACAATAAGAAGTAACAATAGGAAATAACAATAAAAAATAACAATAATAATAAGAAATAACAATTTCAATAAGAAATAACAATAACAATAAGAAATAACAATAACAATAAAAAATAACATTAACAATAAGAATTAACAATAACAATAAGAAATAACAATAACAATAAGAAATAACAATAACAATAACAATAAAAAATAACAATAACAATAAAAAATAACAATAACAATAGGAAAAAACAATATCAATAAGAAATAACAATAACAATAAGAAATAACATTAACAATAACAATTACAATAAGAAATAACAATAACAATAAGAAATAACAATAACAATAAGAAATAACAATAAGAAATAACATTAACAATAGGAATTAGCAATAACAATAAGAAATAACAATAAGAAATAACAATTAGAAATAACAATAACAATAACAATAAAAAATAACAATAACAATAAGAAAAAACAATATCAATAAGAAATAACAATAACAATAAGAAATAACAATAACAATAACAAATAACAATAACAATAAGAAATAACAATAAGAAATAACAATTACAATAAGAAATAACAATAAGAAATAACAATAACAATAAGAAATAACAATAACAATTACAATAAGAAATAACAATAACAATAAAAAATAACAATAACAATAAGAAATAACAATAACAAGAAGAAATAACAATAACAATAAGAAATAACAATAACAATAAGAAATAACAATATCAATAACAAAAAGAAATAACAATAAGAAATAACAATAACAATAAGAAGTAACAATAACAATAAGAAATAACAATAACAATAAGAAATAACAATAACAATAAAAAATAACAATAACAATAGGAAATAACAATAACAATAAGAAATAACAATAACAATAACAATAAGAAATAACAATATCAATAAAAAATAACAATTACAATAGGAAATAACAATAACAATAAGAAATAACAATAACCATAAGAAATAACAATAACAATAAGAAATAACAATAACAATAAGATATAACAATAACAATAAGAAATAACAATAACAATAAGAAAGAACAATAACAATAAGAAATAACAATAACAATAAGAAATAACAATAACAATAAGAAATAACAATAACAATAAGAAATAACAATCACAATAAGAAATAACAATAACAATAAGAAATAACAATAACAATAAGAAATAACAATAACAATAAGAAATAACAATAACAATAAGAAATAACAATAACAATAAGAAATAACAATATCAATAAAAAATAACAAAAACAAAAAGAAATAACAATAACAATAAGAAGTAAATATAACAATAAGAAATAACAATAACAATAAGAAATAACAATAACAATAAGAAATAACAATAACAAAAAGAAATAACAATAACAATAAGAAATAACAATAACAAAAAGAAATAACAATAACAAAAAGAAATAACAATAACAATAGGAAATAACAGTAACAATAAGAAATAACAATAACATTAAGAAATAACAATAACAATAATAAATAACAATAACAATAAGAAATGACAATAACAATTACAATAAGAAATAACAATAACAATAACAATAAGAAATAACAATAACAATAACAATAAGAAATAACAATAACAATAAGAAATAACAATAACAATAAGGATTAACAATAAAAATAAGAAATAACAATAACACTAAGAAATAACATTAACAATAAGAATTAACAATAACAATAAGAAATAACAATAACAATAATAAATAACAATAACAATAAGGAATAACAATAACAATAACAATAAGAAATACAAATAACAATAAGAAATAACAATAACAAAAAGAAATAACAATAACAATAAGAAATAACAATAGGAATTAACAATAACAATAAGAAATAACAATAACAATAAAAAATAACAATAACAATAAGAAATAACATTAACAATAAGAATTAGCAATAACAATAAGAAATAACAATAACAATAAGAAATAACAATAACAATTAGAAATAACAATAAAAAATACCAATAACAATAAGAAAAAACAATATCAATAAGAAATAACAATAACAATAAGAAATAACATTAACAATAAGAAATAACATTAACAATAAGAAATAACAATAACAATAAGAAATAACAATAACATTAAGAAATAACAATAACAATAACAATAAGAAATACCAATAACAATAAGAAATAACAATAGGAAATAACAATAACAATAATAAATAATAATAACAATAAGAAATAACAATAGGAAATAACAATAACAATAAGAAATAACAATAACAATAAAAAATAACAATAATAATAAGAAATAACAATTTCAATAAGAAATAACAATAACAATAAGAAATAACAATAAAAATAAGAAATAACAATAACAATAAGAAATAACGTTAACAATAAGAATTAACAATAACAATAAGAAATAACAATAACAATAAGAAATAACAATAACAATAACAATAAAAAATAACAATAACAATAAGAAAAAACAATATCAATAAGAAATAACAATAACAATAAGAAATAACATTAACAATAACAATTACAATAAGAAATAACAATAACAATTAAAAATAACAATAACAATAAGAAATAACAATAACAATAACAAATAACAATAAGAAATAACAATTACAATAAGAAATAACAATAACAATAAGAAATAACAATAACATTTACAATAAGAAATAACAATAACAATTACAATAAGAAATAACAATAACAATAAAAAATAACAATAACAATAAGAAATAACAATAACAAGAAGAAATAACAATAACAATAACAATAAGAAATAACAATATCAATAAAAAATAACAATAACAAAAAGAAATAACAATAACAATAAGAAGTAACAATAACAATAAGAAATAACAATAACAATAAGAAATAACAATAACAATAAAAAATAACAATAACAATAGGAAATAACAATAACAAAAAGAAATAACAATAACAATAACAATAAGAAATAACAATAACAATAAGAAATAACAATAACAATAAGAAATAACAATATCAATAAAAAATAACAATTACAATAGGAAATAACAATAACAATTAAAAATAACAATAACAATAAGAAATAACAATAACAATAACAATAACAATAACAATAACAAATAAAAATAACAATAAGAAATAACAATAACAATAAGAAATAACAATAACTATAAAAAATAACAATAACAATAAGAAATAACAATAACAATTACAATTAGAAATAACAATAACAATAAAAAATAACAATAACAATAAGAAATAACAATAACAATAAGAAATAACAATAACAATAAGAAATAACAATATCAATAAAAAATAACAATAACAAAAAGAAATAACAATAACAATAAGAAATAACAATAACAATAAGAAGTAACAATAACAATAAGAAATAACAATAACAATAAAAAATAACAATAACAATAAGAAATAACAATAACAATAAGAAATAACAATAACAATAAGAAATAACAATAACAAATAACAATTACAATAAGAAATAACAATAACAAAAAGAAATAACAATAACAATAAGAAATAACAATATCAATAAAAAATAACAATAGCAAAAAGGAATAACAATAAGAAATAACAATAACAATAAGAAGTAACAATAACAATAAGAAATAACAATAAGAAATAACAATAACAATAAAAAATAACAATAACAATAAGAAATAACAATAACAAGAAGAAATAACAATAACAATAAGAAATAACAATAACAATAAGAAATAACAATATCAATAAAAAATAACAATAACAAAAAGAAATAACAATAAGAAATAACAATAACTATAAGAAGTAACAATAACAATAAGAAATAACAATAAGAAATAACAATAACAATAAAAAATAACAATAACAATAGGAAATAACAATAACAATAACAATAAGAAATAACAATAACAATAAGAAATAACAATATCAATAAAAAATAACAATTACAATAGGAAATAACAATAACAATAAGAAATAACAATAACAATAAGAAATAACAATAACAATAAGAAATAACAATAACAATAACAAATAACAATAAGAAATAACAATTACAATAAGAAATAACAATAACAATAAGAAATAACAATAACAATTACAATAAGAAATAACAATAACAATTACAATAAGAAATAACAATAACAATAAAAAATAACAATAACAATAAGAAATAACAATAACAATAAGAAGTAACAATAACAATAAGAAATAACAATAACAATAAGAAATAACAATAACAATAAAAAATAACAATAACAATAGGAAATAACAATAACAAAAAGAAATAACAATAACAATAACAATAAGAAATAACAATATCAATAAGAAATAACAATAACAATAAGAAATAACAATAACAATAACAAATAACAATAACAATAAGAAATAACAATAAGAAATAACAATTACAATAAGAAATAACAATCAGAAATAACAATAACAATTAGAAATAACAATAACAATAACAATAAAAAATAACAATAACAATAAGAAAAAACAATATCAATAAGAAATAACAATAACAATAAGAAATAACAATAACAATAACAAATAACAATAACAATAAGAAATAACAATAAGAAATAACAATTACAATAAGAAATAACAATAAGAAATAACAATAACAATAAGAAATAACAATAACAATTACAATAAGAAATAACAATAACAATAAAAAATAACAATAACAATAAGAAATAACAATAACAAGAAGAAATAACAATAACAATAAGAAATAACAATAACAATAAGAAATAACAATATCAATAAAAAATAACAATAACAAAAAGAAATAACAATAAGAAATAACAATAACAATAAGAAGTAACAATAACAATAAGAAATAACAATAACAATAAAAAATAACAATAACAATAGGAAATAACAATAACAATAAGAAATAACAATAACAATAACAATAAGAAATAACAATATCAATAAAAAATAACAATTACAATAGGAAATAACAATAACAATAAGAAATAACAATAACAATAAGAAATAACAATAACAATAAGAAATAACAATAACAATAAGAAATAACAATAACAATAAGAAATAACAATAACTATAAAAAATAACAATAACAATAAGAAATAACAATAACAATTACAATAAGAAATAACAATAAGAAAAAGAAATAACAATAACAATAAAAAATAACAATAAGAAATAACAATAACAATAAGAAATAACAATATCAATAAAAAATAACAATAACAAAAAGAAATAACAATAACAATAAGAAGTAACAATAACAATAAGAAATAACAATAACAATAAGAAATAACAATAACAATAAGATATAACAATAACAATAAGAAATAACAATAACAATAAGAAAGAACAATAACAATAAGAAATAAAAATAACAATAAGAAATAACAATAACAATAAGAAATAACAATAACAATAAGAAATAACAATCACAATAAGAAATAACAATAACAATAAGAAATAACAATAACAATAAGAAATAACAATAACAATAAGAAATAACAATAACAATAAGAAATAACAATAACAATAAGAAATAACAATATCAATAAAAAATAACAAAAACAAAAAGAAATAACAATAACAATAAGAAATAACAATAACAATAAGAAGTAACAATAACAATAAGAAATAACAATAACAATAAGAAATAACAATAACAATAAGAAATAACAATAACAAAAAGAAATAACAATAACAATAAGAAATAACAATAACAAAAAGAAATAACAATAACAAAAAGAAATAACAATAACAATAGGAAATAACAGTAACAATAAGAAATAACAATAACATTAAGAAATAACAATAACAATAATAAATAACAATAACAATAAGAAATAACAATAACCATAAGAAATAACAATAACAATAAGAAATAACAATAACAATAACAATAACAAAAAGAAATAACAATAAAAATAAGATATAACAATAACAATAAGAAATAACAATAACAGTAAGAAAGAACAATAACAATAACAATAAGAAATAACAATAACAATAGGAAATAACAATAACAATAACAATCAGAAATAACAATAACAATAAGAAATGACAATAACAATTACAATAAGAAATAACAATAACAATAACAATAAGAAATAACAATAACAATAACAATAAGAAATAACAATAACAATAAGAAATAACAATAACAATAAGGATTAACAATAAAAATAAGAAATAACAATAACACTAAGAAATAACATTAACAATAAGAATTAACAATAACAATAAGAAATAACAATAACAATAATAAATAACAATAACAATAAGGAATAACAATAACAATAACAATAAGAAATACAAATAACAATAAGAAATAACAATAACAAAAAGAAATAACAATAACAATAAGAAATAACAATAGGAATTAACAATAACAATAAGAAATAACAATAACAATAAAAAATAACAATAACAATAAGAAATAACATTAACAATAAGAATTAGCAATAACAATAAGAAATAACAATAACAATAAGAAATAACAATAACAATTAGAAATAACAATAAAAAATACCAATAACAATAAGAAAAAACAATATCAATAAGAAATAACAATAACAATAAGAAATAACATTAACAATAAGAAATAACATTAACAATAAGAAATAACAATAACAATAAGAAATAACAATAACATTAAGAAATAACAATAACAATAACAATAAGAAATACCAATAACAATAAGAAATAACAATAGGAAATAACAATAACAATAATAAATAATAATAACAATAAGAAATAACAATAGGAAATAACAATAACAATAAGAAATAACAATAACAATAAAAAATAACAATAATAATAAGAAATAACAATTTCAATAAGAAATAACAATAACAATAAGAAATAACAATAAAAATAAGAAATAACAATATCAATAAGAAATAACGTTAACAATAAGAATTAACAATAACAATAAGAAATAACAATAACAATAAGAAATAACAATAACAATAACAATAAAAAATAACAATAACAATAAAAAATAACAATAACAATAAGAAAAAACAATATCAATAAGAAATAACAATAACAATAAGAAATAACATTAACAATAACAATTACAATAAGAAATAACAATAACAATTAAAAATAACAATATCAATAAGAAATAACAATAACAATAACAAATAACAATAAGAAATAACAATTACAATAAGAAATAACAATAACAATAAGAAATAACAATAACATTTACAATAAGAAATAACAATAACAATTACAATAAGAAATAACAATAACAATAAAAAATAACAATAACAATAAGAAATAACAATAACAAGAAGAAATAACAATAACAATAACAATAAGAAATAACAATATCAATAAAAAATAACAATAACAAAAAGAAATAACAATAACAATAAGAAGTAACAATAACAATAAGAAATAACAATAACAATAAGAAATAACAATAACAATAAAAAATAACAATAACAATAGGAAATAACAATAACAAAAAGAAATAACAATAACAATAACAATAAGAAATAACAATAACAATAAGAAATAACAATAACAATAAGAAATAACAATATCAATAAAAAATAACAATTACAATAGGAAATAACAATAACAATAAGAAATAACAATAACAATAAGAAATAACAATAACAATAACAATAACAATAACAATAACAAATAAAAATAACAATAAGAAATAACAATAACAATAAGAAATAACAATAACAATAAGAAATAACAATAACTATAAAAAATAACAATAACAATAAGAAATAACAATAACAATTACAATTAGAAATAACAATAACAATAAAAAATAACAATAACAATAAGAAATAACAATAACAATAAGAAATAACAATAACAATAAGAAATAACAATATCAATAAAAAATAACAATAACAAAAAGAAATAACAATAACAATAAGAAATAACAATAACAATAAGAAGTAACAATAACAATAAGAAATAACAATAACAATAAAAAATAACAATAACAATAAGAAATAACAATAACAATAAGAAATAACAATAACAATAAGAAATAACAATAACAATAACAAATAACAATTACAATAAGAAATAACAATAACAAAAAGAAATAACAATAACAATAAGAAATAACAATATCAATAAAAAATAACAATAGCAAAAAGGAATAACAATAAGAAATAACAATAACAATAAGAAGTAACAATAACAATAAGAAATAACAATAAGAAATAACAATAACAATAAAAAATAACAATAACAATAAGAAATAACAATAACAAGAAGAAATAACAATAACAATAAGAAATAACAATAACAATAAGAAATAACAATATCAATAAAAAATAACAATAACAAAAAGAAATAACAATAAGAAATAACAATAACTATAAGAAGTAACAATAACAATAAGAAATAACAATAAGAAATAACAATAACAATAAAAAATAACAATAACAATAGGAAATAACAATAACAAAAAGAAATAACAATAACAATAACAATAAGAAATAACAATAACAATAAGAAATAACAATATCAATAAAAAATAACAATTACAATAGGAAATAACAATAACAATAAGAAATAACAATAACAATAACAAATAACAATAACAATAAGAAATAACAATAACAATAAGAAATAACAATAACAATAACAAATAACAATAAGAAATAACAATTACAATAAGAAATAACAATAACAATAAGAAATAACAATAACAATTACAATAAGAAATAACAATAACAATTACAATAAGAAATAACAATAACAATAAAAAATAACAATAACAATAAGAAATAACAATAACAATAAGAAGTAACAATAACAATAAGAAATAACAATAACAATAAGAAATAACAATAACAATAAAAAATAACAATAACAATAGGAAATAACAATAACAAAAAGAAATAACAATAACAATAACAATAAGAAATAACAATAACAATAAGAAATAACAATAACAATAAGAAATAACAATATCAATAAAAAATAACAATTACAATAGGAAATAACAATAACAATAAGAAATAACAATAACAATAACAAATAAAAATAATAATAAGAAATAACAATAACAATAAGAAATAACAATAACAATTACAATAAGAAATAACAATAACAATAAGAAATACCAATAACCATAAGAAATAACAATAACAATAAGAAATAACAATAACAATAAGTTATAACAATAACAATAAGAAACAACAATAACAATAAGAAAGAACAATAACAATAAGAAATAACAATAAGAATAAGAAATAACAATATCAATAAAAAATTACAATAACAAAATGAAATAACAATAACAATAAGAAATAACAATAACAATAAGAAGTAACAATAACAATAAGAAATAACAATAACAATAAGAAATAACAATAATAATAGGAAATAACAATAACAATAAGAAATAACAATAACAAAAAGAAATAACAATATCAATAAAAAATAACAATAACAAAAAGAAATAACAATAACAATAAGAAATAACAATAACAATAAGAAATAACAATAACAATAAGAAATAACAATAACAATAGGAAATAACAATATCAATAAGAAATAACAATATCAATAAAAAATTACAATAACAAAAAGAAATAACAATAACAATAAGAAATAACAATAACAATAAGAAGTAACAATAACAATAAGAAATAACAATAACAATAAGAAATAACAATAACAATAAAAAATAACAATAACAATAAGAAATAACAATAACAAGAAGAAATAACAATAACAATAAGAAATAACAATAACAAAAAGAAATAACAATAACAATAGGAAATAACAATAACAATAAGAAATAACAATAACATTAAGAAATAACAATAACAATAATAAGTAACAATAACAATAAGAAATAACAATAACCATAAGAAATAACAATAACAATAAGAAATAACAATAACAATAAGAAATAACAATAACAAAAAGAAATAACAATAACAAGAAGAAATAACAATAACAATAAGAAGTAACAATAACAATAAGAAATAACAATAACAATAAGAAATAACAATAACAATAAAAAATAACAATAACAATAAGAAATAACAATAACAAGAAGAAATAACAATAACAATAAGAAATAACAATAACAAAAAGAAATAACAATAACAATAGGAAATAACAATAACAATAAGAAATAACAATAACATTAAGAAATAACAATAACAATAATAAATAACAATAACAATAAGAAATAACAATAACCATAAGAAATAACAATAACAATAAGAAATAACAATAACAAAAAGAAATAACAATATCAATAAAAAATAACAATAACAAAAAGAAATAACAATAACAATAAGAAATAACAATAACAATAAGAAATAACAATATCAATAAAAAATAACAATAACAAAAAGAAATAACAATAACAATAAGAAGTAACAATAACAATAAGAAATAACAATAACAATAAGAAATAACAATAACAATAAGAAATAACAATAACAATAAAAAATAACAATAACAATAAGAAATAACAATAACAAAAAGAAATAACAATAACAATAAGAAATAACAATAACAAAAAGAAATAACAATAACAATAGGAAATAACAATAACAATAAGAAATAACAATAACATTAAGAAATAACAATAACAATAATAAATAACAATAACAATAAGAAATAACAATAACCATAAGAAATAACAATAACAATAAGAAATAACAATAACAATAAGATATAACAATAACAATAAGAAATAACAATAACAATAAGAAAGAACAATAACAATAAGAAATAACAATAACAATAAGAAATAACAATAACAATAGGAAATAACAATAACAATAAGAAATAACAATCACAATAAGAAATAACAATAACAATAAGAAATAACAATAACAATAAGAAATAACAATAACAATAAGAAATAACAATAACAATAAGAAATAACAATAACAATAAGAAATAACAATATCAATAAAAAATAACAATAACAAAAAGAAATAACAATAACAATAAGAAATAACAATAACAATAAGAAGTAACAATAACAATAAGAAATAACAATAACAATAAGAAATAACAATAACAAAAAGAAATAACAATAACAATAAGAAATAACAATAACAAAAAGAAATAACAATAACAATAGGAAATAACAATAACAATAAGAAATAACAATAACATTAAGAAATAACAATAACAATAATAAATAACAATAACAATAAGAAATAACAATAACCATAAGAAATAACAATAACAATAAGAAATAACAATAACAATAAGAAATAACAATAACAAAAAGAAATAACAATAACAATAAGACATAACAATAACAATAAGAAATAACAATAACAAAAAGAAATAACAATAACAATAGGAAATAACAATAACAATAAGAAATAACAATAACATTAAGAAATAACAATGACAATAATAAATAACAATAACAATAAGAAATAACAATAACCATAAGAAATAACAATAACAATAAGAAATAACAATAACAATAAGATATAACAATAACAATAAGAAATAACAATAACAATAAGAAAGAACAATAACAATAAGAAATAACAATAAGAATAAGAAATAAAAATAACAATAGGAAATAACAATAACAATAACAATAAGAAATAACAATCACAATAAGAAATAACAATAACAATAAGAAATAACAATAACAATAGGAAATAACAATAACAATAACAATAAGAAATAACAATAACAATAAGAAATAACAATATCAATAAAAAATAACAATAACAAAAAGAAATAACAATAACAATAAAAAATAACAATAACAATAAGAAGTAACAATAACAATAATAAATAACAATAACAATAAGAAATAACAATAACAATAAAAAATAACAATAACGATAAGAAATAACAATAACAATAAGAAATAACAATAACAAAAAGAAATAACAATAACAATAGGAAATAACAATAACAATAAGAAATAACAATAACATTAAGAAATAACAATAACAATAATAAATAACAATAACAATAAGAAATAACAATAACCATAAGAAATAACAATAACAATAAGAAATAACAATAACAATAAGAAATAACAATAACAATAAGAAATAACAATAACATTAAGAAATAACAATAACAATAATAAATAACAATAACAATAAGAAATAACAATAACCATAAGAAATAACAATAACAATAAGAAATAACAATAACAATAAGAAATAACAATAACAATAAGAAATAACAATAACAATAAGAAATAACAATTACAATAGGAAATAACAATAACAATAAGAAATAACAATCACAATAAGAAATAACAATAACAATAAGAAATAACAATAACAATAAGAAATAACAATAACAATAAAAAATAACAATAACAATAAGAAATAACAATAACTATAAAAAACAACAATAACAATAAGAAATAACAATAACAATAAGAAATAACAATAACAATAAGATATAACAATATCAATAAGAAATAACAATAAGAAATAACATTAACAATAACAATAAAAAATAACAATAACAATAAGAAATACCAATATCAATAAGAAATAACAATAACAATAAGAAATAACAATAACAATAGGAAATAACAATAACAATAAGAAATAACAATCACAATAAGAAATAACAATCACAATAAGAAATAACAATAACTATAAAAAATAACAATAACAATAAGAAATAACAATAACAATTATAATAAGAAATAACAATAACAAGAAGAAATAACAATAACAATAAGAAATAACAATAACCATAAGAAATAACAATAACAATAAGAAATAACAATAACAATAAGAAATAACAATAACAATAAGAAATAACAATAACAATAAGAAATAACAATAACAATAAGAAATAACAATAACAATAAGAAATAACAATAACTATAAAAAATAACAATAACAATAAGAAATAACAATAACAATTACAATAAGAAATAACAATAAGAAAAAGAAATAACAATAACAATAAGAAATAACAATAACCAGAAGAAATAACAATAACAATAAGAAATAAGAAATAACAATAACAATAAGAAATAACAATAACAATAGGAAATAACAATAACAATAGGAAATAACAATAACAATAAGAAATAACAATAACATTAAGAAATAACAATAACAATAATAAATAACAATAACAATAAGAAATAACAATAACAATAAGAAATAACAATAACAATAAGAAATAACAATAACAATAAGAAAGAACAATAACAATAAGAAATAACAATAACAATAAGAAATAACAATAACAATAGGAAATAACAATAACAATAAGAAATAACAATCACAATAAGAAATATCAATAACAATAAGAATTAACAATAACAAAAAGAAATAACAATAACAATAAGAAATAACAATAACAATAAAAAATAACAATAACAATAAGAAATAACAATAACAATAAGAAATACCAATAACAATAAGAAATAACAATAACAATAAGAAATAACAATAACAATAAAAAATAACAATAACAATAAGAAATAACAATAACAAAAAGAAATAACAATAACAATAAGAAATAACAATAACAAAAAGAAATAACAATAACAATAGGAAATAACAATAAGAATAAGAAATAACAATAACATTAAGAAATAACAATAACAATAATAAATAACAATAACAATAAGAAATAACAATAACCATAAGAAATGACAATAACAATAAGAAATAACAATAACAATAAGAAATAACAATAGCAATAAGAAATAACCATAACAATAAGAAATAACATTAACAATAAGTAATAACATTAACAATAAGAAATAACAATAACAATAAGAAATAACAATAACATTAAGGAATAACAATAACAATAACAATAAGAAATACCAATAACAACAAGAAATAACAATAGGAAATAACAATAACAATAACAATAAGAAATAACAATAGGAAATAACAATAACAATAAGAAATAATAATAACAATAAGAAATAACAATAGGACATAACAATAACAATAAAAAATAACAATAACAATAAGAAATAACAATAACAATAAGAAATAACAATAACCATAAGAAATAACAATAACAATAAGAAATAACACTAACAATAAGAAATAACAATAACAATAAGAAATAACATTAACAATAAGAAATAACATTAACAATAAGAAATAACAATAACAATAAGAAATAAAAATAACATTAAGGAATAACAATAACAATAACAATAAGAAATACCAATAACAATAACAAATAACAATAGGAAATAACAATAACAATAAGAAATAACAATAACATTAAGGAATAACAATAACAATAACAATAAGAAATACCAATAACAATAAGAAATAACAATAGGAAATAACAATAACAATAAGAAATAACAATAACAATAAAAAATAACAATAACAATAAGAAATAACAATATCAATAAGAAATAACAATAACAATAAGAAATAACAATAAAAATAAGAAATAACAATAACAATAAGAAATAACATTAACAATAAGAATTAACAATAACAATAAGAAATAACAATAACAATAATAAATAGCAATAACAATAACAATAAGAAATATCAATAACAATAAGAATTAACAATAACAAAAAGAAATAACAATAAGAAATAACAATAACAATAAAAAATAACAATAACAATAAGAAATAACAATAACAATAAGAAATACCAATAACAATAAGAAATAACAATAACAATAAGAAATAACAATAACAATAAGAAATAACAATAAAAATAAGAAATAACAATAACAATAAGAAATAACATTAACAATAAGAATTAACAATAACAATAAGAAATAACAATAACAATAATAAATAACAATAACAATAACAATAAGAAATAACAATAACAATCAGAAATAACAATAACAATAAGAAATAACCATAACAATTACAATAAGAAATAATAATAACAATAACAATAAGAAATAACAATAAGAAATAACATTAACAATAAGAATTAACAATAACAATAAGAAATAACAATAACAATAATAAATAACAATAACAATAAGGAATAACAATAACAATAACAATAAGAAATACCAATAACAATAAGAAATAACAATAACAAAAAGAAATAACAATAACAATAAGAAATAACAATAGGAATTAACAATAACAATAAGAAATAACAATAACAATAAGAAATAACATTAACAATAGGAATTAGCAATAACAATAAGAAATAACAATAACAATAAAAAATAACAATTAGAAATAACAATAACAATAACAATAAAAAATAACAATAACAATAAAAAATAACAATAACAATAAGAAAAAACAATATCAATAAGAAATAACAATAACAATAAGAAATAACATTAACAATAACAATTACAATAAGAAATAACAATAACAATAACAAATAACCATAACAATAACAATAACAAATAACAATAAGAAATAACAATTACAATAAGAAATAACAATAACAATAAGAAATAACAATAACAATAAGAAATAACAATAACAATTACAATAAGAAATAACAATAACAATTACAAGAAGAAATAACAATAACAATAAAAAATAACAATAACAATAAGAAATAACAATAACAAGAAGAAATAACAATAACAATAAGAAATAACAATAACAATAAGAAATAAAAATATCAATAAAAAATAACAATAACAAAAAGAAATAACAATAACAATAAGAAGTAACAATAACAATAAGAAATAACAATAAAAAATAACAATAACAATAGGAAATAACAATAACAAAAAAAAATAACAATAACAATAACAATAACAATAAGAAATAACAATATCAATAAAAAATAACAATTACAATAGGAAATAACAATAACAATAAGAAATAACAATAACAATAAGAAATAACAATAACAATAACAAATAACAATAACAATAAGAAATAACAATAACAATAAGAAATAACAATAACAATAAGAAATAACAATAACTATAAAAAATAACAATAACAATAAGAAATAACAATAACAATTACAATAAGAAATAACAATAAAAAAAAGAAATAACAATAACAATAAAAAATAACAATAACAATAAGAAATAACAATAACAATAAGAAATAACAATAACAATAAGAAATAACAATATCAATAAAAAATAACAATAACAAAAAGAAATAACAATAACAATAAGAAATAACAATAACAATAAGAAATAACAATAACAATAAAAAATAACAATAACAATAAGAAATAACAATAACAAAAAGAAATAACAATAACAATAAGAAATAACAATAACAAAAAGAAATAACAATAACAATAGGAAATAACAATAACAATAAGAAATAACAATAACATTAAGAAATAACAATAACAATAATAAATAACAATAACAATAAAAAATAACAATAACCATAAGAAATAACAATAACAATAAGATATAACAATAACAATAAGAAATAACAATAACAATAAGAAAGAACATTAACAATAAGAAATAACAATAAGAATAAGAAATAACAATAACAATAGGAAATAACAATAACAATAACAATAAGAAATAACAATCACAATAAGAAATAACAATAACAATAAGAAATAACAATAACAATAAGAAATAACAATAACAATAAAAAATAACAATAACAATAAGAAATCAATAACAAAAAGAAATAACAATAACAAAAAGAAATAACAATAACAATAGGAAATAACAATAACAATAAGAAATAACAATAACATTAAGAAATAACAATAACAATAATAAATAACAATAACAATAAGAAATAACAATAACCATAAGAAATAACAATAACAATAAGAAATAACAATAACAATAAGAAATAACAATAACAAAAAGAAATAACAATAACAATAAGAAATAACAATAACAATAAGAAGTAACAATAACAATAAGAAATAACAATAACAATAAGAAATAACAATAACAATAAAAAATAACAATAACAATAAGAAATAACAATAACAAAAAGAAATAACAATAACAATAGCAAATAGCAATAACAATAAGAAATAACAATAACATTAAGAAATAACAATAACAATAATAAATAACAATAACAATAAGAAATAACAATAACCATAAGAAATAACAATAATAATAAGAAATAACAATAACAATAAGAAATAACAATAACAATAAGAAAGAACAATAACAATAAGAAATAACAATAACAATAGGAAATAACAATCACAATAAGAAATAACAATAACAATAAGAAATAACAATAACAATAAGAAATAACAATAACAATAAGAAATAACAATATCAATAAAAAATAACAATAACAAAAAGAAATAACAATAACAATAAGAAATAACAATAACAATAAGAAGTAACAATAACAATAATAAATAACAATAACAATAAGAAATAACAATAACAATAAAAAATAACAATAACGATAAGAAATAACAATAACAAAAAGAAATAACAATAACAAAAAGAAATAACAATATCAATAGGAAATAACAATAACAATAAGAAATAACAATAACATTAAGAAATAACAATAACAATAATAAACAACAATAACAATAAGAAATAACAATAACCATAAGAAATAACAATAACAATAAGAAATAACAATAACAATAAGAAATAACAATAACAATAAGAAATAACATTAACATTAAGAAATAACAATAACAATAATAAATAACAATAACAGTAAGAAATAACAATAACCATAAGAAATAACAATAACAATAAGAAATAACAATAACAATAAGAAATAACAATAACAATAAGAAATAACAATAACAATAAGAAATATCAATAACAATAGGAAATAACAATAAGAAATAACAATAACAATAAGAAATAACAATAACAATAAGAAATAACAATAACTATAAAAAACAACAATAAGAATAAGAAATAACAATAACAATAAGAAATAACAATAACAATAAGATAGAACAATATCAATAAGAAATAACAATAAAAATAAGTAATAACAATAACAATAACAATAAAAAATAACAATAACAATAAGAAATACCAATATCAATAAGAAATAACAATAACAATAAGAAATAACAATAACAATAGGAAATAACAATAACAATAAGAAATAACAATCACAATAAGAAATAACAATAACTATAAAAAATAACAATAACAATAAGAAATAACAATAACAATTACAATAAGAAATAACAATAAGAAAAAGAAATAACAATAACAATAAAAAATAACAATAACAATAAGAAATAACAATAACAAGAAGAAATAACAATAACAATAAGAAATAACAATAACAATAAGAAATAACAATATCAATAAAAAATAACAATTACAATAGGAAATAACAATAACAATAAGAAATAACAATAACAATAACAAATAACAATAACAATAAGAAATAACAATTACAATAAGAAATAACAATAACAATAAGAAATAACAATAACAATTACAAGAAGAAATAACAATAAGAAAAAGAAATAACAATAACAATAAGAAATAACAATAACAAGAAGAAATAACAATAACCATAAGAAATAACAATAACAATAAGAAATAACAATAACAATAAGAAATAACAATAACAATAAGAAATAACAATAACAATAAGAAATAACAATAACAATAAGAAATAACAATAACAATAGGAAATAACAATAACAATAAGAAATAACAATCACAATAAGGAATAACAATAACAATAAGAAATAACAATAACAATAAGAAATAACAATAACAATAAGAAATAACAATAACCATAAGAAATAACAATAACAATAAGAAATAACAATAACAAAAAGAAATAACAATAACAATAGCAAATAGCAATAACAATAAGAAATAACAATAACATTAAGAAATAACAATAACAATAATAAATAACAATAACAATAAGAAATAACAATAACCATAAGAAATAACAATAATAATAAGAAATAACAATAACAATAAGAAATAACAATAACAATTAAAAATAACAATAACAATAAGAAAGAACAATAACAATAAGAAATAACAATAACAATTACAATAAGAAATAACAATAAGAAAAAGAAATAACAATAAGAAATAACAATAACAAGAAGAAATAACAATAACAATAAGAAATAACAATAACAATAAGAAATAACAATATCAATAAAAAATAACAATAACCAAAAGAAATAACAATAACAATAAGAAATAACAATAACAATAAGAAGTAACAATAACAATAAGAAATAACAATAACCATAAGAAATAACAATAACAATAAGAAATAACAATAACAATAAGAAATAACAATAACAATAAGAAATAACAATAACAATAAGAAATAACAATAACAAGAAGAAATAACAATAACAATAAGAAATAACAATAACCATAAGAAATAACAATAACAATAAGAAATAACAATAACAATAAGAAATAACAATAACAATAAGAAATAACAATAACAATAAGAAATAACAATAACAATAGGAAATAACAATAACAATAAGAAATAACAATCACAATAAGGAATAACAATAACAATAAGAAATAACAATAACAATAAGAAATAACAATAACAATAAGAAATAACAATAACTATAAGAAATAACAATAACAATAAGAAATAACAATAACAAAAAGAAATAACAATAACAATAGCAAATAGCAATAACAATAAGAAATAACAATAACATTAAGAAATAACAATAACAATAATAAATAACAATAACAATAAGAAATAACAATAACCATAAGAAATAACAATAATAATAAGAAATAACAATAACAATAAGAAATAACAATAACAATTAAAAATAACAATAACAATAAGAAAGAACAATAACAATAAGAAATAACAATAACAATAAGAAATAACAATAACAATAGGAAATAACAATCACAATAAGAAATAACAATAACAATAAGAAATAACAATAACAATAAGAAATAACAATAACAATAAGAAATAACAATAACAATAAAAAATAACAATATCAATAAAAAATAACAATAACAAAAAGAAATAACAATAACAATAAGAAGTAACAATAACAATAATAATAAACAATAACAATAAGAAATAACATTAACAATAAAAAATAACAATAACGATAAGAAATAACAATAACAAAAAGAAATAACAATAACAATAAGAAATAACAATAACAAAAAGAAATAACAATAACAATAGGAAATAACAATAACAATAAGAAATAACAATAACATTAAGAAATAACAATAACAATAATAAATAACAATAACAATAAGAAATAACAATAACCATAAGAAATAACAATAACAATAAGAAATAACAATAACAATAAGAAATAACAATAACAATAAGAAATAACAATAACAATAAGAAATAACAATAACAATAGGAAATAACAATAACAATAAGAAATAACAATCACAATAAGAAATAACAATAACAATAAGAAATAACAATAACAATAAGAAATAACAATAACTATAAAAAACAACAATAACAATAAGAAATAACAATAACAATAAGAAATAACAATAACAATAAGATATAACAATATCAATAAGAAATAACAATAACAATAAGAAATAACAATAACAATAACAATAAAAAATAACAATAACAATAAGAAATACCAATATCAATAAGAAATAACAATAACAATAAGAAATAACAATAACAATAGGAAATAACAATAACAATAAGAAATAACAATCACAATAAGAAATAACAATCACAATAAGAAATAACAATAACTATAAAAAATAACAATAACAATAAGAAATAACAATAACAATTACAATAAGAAATAACAATAAGAAAAAGAAATAACAATAACAATAAAAAATAACAATAACAATAAGAAATAACAATAACAAGAAGAAATAACAATAACAATAAGAAATAACAATAACAATAAGAAATAACAATATCAATAAAAAATAACAATTACAATAGGAAATAACAATAACAATAAGAAATAACAATAACAATAACAAATAACAATAACAATAAGAAATAACAATTACAATAAGAAATAACAATAACAATAAGAAATAACAATAACAATTACAAGAAGAAATTAACAATAACAATAAGAAATAACAATAACAATTAGAAATAACAATAAAAAATACCAATAACAATAAGAAAAAACAATATCAATAAGAAATAACAATAACAATAAGAAATAACATTAACAATAAGAAATAACATTAACAATAAGAAATAACAATAACAATAAGAAATAATAATAACAATAAGAAATAACAATAGGAAATAACAATAACAATAAGAAATAACAATAACAATAAAAAATAACAATAATAATAAGAAATAACAATAACAATAAGAAATAACAATAACAATAAAAAATAACAATAATAATAAGAAATAACAATAACAATAAGAAATAACAATAAAAATAAGAAATAACAATAACAATAAGAAATAACGTTAACAATAAGAATTAACAATAAGAATAAGAAATAACAATAACAATAAGAAATAACAATAACAATAAGAAATAACAATAACAATAAAAAATAACAATAACAACAAGAAAAAACAATATCAATAAGAAATAACAATAACAATAAGAAATAACATTAACAATAACAATTACAATAAGAAATAACAATAACAATAAGAAATAACAATAACAATAAGAAATAACAATTACAATAAGAAATAACAATAACAATAAGGAATAACAATAACAATTACAATAAGAAATAACAATAACAATTACAATAAGAAATAACAATAACAATAAAAAATAACAATAACAATAAGAAATAACAATAACAAGAAGAAATAACAATAGCAATAAGAAATAACAATTACAATAAGAAATAACAATATCAATAAAAAATAACAATAACAAAAAGAAATAACAATAACAATAAGAAATAACAATAACAATAAAAAATAACAATAACAATAGGAAATAACAATAACAAAAAGAAATAACAATAACAATAACAATAAGAAATAACAATAACAATAAGAAATAACAATAACAATAAGAAATAACAATATCAATAAAAAATAACAATTACAATAGGAAATAACAATAACAATAAGAAATAACAATAACAATAAGAAATAACAATAACAATAACAAATAAAAATAACAATAAGAAATAACAATAACAATAAGAAATAACAATAACAATAAGAAATAACAATAACTATAAAAAATAACAATAACAATTACAATAAGAAATAACAATAAGAAAAAAAATAACAACAACAATAACAAATAACAATAACAATAAGAAATAACAATAACAATAAGAAATAACAATAACAATAAGAAATAACAATATCAATAAAAAATAACAATAACAATAAGAAATAACAATAACAATAAGAAGTAACAATAACAATAAGAAATAACAATAACAATAAAAAATAACAATAACAATAAGAAATAACAATAACAAAAAGAAATAACAATAACAATAAGAAATAACAATAACAAAAAGAAATAACAATAACAATAGGAAATAACAATAACAATAAGAAATAACAATAACATTAAGAAATAACAATGACAATAATAAATAACAATAACAATAAGAAATAACAATAACCATAAGAAATAACAATAACAATAAGAAATAACAATAACAATAAGATAAAACAATAACAATAAGAAATAACAATAACAATAAGAAAGAACAATAACAATAAGAAATAACAATAAGAATAAGAAATAACAATAACAATAGGAAATAACAATAACAATAACAATAAGAAATAACAATCACAATAAGAAATAACAATAACAATAAGAAATAACAATCACAATAGGAAATAACAATAACAATAAGAAATAACAATAACAATAAGAAATAACAATATCAATAAAAAATTACAATAACAAAAAGAAATAACAATAGCAATAAGAAGTAACAATAACAATAAGAAATAACAATAACAATAAGAAATAACAATAACAATAAAAAATAACAATAACAATAAGAAATAACAATAACAAGAAGAAATAACAATAACAATAAGAAATAACAATAACAAAAAGAAATAACAATAACAATAGGAAATAACAATAACAATAAGAAATAACAATAACATTAAGAAATAACAATAACAATAATAAATAACAATAACAATAAGAAATAACAATAACCATAAGAAATAACAATAACAATAAGAAATAACAATAACAATAAGAAATAACAATAACAAAAAGAAATAACAATATCAATAAAAAATAACAATAACAAAAAGAAATAACAATAACAATAAGAAATAACAATATCAATAAAAAATAACAATAACAAAAAGAAATAACAATAACAATAAGAAGTAACAATAACAATAAGAAATAACAATAACAATAAGAAATAACAATAACAATAAAAAATAACAATAACAATAAGAAATAACAATAACAAAAAGAAATAACAATAACAATAAGAAATAACAATAACAATAACAATAAAAAATAACAATAACAATAAGAAATACCAATATCAATAAGAAATAACAATAACAATAAGAAATAACAATAACAATAGGAAATAACAATAACAATAAGAAATAACAATCACAATAAGAAATAACAATAACTATAAAAAATAACAATAACAATAAGAAATAACAATAACAATTACAATAAGAAATAACAATAAGAAAAAGAAATAACAATAACAATAAAAAATAACAATAACAATAAGAAATAACAATAACAAGAAGAAATAACAATAACAATAAGAAATAACAATAACAATAAGAAATAACAATATCAATAAAAAATAACAATTACAATAGGAAATAACAATAACAATAAGAAATAACAATAACAATAACAAATAACAATAACAATAAGAAATAACAATTACAATAAGAAATAACAATAACAATAAGAAATAACAATAACAATTACAAGAAGAAATTAACAATAACAATAAGAAATAACAATAACAATTAGAAATAACAATAAAAAATACCAATAACAATAAGAAAAAACAATATCAATAAGAAATAACAATAACAATAAGAAATAACATTAACAATAAGAAATAACATTAACAATAAGAAATAACAATAACAATAAGAAATAATAATAACAATAAGAAATAACAATAGGAAATAACAATAACAATAAGAAATAACAATAACAATAAAAAATAACAATAATAATAAGAAATAACAATAACAATAAGAAATAACAATAACAATAAAAAATAACAATAATAATAAGAAATAACAATAACAATAAGAAATAACAATAAAAATAAGAAATAACAATAACAATAAGAAATAACGTTAACAATAAGAATTAACAATAACAATAAGAAATAACAATAACAATAAGAAATAACAATAACAATAAGAAATAACAATAACAATAAAAAATAACAATAACAACAAGAAAAAACAATATCAATAAGAAATAACAATAACAATAAGAAATAACATTAACAATAACAATTACAATAAGAAATAACAATAACAATAAGAAATAACAATAACAATAAGAAATAACAATTACAATAAGAAATAACAATAACAATAAGGAATAACAATAACAATTACAATAAGAAATAACAATAACAATTACAATAAGAAATAACAATAACAATAAAAAATAACAATAACAATAACAAATAACAATAACAAGAAGAAATAACAATAGCAATAAGAAATAACAATAACAATAAGAAATAACAATATCAATAAAAAATAACAATAACAAAAAGAAATAACAATAACAATAAGAAGTAACAATAACAATAAGAAATAACAATAACAATAAAAAATAACAATAACAATAGGAAATAACAATAACAAAAAGAAATAACAATAACAATAACAATAAAAAATAACAATAACAATAAGAAATAACAATAACAAGAAGAAATAACAATAACAATAAGAAATAACAATAACAAAAAGAAATAACAATAACAATAGGAAATAACAATAACAATAAGAAATAACAATAACATTAAGAAATAACAATAACAATAATAAATAACAATAACAATAAGAAATAACAATAACCATAAGAAATAACAATAACAATAAGAAATAACAATAACAATAAGAAATAACAATAACAAAAAGAAATAACAATATCAATAAAAAATAACAATAACAAAAAGAAATAACAATAACAATAAGAAATAACAATATCAATAAAAAATAACAATAACAAAAAGAAATAACAATAACAATAAGAAGTAACAATAACAATAAGAAATAACAATAACAATAAGAAATAACAATAACAATAAAAAATAACAATAACAATAAGAAATAACAATAACAAAAAGAAATAACAATAACAATAAGAAATAACAATAACAAAAAGAAATAACAATAACAATAGGAAATAACAATAACAATAAGAAATAACAATAACATTAAGAAATAACAATAACAATAATAAATAACAATAACAATAAGAAATAACAATAACCATAACAAATAACAATAACAATAAGAAATAACAATAACAATAAGATATAACAATAACAATAAGAAATAACAATAACAATAAGAAAGAACAATAACAATAAGAAATAACAATAACAATAAGAAATAACAATAACAATAGGAAATAACAATAACAATAAGAAATAACAATCACAATAAGAAATAACAATAACAATAAGAAATAACAATAACAATAAGAAATAACAATAACAATAAGAAATAACAATAACAATAAGAAATAACAATAACAATAAGAAATAACAATATCAATAAAAAATAACAATAACAAAAAGAAATAACAATAACAATAAGAAATAACAATAACAATAAGAAGTAACAATAACAATAAGAAATAACAATAACAATAAGAAATAACAATAACAATAAGAAATAACAATAACAAAAAGAAATAACAATAACAATAAGAAATAACAATAACAAAAAGAAATAACAATAACAATAGGAAATAACAATAACAATAAGAAATAACAATAACATTAAGAAATAACAATAACAATAATAAATAACAATAACAATAAGAAATAACAATAACCATAAGAAATAACAATAACAATAAGAAATAACAATAACAATAACAAAAAGATATAACAATAAAAATAAGATATAACAATAACAATAAGAAATAACAATAACAATAAGAAAGAACAATAACAATAACAATAAGAAATAACAATAACAATAGGAAATAACAATAACAATAACAATCAGAAATAACAATAACAATAAGAATTGACAATAACAATTACAATAAGAAATAACAATAACAATAACAATAAGAAATAACAATAACAATAACAATAAGAAATAACAATAACAATAAGAAATAACAATAACAATAAGGATTAACAATAAAAATAAGAAATAACAATAACAATAAGAAATAACATTAACAATAAGAATTAACAATAACAATAAGAAATAACAATAACAATAATAAATAACAATAACAATAAGGAATAACAATAACAATAACAATAAGAAATACAAATAACAATAAGAAATAACAATAACAAAAAGAAATAACAATAACAATAAGAAATAACAATAGGAATTAACAATAACAATAAGAAATAACAATAACAATAACAATAAAAAATAACAATAACAATAAGAAATAACATTAACAATAAGAATTAGCAATAACAATAAGAAATAACAATAACAATAAGAAATAACAATAACAATTAGAAATAACAATAAAAAATACCAATAACAATAAGAAAAAACAATATCAATA
The DNA here is from genome assembly GCA_963969525.1 of Ontholestes murinus. NCBI lineage: Eukaryota > Metazoa > Arthropoda > Insecta > Coleoptera > Staphylinidae > Ontholestes > Ontholestes murinus. The sequence goes on along the minus strand of CAXAKX010000527.1, from coordinate 336,527 downwards.
AGAAATAACAATAACAATAAGAAATAACATTAACAATAAGAAATAACATTAACAATAAGAAATAACAATAACAATAAGAAATAACAATAACATTAAGAAATAACAATAACAATAGGAAATAACAATAACAAAAAGAAATAACAATAACAATAACAATAAGAAATAACAATAACAATAAGAAATAACAATATCAATAAAAAATAACAATTACAATAGGAAATAACAATAACAATAAGAAATAACAATAACAATAACAAATAACAATAACAATAAGAAATAACAATAACAATAAGAAATAACAATAACAATAACAAATAACAATAAGAAATAACAATTACAATAAGAAATAACAATAACAATAAGAAATAACAATAACAATTACAATAAGAAATAACAATAACAATTACAATAAGAAATAACAATAACAATAAAAAATAACAATAACAATAAGAAATAACAATAACAATAAGAAGTAACAATAACAATAAGAAATAACAATAACAATAAGAAATAACAATAACAATAAAAAATAACAATAACAATAGGAAATAACAATAACAAAAAGAAATAACAATAACAATAACAATAAGAAATAACAATAACAATAAGAAATAACAATAACAATAAGAAATAACAATAACAATAAGAAATAACAATATCAATAAAAAATAACAATTACAATAGGAAATAACAATAACAATAAGAAATAACAATAACAATAAGAAATAACAATAACAATAACTAATAAAAATAACAATAAGAAATAACAATAACAATAAGAAATAACAATAACAATAAGAAATAACAATAACTATAAAAAATAACAATAACTATAAAAAATAACAATAACAATAAGAAATAACAATAACAATTACAATAAGAAATAACAATAACAATTACAATAAGAAATAACAATAAGAAAAAAAATAACAATAACAATAAAAAATAACAATAACAATAAGAAATAACAATAACAATAAGAAATAACAATAACAATAAGAAATAACAATATCAATAAAAAATAACAATAACAAAAAGAAATAACAATAACAATAAGAAATAACAATAACAATAAGAAGTAACAATAACAATAAGAAATAACAATAACAATAAAAAATAACAATAACAATAAGAAATAACAATAACAAAAAGAAATAACAATAACAATAAGAAATAACAATAACAAAAAGAAATAACAATAACAATAGGAAATAACAATAACAATAAGAAATAACAATAACATTAAGAAATAACAATGACAATAATAAATAACAATAACAATAAGAAATAACAATAACCATAAGAAATAACAATAACAATAAGAAATAACAATAACAATAAGATATAACAATAACAATAAGAAACAACAATAACAATAAGAAAGAACAATAACAATAAGAAATAACAATAAGAATAAGAAATAACAATAACAATACGAAATAACAATAACAATAACAATAAGAAATAACAATAACAATAAGAAATAACAATAACAATAAGAAATAACAATAACAATAACAAATAAAAATAACAATAAGAAATAACAATAACAATAAGAAATAACAATAACAATAAGAAATAACAATAACTATAAAAAATAACAATAACAATTACAATAAGAAATAACAATAAGAAAAAAAATAACAACAACAATAACAAATAACAATAACAATAAGAAATAACAATAACAATAAGAAATAACAATAACAATAAGAAATAACAATATCAATAAAAAATAACAATAACAATAAGAAATAACAATAACAATAAGAAGTAACAATAACAATAAGAAATAACAATAACAATAAAAAATAACAATAACAATAAGAAATAACAATAACAAAAAGAAATAACAATAACAATAAGAAATAACAATAACAAAAAGAAATAACAATAACAATAGGAAATAACAATAACAATAAGAAATAACAATAACATTAAGAAATAACAATGACAATAATAAATAACAATAACAATAAGAAATAACAATAACCATAAGAAATAACAATAACAATAAGAAATAACAATAACAATAAGATATAACAATAACAATAAGAAATAACAATAACAATAAGAAAGAACAATAACAATAAGAAATAACAATAAGAATAAGAAATAACAATAACAATAGGAAATACCAATAACAATAACAATAAGAAATAACAATCACAATAAGAAATAACAATAACAATAAGAAATAACAATCACAATAGGAAATAACAATAACAATAAGAAATAACAATAACAATAAGAAATAACAATATCAATAAAAAATTACAATAACAAAAAGAAATAACAATAGCAATAAGAAGTAACAATAACAATAAGAAATAACAATAACAATAAGAAATAACAATAACAATAAAAAATAACAATAACAATAAGAAATAACAATAACAAAAGAAATAACAATAACAATAAGAAATAACAATAACAAAAAGAAATAACAATAACAATAGGAAATAACAATAACAATAAGAAATAACAATAACATTAAGAAATAACAATAACAATAATAAATAACAATAACAATAAGAAATAACAATAACCATAAGAAATAACAATAACAATAAGAAATAACAATAACAATAAGAAATAACAATAACAAAAAGAAATAACAATATCAATAAAAAATAACAATAACAAAAAAAAATAACAATAACAATAAGAAATAACAATAACAATAAGAAATAACAATATCAATAAAAAATAACAATAACAAAAAGAAATAACAATAACAATAAGAAGTAACAATAACAATAAGAAATAACAATAACAATAAGAAATAACAATAACAATAAAAAATAACAATAACAATAAGAAATAACAATAACAAAAAGAAATAACAATAACAACAAGAAATAACAATAACAAAAAGAAATAACAATAACAATAGGAAATAACAATAACAATAAGAAATAACAATAACATTAAGAAATAACAATAACAATAATAAATAACAATAACAATAAGAAATAACAATAACCATAACAAATAACAATAACAATAAGAAATAACAATAACAATAAGATATAACAATAACAATAAGAAATAACAATAACAATAAGAAAGAACAATAACAATAAGAAATAACAATAACAATAAGAAATAACAATAACAATAGGAAATAACAATAACAATAAGAAATAACAATCAAAATAAGAAATAACAATAACAATAAGAAATAACAATAACAATAAGAAATAACAATAACAATAAGAAATAACAATAACAATAAGAAAGAACAATAACAATAACAATAAGAAATAACAATAACAATAGGAAATAACAATAACAATAACAATCAGAAATAACAATAACAATAAGAATTGACAATAACAATTACAATAAGAAATAACAATAACAATAACAATAAGAAATAACAATAACAATAACAATAAGAAATAACAATAACAATAAGAAATAACAATAACAATAAGGATTAACAATAAAAATAAGAAATAACAATAACAATAAGAAATAACATTAACAATAAGAATTAACAATAACAATAAGAAATAACAATAACAATAATAAATAACAATAACAATAAGGAATAACAATAACAATAACAATAAGAAATACAAATAACAATAAGAAATAACAATAACAAAAAGAAATAACAATAACAATAAGAAATAACAATAGGAATTAACAATAACAATAAGAAATAACAATAACAATAACAATAAAAAATAACAATAACAATAAGAAATAACATTAACAATAAGAATTAGCAATAACAATAAGAAATAACAATAACAATAAGAAATAACAATAACAATTAGAAATAACAATAAAAAATACCAATAACAATAAGAAAAAACAATATCAATAAGAAATAACAATAACAATAAGAAATAACATTAACAATAAGAAATAACATTAACAATAAGAAATAACAATAACAATAAGAAATAACAATAACATTAAGAAATAACAATAACAATAGGAAATAACAATAACAAAAAGAAATAACAATAACAATAACAATAAGAAATAACAATAACAATAAGAAATAACAATATCAATAAAAAATAACAATTACAATAGGAAATAACAATAACAATAAGAAATAACAATAACAATAACAAATAACAATAACAATAAGAAATAACAATAACAATAAGAAATAACAATAACAATAACAAATAACAATAAGAAATAACAATTACAATAAGAAATAACAATAACAATAAGAAATAACAATAACAATTACAATAAGAAATAACAATAACAATTACAATAAGAAATAACAATAACAATAAAAAATAACAATAACAATAAGAAATAACAATAACAATAAGAAGTAACAATAACAATAAGAAATAACAATAACAATAAGAAATAACAATAACAATAAAAAATAACAATAACAATAGGAAATAACAATAACAAAAAGAAATAACAATAACAATAACAATAAGAAATAACAATAACAATAAGAAATAACAATAACAATAAGAAATAACAATAACAATAAGAAATAACAATATCAATAAAAAATAACAATTACAATAGGAAATAACAATAACAATAAGAAATAACAATAACAATAAGAAATAACAATAACAATAACTAATAAAAATAACAATAAGAAATAACAATAACAATAAGAAATAACAATAACAATAAGAAATAACAATAACTATAAAAAATAACAATAACTATAAAAAATAACAATAACAATAAGAAATAACAATAACAATTACAATAAGAAATAACAATAACAATTACAATAAGAAATAACAATAAGAAAAAAAATAACAATAACAATAAAAAATAACAATAACAATAAGAAATAACAATAACAATAAGAAATAACAATAACAATAAGAAATAACAATATCAATAAAAAATAACAATAACAAAAAGAAATAACAATAACAATAAGAAATAACAATAACAATAAGAAGTAACAATAACAATAAGAAATAACAATAACAATAAAAAATAACAATAACAATAAGAAATAACAATAACAAAAAGAAATAACAATAACAATAAGAAATAACAATAACAAAAAGAAATAACAATAACAATAGGAAATAACAATAACAATAAGAAATAACAATAACATTAAGAAATAACAATGACAATAATAAATAACAATAACAATAAGAAATAACAATAACCATAAGAAATAACAATAACAATAAGAAATAACAATAACAATAAGATATAACAATAACAATAAGAAACAACAATAACAATAAGAAAGAACAATAACAATAAGAAATAACAATAAGAATAAGAAATAACAATAACAATACGAAATAACAATAACAATAACAATAAGAAATAACAATAACAATAAGAAATAACAATAACAATAAGAAATAACAATAACAATAACAAATAAAAATAACAATAAGAAATAACAATAACAATAAGAAATAACAATAACAATAAGAAATAACAATAACTATAAAAAATAACAATAACAATTACAATAAGAAATAACAATAAGAAAAAAAATAACAACAACAATAACAAATAACAATAACAATAAGAAATAACAATAACAATAAGAAATAACAATAACAATAAGAAATAACAATATCAATAAAAAATAACAATAACAATAAGAAATAACAATAACAATAAGAAGTAACAATAACAATAAGAAATAACAATAACAATAAAAAATAACAATAACAATAAGAAATAACAATAACAAAAAGAAATAACAATAACAATAAGAAATAACAATAACAAAAAGAAATAACAATAACAATAGGAAATAACAATAACAATAAGAAATAACAATAACATTAAGAAATAACAATGACAATAATAAATAACAATAACAATAAGAAATAACAATAACCATAAGAAATAACAATAACAATAAGAAATAACAATAACAATAAGATATAACAATAACAATAAGAAATAACAATAACAATAAGAAAGAACAATAACAATAAGAAATAACAATAAGAATAAGAAATAACAATAACAATAGGAAATACCAATAACAATAACAATAAGAAATAACAATCACAATAAGAAATAACAATAACAATAAGAAATAACAATCACAATAGGAAATAACAATAACAATAAGAAATAACAATAACAATAAGAAATAACAATATCAATAAAAAATTACAATAACAAAAAGAAATAACAATAGCAATAAGAAGTAACAATAACAATAAGAAATAACAATAACAATAAGAAATAACAATAACAATAAAAAATAACAATAACAATAAGAAATAACAATAACAAAAGAAATAACAATAACAATAAGAAATAACAATAACAAAAAGAAATAACAATAACAATAGGAAATAACAATAACAATAAGAAATAACAATAACATTAAGAAATAACAATAACAATAATAAATAACAATAACAATAAGAAATAACAATAACCATAAGAAATAACAATAACAATAAGAAATAACAATAACAATAAGAAATAACAATAACAAAAAGAAATAACAATATCAATAAAAAATAACAATAACAAAAAAAAATAACAATAACAATAAGAAATAACAATAACAATAAGAAATAACAATATCAATAAAAAATAACAATAACAAAAAGAAATAACAATAACAATAAGAAGTAACAATAACAATAAGAAATAACAATAACAATAAGAAATAACAATAACAATAAAAAATAACAATAACAATAAGAAATAACAATAACAAAAAGAAATAACAATAACAACAAGAAATAACAATAACAAAAAGAAATAACAATAACAATAGGAAATAACAATAACAATAAGAAATAACAATAACATTAAGAAATAACAATAACAATAATAAATAACAATAACAATAAGAAATAACAATAACCATAACAAATAACAATAACAATAAGAAATAACAATAACAATAAGATATAACAATAACAATAAGAAATAACAATAACAATAAGAAAGAACAATAACAATAAGAAATAACAATAACAATAAGAAATAACAATAACAATAGGAAATAACAATAACAATAAGAAATAACAATCAAAATAAGAAATAACAATAACAATAAGAAATAACAATAACAATAAGAAATAACAATAACAATAAGAAATAACAATAACAATAAGAAATAACAATAACAATAAGAAATAACAATATCAATAAAAAATAACAATAACAAAAAGAAATAACAATAACAATAAGAAGTAACAATAACAATAAGAAATAACAATAACAATAAGAAATAACAATAACAATAAGAAATAACAATAACAAAAAGAAATAACAATAACAATAAGAAATAACAATAACAAAAAGAAATAACAATAACAATAGGAAATAACAATAACAATAAGAAATAACAATAACATTAAGAAATAACAATAACAATAATAAATAACAATAACCATAAGAAATAACAATAACAATAAGAAATAACAATAACAATAACAAAAAGAAATAACAATAAAAATAAGATATAACAATAACAATAAGAAATAACAATAACAATAAGAAAGAACAATAACAATAACAATAAGAAATAACAATAACAATAGGAAATAACAATAACAATAACAATCAGAAATAACAATAACAATAAGAATTGACAATAACAATTACAATAAGAAATAACAATAACAATAACAATAAGAAATAACAATAACAATAACAATAAGAAATAACAATAACAATAAGAAATAACAATAACAATAAGGATTAACAATAAAAATAAGAAATAACAATAACAATAAGAAATAACATTAACAATAAGAATTAACAATAACAATAAGAAATAACAATAACAATAATAAATAACAATAACAATAAGGAATAACAATAACAATAACAATAAGAAATACAAATAACAATAAGAAATAACAATAACAAAAAGAAATAACAATAACAATAAGAAATAACAATAGGAATTAACAATAACAATAAGAAATAACAATAACAATATAAAATAACAATAACAATAAGAAATAACATTAACAATAAGAATTAGCAATAACAATAAGAAATAACAATAACAATAAGAAATAACAATAACAATTAGAACTAACAATAAAAAATACCAATAACAATAAGAAAAAACAATATCAATAAGAAATAACAATAACAATAAGAAATAACATTAACAATAAGAAATAACATTAACAATAAGAAATAACAATAACAATAAGAAATAACAATAACATTAAGAAATAACAATAACAATAGGAAATAACAATAACAATAAGAAATAACAATAACAATAACAATAAGAAATAACAATAACAATAAGAAATAACAATATCAATAAAAAATAACAATTACAATAGGAAATAACAATAACAATAAGAAATAACAATAACAATAACAAATAACAATAACAATAAGAAATAACAATAACAATAAGAAATAACAATAACAATAACAAATAACAATAAGAAATAACAATTACAATAAGAAATAACAATAACAATAAGAAATAACAATAACAATTACAATAAGAAATAACAATAACAATTACAATAAGAAATAACAATAACAATAAAAAATAACAATAACAATAAGAAATAACAATAGCAATAAGAAGTAACAATAACAATAAGAAATAACAATAACAATAAGAAATAACAATAACAATAAAAAATAACAATAACAATAGGAAATAACAATAACAAAAAGAAATAACAATAACAATAACAATAAGAAATAACAATAACAATAAGAAATAACAATAACAATAAGAAATAACAATAACAATAAGAAATAACAATATCAATAAAAAATAACAATTACAATAGGAAATAACAATAACAATAAGAAATAACAATAACAATAAGAAATAACAATAACAATAACAAATAAAAATAACAATAAGAAATAACAATAACAATAAGAAATAACAATAACAATAAGAAATAACAATAACTATAAAAAATAACAATAACAATAAGAAATAACAATAACAATTACAATAAGAAATAACAATAAGAAAAAAAATAACAATAACAATAAAAAATAACAATAACAATAAGAAATAACAATAACAATAAGAAATAACAATAACAATAAGAAATAACAATATCAATAAAAAATAACAATAACAAAAAGAAATAACAATAACAATAAGAAATAACAATAACAATAAGAAGTAACAATAACAATAAGAAATAACAATAACAATAAAAAATAACAATAACAATAAGAAATAACAATAACAAAAAGAAATAACAATAACAATAAGAAATAACAATAACAAAAAGAAATAACAATAACAATAGGAAATAACAATAACAATAAGAAATAACAATAACATTAAGAAATAACAATGACAATAATAAATAACAATAACAATAAGAAATAACAATAACCATAAGAAATAACAATAACAATAAGAAATAACAATAACAATAAGATATAACAATAACAATAAGAAACAACAATAACAATAAGAAAGAACAATAACAATAAGAAATAACAATAAGAATAAGAAATAACAATAACAATAACAATAAGAAATAACAATCACAATAAGAAATAACAATAACAATAAGAAATAACAATAACAATAGGAAATAACAATAACAATAAGAAATAACAATAACAATAAGAAATAACAATATCAATAAAAAATTACAATAACAAAAAGAAATAACAATAACAATAAGAAATAACAATAACAATAAGAAGTAACAATAACAATAAGAAATAACAATAACAATAAGAAATAACAATAACAATAAAAAATAACAATAACAATAAGAAATAACAATAACAAGAAGAAATAACAATAACAATAAGAAATAACAATAACAAAAAGAAATAACAATAACAATAGGAAATAACAATAACAATAACAATAAGAAATAACAATAACATTAAGAAATAACAATAACAATAATAAATAACAATAACAATAAGAAATAACAATAACCATAAGAAATAACAATAACAATAAGAAATAACAATAACAATAAGAAATAACAATAACAAAAAGAAATAACAATATCAATAAAAAATAACAATAACAAAAAGAAATAACAATAACAATAAGAAATAACAATAACAATAAGAAATAACAATATCAATAAAAAATAACAATAACAAAAAGAAATAACAATAACAATAAGAAGTAACAATAACAATAAGAAATAACAATAACAATAAGAAATAACAATAACAATAAAAAATAACAATAACAATAAGAAATAACAATAACAAAAAGAAATAACAAAAAGAAATAACAATAACAATAAGAAATAACAATAACAAAAAGAAATAACAATAACAATAGGAAATAACAATAACAATAAGAAATAACAATAACATTAAGAAATAACAATAACAATAATAAATAACAATAACAATAAGAAATAACAATATCAATAAAAAATTACAATAACAAAAAGAAATAACAATAGCAATAAGAAGTAACAATAACAATAAGAAATAACAATAACAATAAGAAATAACAATAACAATAAAAAATAACAATAACAATAAGAAATAACAATAACAAGAAGAAATAACAATAACAATAAGAAATAACAATAACAAAAAGAAATAACAATAACAATAGGAAATAACAATAACAATAAGAAATAACAATAACATTAAGAAATAACAATAACAATAATAAATAACAATAACAATAAGAAATAACAATAACCATAAGAAATAACAATAACAATAAGAAATAACAATAACAATAAGAAATAACAATAACAAAAAGAAATAACAATATCAATAAAAAATAACAATAACAAAAAGAAATAACAATAACAATAAGAAATAACAATAACAATAAGAAATAACAATATCAATAAAAAATAACAATAACAAAAAGAAATAACAATAACAATAAGAAGTAACAATAACAATAAGAAATAACAATAACAATAAGAAATAACAATAACAATAAAAAATAACAATAACAATAAGAAATAACAATAACAAAAAGAGATAACAATAACAATAAGAAATAACAATAACAAAAAGAAATAACAATAACAATAGGAAATAACAATAACAATAAGAAATAACAATAACATTAAGAAATAACAATAACAATAATAAATAACAATAACAATAAGAAATAACAATAACCATAAGAAATAACAATAACAATAAGAAATAACAATAACAATAAGATATAACAATAACAATAAGAAATAACAATAACAATAAGAAAGAACAATAACCATAAGAAATAACAATAACAAAAAGAAATAACAATAACAATAGGAAATAACAATAACAATAAGAAATAACAATCACAATAAGAAATAACAATAACAATAAGAAATAACAATAACAATAAGAAATAACAATAACAATAAGAAATAACAATAACAATAAGAAATAACAATAACAATAAGAAATAACAATATCAGTAAAAAATAACAATAACAAAAAGAAATAACAATAACAATAAGAAATAACAATAACAATAAGAAGTAACAATAACAATAAGAAATAACAATAACAATAAGAAATAACAATAACAATAAGAAATAACATTAACAAAAAGAAATAACAATAACAATAAGAAATAACAATAACAAAAAGAAATAACAATAACAATAGGAAATAACAATAACAATAAGAAATAACAATAAAATTAAGAAATAACAATAACAATAATAAATAACAATAACAATAACAATAAGAAATAACAATAGGAAATAACAATAACAATAAGAAATAATAATAACAATAAGAAATAACAATAGGAAATAACAATAAAAAATAACAATAAAAATAAGAAATAACAATAACAATAAGAAATAAAAATAACAATAAGAAATAACAATAAGAAAAAGAAATAACAATAACAATAAGAAATAACAATAACAATAGGAAATAACAATAACAATAAGAAATAACAATAACATTAAGAAATAACAATAACAATAATAAATAACAATAACAATAACAATAAGAAATAACAATAGGAAATAACAATAACAATAAGAAATAATAATAACAATAAGAAGTAACAATAGGAAATAACAATAAAAAATAACAATAATAATAAGAAATAACAATAACAATAAGAAATAACAATAACAATAAGAAATAACAATAACAATAAGAAATAACATTAACAATAAGAATTAACAATAACAATAAGAAATAAGAATAACAATAAGAAATAACAATAACAATAACAATAAAAAATAACAATAACAATAAAAAATAACAATAACAATAAGAAAAAACAATATCAATAAGAAATAACAATAACAATAAGAAATAACATTAACAATAACAATTACAATAAGAAATAACAATAACAATAAGAAATAACAATAACAATAAGAAATAACAATAAGAAATAACATTAACAATAGGAATTAGCAATAACAATAAGAAATAACAATAACAATAAGAAATAACAATTAGAAATAACAATAACAATAACAATAAAAAATAACAATAACAATAAGAAAAAACAATATCAATAAGAAATAACAATAACAATAAGAAATAACAATAACAATAAGAAATAACAATAACAATAACAAATAACAATAAGAAATAACAATTACAATAAGAAATAACAATAAGAAATAACAATAACAATTACAATAAGAAATAACAATAACAATAAAAATTAACAATAACAATAAGAAATAACAATAACAAGAAGAAATAACAATAACAATAAGAAATAACAATAACAATAAGAAATAACAATATCAATAAAAAATAACAATAACAAAAAGAAATAACAATAAGAAATAACGATAACAATAAGAAGTAACAATAACAATAAGAAATAACAATAACAATAAGAAATAACAATAAAAAATAACAATAACAATAGGAAATAACAATAACAAAAAGAAATAACAATAACAATAACAATAAGAAATAACAATAACAATAACAATAAGAAATAACAATATCAATAAAAAATAACAATTACAATAGGAAATAACAATAACAATAAGAAATAACAATAACAATAAGAAATAACAATAACAATAAGAAATAACAATAACTATAAAAAATAACAATAACAATAAGAAATAACAATAACAATTACAATAAGAAATAACAATAAGAAAAAGAAATAACAATAACAATAAAAAATAACAATAAGAAATAACAATAACAATAAGAAATAACAATATCAATAAAAAATAACAATAACAAAAAGAAATAACAATAACAATAAGAAGTAACAATAACAATAAGAAATAACAATAACAATAAGAAATAACAATAACAATAAAAAATAACAATAACAATAAGAAATAACAATAACAAAAAGAAATAACAATAACAATAAGAAATAACAATAACAAAAAGAAATAACAATAACAATAGGAAATAACAATAACAATAAGAAATAACAATAACAATAATAAATAACAATAACAATAAGAAATAACAATAACAAAAAGAAATAACAATAACAATAAGAAATAACAATAACAAAAAGAAATAACAATAACAATAGGAAATAACAATAACAATAGGAAATAACAATAACAATAAGAAATAACAATAACAATAAGAAATAACAATAACAATAAGAAATAACAATAACAATAAGAAATAACAATAACAAAAAGAAATAACAATAACAATAAGAAATAACAATAACAATAAGAAATAACAAGAACTATAAAAAATAACAATAACAATAAGAAATAACAATAAGAAAAAGAAATAACAATAACAATAAAAAATAACAATAAGAAATAACAATAACAATAAGAAATAACAATATCAATAAAAAATAACAATAACAAAAAGAAATAACAATAACAATAAGATGTAAAAATAACAATAAGAAATAACAATAACAATAAGAAATAACAATAACAATAAAAAATAACAATAACAATAAGAAATAACAATAACAAAAAGAAATAACAATAACAATAAGAAATAACAATAACAATAAGAAATAACAATAACAATAAGATATAACAATAACAATAAGAAATAACAATAACAATAAGAAATAACAATAACAAAAAGAAATAACAATAACAATAGGAAATAGCAATAACAATAAGAAATAACAATAACATTAAGAAATAACAATAACAATAAAAAATAACAATAACAATAAGAAATAACAATAACAAAAAGAAATAACAATAACAATAAGAAATAACAATAACAAAAAGAAATAACAATAACAATAGGAAATAACAATAACAATAAGAAATAACAATAACAATAATAAATAACAATAACAATAAGAAATAACAATAACCATAAGAAATAACAATAACAATAAGAAATAACAATAACAATAAGATATAACAATAACAATAAGAAATAACAATAACAATAAGAAAGAACAATAACAATAAGAAATAACAATAACAATAAGAAATAACAATAACAATAGGAAATAACAATAACAATAAGAAATAACAATCACAATATGAAATAACAATAACAATAAGAAATAACAATAACAATAAGAAATAACAATAACAATAAGAAATAACAATAACAATAAGAAATAACAATATCAATAAAAAATAACAATAACAAAAAGAAATAACAATAACAATAAGAAATAACAATAACAATAAGAAGTAACAATAACAATAAGAAATAACAATAACAATAAGAAATAACAATAACAATAAGAAATAACAATAACAAAAAGAAATAACAATAACAATAAGAAATAACAATAACAAAAAGAAATAACAATAACAATAGGAAATAACAATAACAATAAGAAATAACAATAACATTAAGAAATAACAATAACAATAATAAATAACAATAACAATAAGAAATAACAATAACCATAAGAAATAACAATAACAATAAGAAATAACAATAACAATAAGAAATAACAATAACAATAAGAAATAACAATATCAATAAAAAATAACAATAACAAAAAGAAATAACAATAACAATAAGAAATAACAATAACAATAAGAAGTAACAATAACAATAAGAAATAACAATAACAATAAGAAATAACAATAACAATAAGAAATAACAATAACAAAAAGAAATAACAATAACAATAAGAAATAACAATAACAAAAAGAAATAACAATAACAATAGGAAATAACAATAACAATAAGAAATAACAATAACATTAAGAAATAACAATAACAATAATAAATAACAATAACAATAAGAAATAACAATAACAATAAGAAATAACAATAACAAAAAGAAATAACAATAACAATAAGAAATAACAATAACAAAAAGAAATAACAATAACAATAGGAAATAACAATAACAATAAGAAATAACAATAACATTAAGAAATAACAATAACAATAATAAATAACAATAACAATAAGAAATAACAATAACCATAAGAAATAACAATAACAATAAGAAATAACAATAACATTAAGAAATAACAATAACAATAAGAAATAACAATATCAATAAAAAATAACAATAACAAAAAGAAATAACAATAACAATAAGAAATAACAATAACAATAAGAAGTAACAATAACAATAAGAAATAACAATAACAATAAGAAATAACAATAACAATAAGAAATAACAATAACAAAAAGAAATAACAATAACAATAATAAATAACAATAACAATAAGAAATAACAATAACCATAAGAAGTAACAATAACAATAAGAAATAACAATAACAATAACAAAAAGAAATAACAATAAAAATAAGATATAACAATAACAATAAGAAATAACAATAACAATAAGAAAGAACAATAACAATAACAATAAGAAATAACAATAACAATAGGAAATAACAATAACAATAACAATCAGAAATAACAATAACAATAAGAATTGACAATAACAATTACAATAAGAAATAACAATAACAATAACAATAAGAAATAACAATAACAATAACAATAAGAAATAACAATAACAATAAGAAATAACAATAACAATAAGGATTAACAATAAAAATAAGAAATAACAATAACAATAAGAAATAACATTAATAATAAGAATTAACAATAACAATAAGAAATAACAATAACAATAAGAAATAACAATAACAATAAGATATAACAATAACAATAAGAAACAACAATAACAATAAGAAAGAACAATAACAATAAGAAATAACAATAAGAATAAGAAATAACAATAACAATACGAAATAACAATAACAATAACAATAAGAAATAACAATCACAATAAGAAATAACAATAACAATAAGAAATAACAATAACCATAAGAAATAACAATAACAATAAGAAATAACAATAACAATAAGATATAACAATAACAATAAGAAATAACAATAACAATAAGAAAGAACAATAACAATAAGAAATAACAATAACAATAAGAAATAACAATAACAATAGGAAATAACAATAACAATAAGAAATAACAATCACAATATGAAATAACAATAACAATAAGAAATAACAATAACAATAAGAAATAACAATAACAATAAGAAATAACAATAACAATAAGAAATAACAATATCAATAAAAAATAACAATAACAAAAAGAAATAACAATAACAATAAGAAATAACAATAACAATAAGAAGTAACAATAACAATAAGAAATAACAATAACAATAAGAAATAACAATAACAATAAGAAATAACAATAACAAAAAGAAATAACAATAACAATAAGAAATAACAATAACAAAAAGAAATAACAATAACAATAGGAAATAACAATAACAATAAGAAATAACAATAACATTAAGAAATAACAATAACAATAATAAATAACAATAACAATAAGAAATAACAATAACCATAAGAAATAACAATAACAATAAGAAATAACAATAACAATAAGAAATAACAATAACAATAAGAAATAACAATATCAATAAAAAATAACAATAACAAAAAGAAATAACAATAACAATAAGAAATAACAATAACAATAAGAAGTAACAATAACAATAAGAAATAACAATAACAATAAGAAATAACAATAACAATAAGAAATAACAATAACAAAAAGAAATAACAATAACAATAAGATATAACAATAACAAAAAGAAATAACAATAACAATAGGAAATAACAATAACAATAAGAAATAACAATAACATTAAGAAATAACAATAACAATAATAAATAACAATAACAATAAGAAATAACAATAACAATAAGAAATAACAATAACAAAAAGAAATAACAATAACAATAAGAAATAACAATAACAAAAAGAAATAACAATAACAATAGGAAATAACAATAACAATAAGAAATAACAATAACATTAAGAAATAACAATAACAATAATAAATAACAATAACAATAAGAAATAACAATAACCATAAGAAATAACAATAACAATAAGAAATAACAATAACAATAAGAAATAACAATAACAATAAGAAATAACAATATCAATAAAAAATAACAATAACAAAAAGAAATAACAATAACAATAAGAAATAACAATAACAATAAGAAGTAACAATAACAATAAGAAATAACAATAACAATAAGAAATAACAATAACAATAAGAAATAACAATAACAAAAAGAAATAACAATAACAATAATAAATAACAATAACAATAAGAAATAACAATAACCATAAGAAGTAACAATAACAATAAGAAATAACAATAACAATAACAAAAAGAAATAACAATAAAAATAAGATATAACAATAACAATAAGAAATAACAATAACAATAAGAAAGAACAATAACAATAACAATAAGAAATAACAATAACAATAGGAAATAACAATAACAATAACAATCAGAAATAACAATAACAATAAGAATTGACAATAACAATTACAATAAGAAATAACAATAACAATAACAATAAGAAATAACAATAACAATAAGGATTAACAATAAAAATAAGAAATAACAATAACAATAAGAAATAACATTAATAATAAGAATTAACAATAACAATAAGAAATAACAATAACAATAAGAAATAACAATAACAATAAGATATAACAATAACAATAAGAAACAACAATAACAATAAGAAAGAACAATAACAATAAGAAATAACAATAAGAATAAGAAATAACAATAACAATACGAAATAACAATAACAATAACAATAAGAAATAACAATCACAATAAGAAATAACAATAACAATAAGAAATAACAATAACAATAGGAAATAACAATAACAATAAGAAATAACAATAACAATAAGAAATAACAATAACAATAAGAAATAACAATATCAATAAAAAATTACAATAACAAAAAGAAATAACAATAACAATAAGAAATAACAATAACAATAAGAAGTAACAATAACAATAAGAAATAACAATAACAATAAGAAATAACAATAACAATAAAAAATAACAATAACAATAAGAAATAACAATAACAAGAAGAAATAACAATAACAATAAGAAATAACAATAACAAAAAGAAATAACAATAACAATAGGAAATAACAATAACAATAAGAAATAACAATAACATTAAGAAATAACAATAACAATAATAAATAACAATAACAATAAGAAATAACAATAACCATAAGAAATAACAATAACAATAAGAAATAACAATAACAATAAGAAATAACAATAACAAAAAGAAATAACAATATCAATAAAAAATAACAATAACAAAAAGAAATAACAATAACAATAAGAAATAACAATAACAATAAGAAATAACAATATCAATAAAAAATAACAATAACAAAAAGAAATAACAATAACAATAAGAAGTAACAATAACAATAAGAAATAACAATAACAATAAAAAATAACAATAACAATAAGAAATAACAATAACAAAGAGAAATAACAATAACAATAAGAAATAACAATAACAAAAAGAAATAACAATAACAATAGGAAATAACAATAACAATAAGAAATAACAATAACATTAAGAAATAACAATAACAATAATAAATAACAATAACAATAAGAAATAACAATAACCATAAGAAATAACAATAACAATAAGAAATAACAATAACAATAAGATATAACAATAACAATAAGAAATAACAATAACAATAAGAAAGAACAATAACAATAAGAAATAACAATAACAATAAGAAATAACAATAACAATAGGAAATAACAATAACAATAAGAAATAACAATCACAATAAGAAATAACAATAACAATAAGAAATAACAATAACAATAAGAAATAACAATAACAATAAGAAATAACATAAACAATAAGAAATAACAATATCAATAAAAAATAACAATAACAAAAAGAAATAACAATAACAATAAGAAATAACAATAACAATAAGAAGTAACAATAACAATAAGAAATAACAATAACAATAAGAAATAACAATAACAAAAAGAAATAACAATAACAATAAGAAATAACAATAACAAAAAGAAATAACAATAACAATAGGAAATAACAATAACAATAAGAAATAACAATAACATTAAGAAATAACAATAACAATAATAAATAACAATAACAATAAGAAATAACAATAACCATAAGAAATAACAATAACAATAAGAAATAACAATAACAATAAGAAATAACAATAACAATAAGAAATAACAATAACAATAAGAAATAACAATATCAATAAAAAATAACAATAACAAAAAGAAATAACAATAACAATAAGAAATAACAATAACAATAAGAAGTAACAATAACAATAAGAAATAACAATAACAATAAGAAATAACAATAACAATAAGAAATAACAATAACAAAAAGAAATAACAATAACAATAAGAAATAACAATAACAATAGGAAATAACAATAACAATAAGAAATAACAATAACATTAAGAAATAACAATAACAATAATAAATAACAATAACAATAAGAAATAACAATAACCATAAGAAATAACAATAACAATAAGAAATAACAATAACAATAACAAAAAGAAATAACAATAAAAATAAGATATAACAATAACAATAAGAAATAACAATAACAATAAGAAAGAACAATAACAATAACAATAAGAAATAACAATAACAATAGGAAATAACAATAACAATAACAATCAGAAATAACAATAACAATAAGAATTGACAATAACAATTACAATAAGAAATAACCATAACAATAACAATAAGAAATAACAATAACAATAACAATAAGAAATAACAATAACAATAAGAAATAACAATAACAATAAGGATTAACAATAAAAATAAGAAATAACAATAACAATAAGAAATAACATTAACAATAAGAATTAACAATAACAATAAGAAATAACAATAACAATAATAAATAACAATAACAATAAGGAATAACAATAACAATAACAATAAGAAATACAAATAACAATAAGAAATAACAATAACAAAAAGAAATAACAATAACAATAAGAAATAACAATAGGAATTAACAATAACAATAAGAAATAACAATAACAATAAAAAATAACAATAACAATCAGAAATAACATTAACAATAAGAATTAGCAATAACAATAAGAAATAACAATAACAATAAGAAATAACAATAACAATTAGAAATAACAATAAAAAATACCAATAACAATAAGAAAAAACAATATCAATAAGAAATAACAATAACAATAAGAAATAACATTAACAATAAGAAATAACATTAACAATAAGAAATAACAATAACAATAAGAAATAACAATAACATTAAGAAATAACAATAACAATAGGAAATAACAATAACAAAAAGAAATAACAATAACAATAACAATAAGAAATAACAATAACAATAAGAAATAACAATGTCAATAAAAAATAACAATTACAATAGGAAATAACAATAACAATAAGAAATAACAATAACAATAAGAAATAACAATAACAATAACAAATAACAATAAGAAATAACAATTACAATAAGAAATAACAATAACAATAAGAAATAACAATAACAATTACAATAAGAAATAACAATAACAATTACAATAAGAAATAACAATAACAATAAAAAATAACAATAACAATAAGAAATAACAATAACAATAAGAAGTAACAATAACAATAAGAAATAACAATAACAATAAAAAATAACAATAACAATAGGAAATAACAATAACAAAAAGAAATAACAATAACAATAACAATAAGAAATAACAATAACAATAAGAAATAACAATAACAATAAGAAATAACAATAACAATAAGAAATAACAATATCAATAAAAAATAACAATTACAATAGGAAATAACAATAACAATAAGAAATAACAATAACAATAAGAAATAACAATAACAATAACAAATAAAAATAACAATAAGAAATAACAATAACAATAAGAAATAACAATAACAATAAGAAATAACAATAACTATAAAAAATAACAATAACTATAAAAAATAACAATAACAATAAGAAATAACAATAACAATTACAATAAGAAATAACAATAAGAAAAAAAATAACAATAACAATAAAAAATAACAATAACAATAAGAAATAACAATAACAATAAGAAATAACAATAACAATAAGAAATAACAATATCAATAAAAAATAACAATAACAAAAAGAAATAACAATAACAATAAGAAATAACAATAACAATAAGAAGTAACAATAACAATAAGAAATAACAATAACAATAAAAAATAACAATAATAATAAGAAATAACAATAACAAAAAGAAATAACAATAACAATAAGAAATAACAATAACAAAAAGAAATAACAATAACAATAGGAAATAACAATAACAATAAGAAATAACAATAACATTAAGAAATAACAATGACAATAATAAATAACAATAACAATAAGAAATAACAATAACCATAAGAAATAACAATAACAATAAGAAATAACAATAACAATAAGATATAACAATAACAATAAGAAACAACAATAACAATAAGAAAGAACAATAACAATAAGAAATAACAATAAGAATAAGAAATAACAATAACAATACGAAATAACAATAACAATAACAATAAGAAATAACAATCACAATAAGAAATAACAATAACAATAAGAAATAACAATAACAATAGGAAATAACAATAACAATAAGAAATAACAATAACAATAAGAAATAACAATAACAATAAGAAATAACAATATCAATAAAAAATTACAATAACAAAAAGAAATAACAATAACAATAAGAAGTAACAATAACAATAAGAAATAACAATAACAATAAGAAATAACAATAACAATAAAAAATAACAATAACAATAAGAAATAACAATAACAAGAAGAAATAACAATAACAATAAGAAATAACAATAACAAAAAGAAATAACAATAACAATAGGAAATAACAATAACAATAAGAAATAACAATAACATTAAGAAATAACAATAACAATAAGAAATAACAATAACCATAAGAAATAACAATAACAATAAGAAATAACAATAACAATAAGAAATAACAATAACAAAAAGAAATAACAATATCAATAAAAAATAACAATAACAAAAAGAAATAACAATAACAATAAGAAATAACAATAAGAAATAACAATATCAATAAAAAATAACAATAACAAAAAGAAATAACAATAACAATAAGAAGTAACAATAACAATAAGAAATAACAATAACAATAAGAAATAACAATAACAATAAAAAATAACAATAACAATAAGAAATAACAATAACAAAAAGAAATAACAATAACAATAAGAAATAACAATAACAAAAAGAAATAACAATAACAATAGGAAATAACAATAACAATAAGAAATAACAATAACATTAAGAAATAACAATAACAATAATAAATAACAATAACAATAAGAAATAACAATAACCATAAGAAATAACAATAACAATAAGAAATAACAATAACAAAAAGAAATAACAATAACAATAAGAAATAACAATAACAATAAGAAGTAACAATAACAATAAGAAATAACAATAACAATAAGAAATAACAATAACAAAAAGAAATAACAATAACAATAAGAAATAACAATAACAAAAAGAAATAACAATAACAATAGGAAATAACAATAACAATAAGAAATAACAATAACATTAAGAAATAACAATAACAATAATAAATAACAATAACAATAAGAAATAACAATAACCATAAGAAATAACAATAACAATAAGAAATAACAATAACAATAACAAAAAGAAATAACAATAAAAATAAGATATAACAATAACAATAAGAAATAACAATAACAATAAGAAAGAACAATAACAATAACAATAAGAAATAACAATAACAATAGGAAATAACAATAACAATAACAATCAGAAATAACAATAACAATAAGAATTGACAATAACAATTACAATAAGAAATAACCATAACAATAACAATAAGAAATAACAATAACAATAACAATAAGAAATAACAATAACAATAAGAAATAACAATAACAATAAGGATTAACAATAAAAATAAGAAATAACAATAACAATAAGAAATAACATTAACAATAAGAATTAACAATAACAATAAGAAATAACAATAACAATAATAAATAACAATAACAATAAGGAATAACAATAACAATAACAATAAGAAATACAAATAACAATAAGAAATAACAATAACAAAAAGAAATAACAATAACAATAAGAAATAACAATAGGAATTAACAATAACAATAAGAAATAACAATAACAATAAAAAATAACAATAACAATCAGAAATAACATTAACAATAAGAATTAGCAATAACAATAAGAAATAACAATAACAATAAGAAATAACAATAACAATTAGAAATAACAATAAAAAATACCAATAACAATAAGAAAAAACAATATCAATAAGAAATAACAATAACAATAAGAAATAACATTAACAATAAGAAATAACATTAACAATAAGAAATAACAATAACAATAAGAAATAACAATAACATTAAGAAATAACAATAACAATAGGAAATAACAATAACAAAAAGAAATAACAATAACAATAACAATAAGAAATAACAATAACAATAAGAAATAACAATGTCAATAAAAAATAACAATTACAATAGGAAATAACAATAACAATAAGAAATAACAATAACAATAAGAAATAACAATAACAATAACAAATAACAATAAGAAATAACAATTACAATAAGAAATAACAATAACAATAAGAAATAACAATAACAATTACAATAAGAAATAACAATAACAATTACAATAAGAAATAACAATAACAATAAAAAATAACAATAACAATAAGAAATAACAATAACAATAAGAAGTAACAATAACAATAAGAAATAACAATAACAATAAAAAATAACAATAACAATAGGAAATAACAATAACAAAAAGAAATAACAATAACAATAACAATAAGAAATAACAATAACAATAAGAAATAACAATAACAATAAGAAATAACAATAACAATAAGAAATAACAATATCAATAAAAAATAACAATTACAATAGGAAATAACAATAACAATAAGAAATAACAATAACAATAAGAAATAACAATAACAATAACAAATAAAAATAACAATAAGAAATAACAATAACAATAAGAAATAACAATAACAATAAGAAATAACAATAACTATAAAAAATAACAATAACTATAAAAAATAACAATAACAATAAGAAATAACAATAACAATTACAATAAGAAATAACAATAAGAAAAAAAATAACAATAACAATAAAAAATAACAATAACAATAAGAAATAACAATAACAATAAGAAATAACAATAACAATAAGAAATAACAATATCAATAAAAAATAACAATAACAAAAAGAAATAACAATAACAATAAGAAATAACAATAACAATAAGAAGTAACAATAACAATAAGAAATAACAATAACAATAAAAAATAACAATAATAATAAGAAATAACAATAACAAAAAGAAATAACAATAACAATAAGAAATAACAATAACAAAAAGAAATAACAATAACAATAGGAAATAACAATAACAATAAGAAATAACAATAACATTAAGAAATAACAATGACAATAATAAATAACAATAACAATAAGAAATAACAATAACCATAAGAAATAACAATAACAATAAGAAATAACAATAACAATAAGATATAACAATAACAATAAGAAACAACAATAACAATAAGAAAGAACAATAACAATAAGAAATAACAATAAGAATAAGAAATAACAATAACAATACGAAATAACAATAACAATAACAATAAGAAATAACAATCACAATAAGAAATAACAATAACAATAAGAAATAACAATAACAATAGGAAATAACAATAACAATAAGAAATAACAATAACAATAAGAAATAACAATAACAATAAGAAATAACAATATCAATAAAAAATTACAATAACAAAAAGAAATAACAATAACAATAAGAAGTAACAATAACAATAAGAAATAACAATAACAATAAGAAATAACAATAACAATAAAAAATAACAATAACAATAAGAAATAACAATAACAAGAAGAAATAACAATAACAATAAGAAATAACAATAACAAAAAGAAATAACAATAACAATAGGAAATAACAATAACAATAAGAAATAACAATAACATTAAGAAATAACAATAACAATAAGAAATAACAATAACCATAAGAAATAACAATAACAATAAGAAATAACAATAACAATAAGAAATAACAATAACAAAAAGAAATAACAATATCAATAAAAAATAACAATAACAAAAAGAAATAACAATAACAATAAGAAATAACAATAACAATAAGAAATAACAATATCAATAAAAAATAACAATAACAAAAAGAAATAACAATAACAATAAGAAGTAACAATAACAATAAGAAATAACAATAACAATAAGAAATAACAATAACAATAAAAAATAACAATAACAATAAGAAATAACAATAACAAAAAGAAATAACAATAACAATAAGAAATAACAATAACAAAAAGAAATAACAATAACAATAGGAAATAACAATAACAATAAGAAATAACAATAACATTAAGAAATAACAATAACAATAATAAATAACAATAACAATAAGAAATAACAATAACCATAAGAAATAACAATAACAATAAGAA
The DNA here is from genome assembly GCA_963969525.1 of Ontholestes murinus. Classification (NCBI taxonomy): domain Eukaryota; kingdom Metazoa; phylum Arthropoda; class Insecta; order Coleoptera; family Staphylinidae; genus Ontholestes; species Ontholestes murinus. The sequence continues at coordinate 310,699 of CAXAKX010000527.1, read as the reverse complement.
ATAACAATAACAAAAAGAAATAACAATAACAATAAGAAATAACAATAACAATAAGAAGTAACAATAACAATAAGAAATAACAATAACAATAAGAAATAACAATAACAAAAAGAAATAACAATAACAATAAGAAATAACAATAACAAAAAGAAATAACAATAACAATAGGAAATAACAATAACAATAAGAAATAACAATAACATTAAGAAATAACAATAACAATAATAAATAACAATAACAATAAGAAATAACAATAACCATAAGAAATAACAATAACAATAAGAAATAACAATAACAATAAGAAATAACAATAACAAAAAGAAATAACAATAACAATAAGAAATAACAATAACAAAAAGAAATAACAATAACAATAGGAAATAACAATAACAATAAGAAATAACAATAACATTAAGAAATAACAATGACAATAATAAATAACAATAACAATAAGAAATAACAATAACCATAAGAAATAACAATAACAATAAGAAATAACAATAACAATAAGATATAACAATAACAATAAGAAATAACAATAACAATAAGAAAGAACAATAACAGTAAGAAATAACAATAAGAATAAGAAATAAAAATAACAATAGGAAATAACAATAACAATAACAATAAGAAATAACAATAACAATAAGAAATAACAATAACAATAGGAAATAACAATAACAATAAGAAATAACAATAACAATAAGAAATAACAATAACAATAAGAAATAACAATATCAATAAAAAATAACAATAACAAAAAGAAATAACAATAACAATAAAAAATAACAATAACAATAAGAAGTAACAATAACAATAATAAATAACAATAACAATAAGAAATAACAATAACAATAAAAAATAACAATAACGATAAGAAATAACAATAACAATAAGAAATAACAATAACAAAAAGAAATAACAATAACAATAGGAAATAACAATAACAATAAGAAATAACAATAACATTAAGAAATAACAATAACAATAATAAATAACAATAACAATAAGAAATAACAATAACCATAAGAAATAACAATAACAATAAGAAATAACAATAACAATAAGAAATAACAATAACAATAAGAAATAACAATAACATTAAGAAATAACAATAACAATAATAAATAACAATAACAATAAGAAATAACAATAACCATAAGAAATAACAATAACAATAAGAAATAACAATAACAATAAGAAATAACAATAACAATAAGAAATAACAATAACAATAGGAAATAACAATAACAATAAGAAATAACAATCACAATAAGAAATAACAATAACAATAAGAAATAACAATAACAATAAGAAATAACAATAACAATAAAAAATAACAATAACAATAAGAAATAACAATAAGAAATAACATTAACAATAACAATAAAAAATAACAATAACAATAAGAAATACCAATATCAATAAGAAATAACAATAACAATAAGAAATAACAATAACAATAGGAAATAACAATAACAATAAGAAATAACAATCACAATAAGAAATAACAATCACAATAAGAAATAACAATAACTATAAAAAATAACAATAACAATAAGAAATAACAATAACAATTACAATAAGAAATAACAATAACAAGAAGAAATAACAATAACAATAAGAAATAACAATAACCATAAGAAATAACAATAACAATAAGAAATAACAATAACAATAAGAAATAACAATAACAATAAGAAATAACAATAACAATAAGAAATAACAATAACAATAAGAAATAACAATAACAATAAGAAATAACAATAACTATAAAAAATAACAATAACAATAAGAAATAACAATAACAATTACAATAAGAAATAACAATAAGAAAAAGAAATAACAATAACAATAAGAAATAACAATAACCAGAAGAAATAACAATAACAATAAGAAATAAGAAATAACAATAACAATAAGAAATAACAATAACAATAGGAAATAACAATAACAATAGGAAATAACAATAACAATAAGAAATAACAATAACATTAAGAAATAACAATAACAATAATAAATAACAATAACAATAAGAAATAACAATAACAATAAGAAATAACAATAACAATAAGAAATAACAATAACAATAAGAAATAACAATAACAATAAGAAAGAACAATAACAATAAGAAATAACAATAACAATAAGAAATAACAATAACAATAGGAAATAACAATAACAATAAGAAATAACAATCACAATAAGAAATATCAATAACAATAAGAATTAACAATAACAAAAAGAAATAACAATAACAATAAGAAATAACAATAACAATAAAAAATAACAATAACAATAAGAAATAACAATAACAATAAGAAATACCAATAACAATAAGAAATAACAATAACAATAAGAAATAACAATAACAATAAAAAAATAACAATAACAATAAGAAATAACAATAACAAAAAGAAATAACAATAACAATAAGAAATAACAATAACAAAAAGAAATAACAATAACAATAGGAAATAACAATAAGAATAAGAAATAACAATAACATTAAGAAATAACAATAACAATAATAAATAACAATAACAATAAGAAATAACAATAACCATAAGAAATGACAGTAACAATAAGAAATAACAATAACAATAAGAAATAACAATAGCAATAAGAAATAACCATAACAATAAGAAATAACATTAACAATAAGTAATAACATTAAAAATAAGAAATAACAATAACAATAAGAAATAACAATAACATTAAGGAATAACAATAACAATAACAATAAGAAATACCAATAACAATAAGAAATAACAATAGGAAATAACAATAACAATAACAATAAGAAATACCAATAACAATAAGAAATAACAATAGGAAATAACAATAACAATAAGAAATAATAATAACAATAAGAAATAACAATAGGACATAACAATAACAATAAAAAATAACAATAACAATAAGAAATAACAATAACAATAAGAAATAACAATAACCATAAGAAATAACAATAACAATAAGAAATAACACTAACAATAAGAAATAACAATAACAATAAGAAATAACATTAACAATAAGAAATAACATTAACAATAAGAAATAACAATAACAATAAGAAATAACAATAACATTAAGGAATAACAATAACAATAACAATAAGAAATACCAATAACAATAAGAAATAACAATAACAATAAGAAATAACAATAACATTAAGGAATAACAATAACAATAACAATAAGAAATACCAATAACAATAAGAAATAACAATAGGAAATAACAATAACAATAAGAAATAACAATAGGAAATAACAATAACAATAAAAAATAACAATAACAATAAGAAATAACAATATCAATAAGAAATAACAATAACAATAAGAAATAACAATAAAAATAAGAAATAACAATAACAATAAGAAATAACATTAACAATAAGAATTAACAATAACAATAAGAAATAACAATAACAATAATAAATAACAATAACAATAAGGAATAACAATAACAATAACAATAAGAAATATCAATAACAATAAGAATTAACAATAACAAAAAGAAATAACAATAACAATAAGAAATAACAATAACAATAAAAAATAACAATAACAATAAGAAATAACAAAAACAATAAGAAAAACCAATAACAATAAGAAATAACAATAACAATAAGAAATAACAATAACAATAAGAAATAACAATAAAAATAAGAAATAACAATAACAATAAGAAATAACATTAACAATAAGAATTAACAATAACAATAAGAAATAACAATAACAATAATAAATAACAATAACAATAACAATAAGAAATAACAATAACAATAAGAAATAACCATAACAATTACAATAAGAAATAATAATAACAATAACAATAAGAAATAACAATAACAATAACAATAAGAAATAACAATAAGAAATAACATTAACAATAAGAATTAACAATAACAATAAGAAATAACAATAACAATAATAAATAACAATAACAATAAGGAATAACAATAACAATAACAATAAGAAATACCAATAACAATAAGAAATAACAATAACAAAAAGAAATAACAATAACAATAAGAAATAACAATAGGAATTAACAATAACAATAAGAAATAACAATAACAATAAGAAATAACATTAACAATAGGAATTAGCAATAACAATAAGAAATAACAATAACAATAAAAAATAACAATTAGAAATAACAATAACAATAACAATAAAAAATAACAATAACAATAAAAAATAACAATAACTATAAGAAAAAACAATATCAATAAGAAATAACAATAACAATAAGAAATAACATTAACAATAACAATTACAATAAGAAATAACAATAACAATAACAAATAACAATAACAATAACAAATAACAATAAGAAATAACAATTACAATAAGAAATAACAATAACAATAAGAAATAACAATAACAATAAGAAATAACAATAACAATTACAATAAGAAATAACAATAACAATTACAAGAAGAAATAACAATAACAATAAAAAATAACAATAACAATAAGAAATAACAATAACAAGAAGAAATAACAATAACAATAAGAAATAACAATAACAATAAGAAATAAAAATATCAATAAAAAATAACAATAACAAAAAGAAATAACAATAACAATAAGAAGTAACAATAACAATAAGAAATAACAATAACAATAAAAAATAACAATAACAATAGGAAATAACAATAACAAAAAAATAACAATAACAATAACAATAAGAAATAACAATAACAATAAGAAATAACAATATCAATAAAAAATAACAATTACAATAGGAAATAACAATAACAATAAGAAATAACAATAACAATAAGAAATAACAATAACAATTACAATAAGAAATAACAATAAAAAAAAGAAATAACAATAACAATAAAAAATAACAATAACAATAAGAAATAACAATAACAATAAGAAATAACAATAACAATAAGAAATAACAATATCAATAAAAAATAACAATAACAAAAAGAAATAACAATAACAATAAGAAATAACAATAACAAGAAGAAGTAACAATAACAATAAGAAATAACAATAACAATAAAAAATAACAATAACAATAAGAAATAACAATAACAATAAGAAATAACAATAACTATAAAAAATAACAATAACTATAAAAAATAACAATAACAATAAGAAATAACAATAACAATTACAATAAGAAATAACAATAAGAAAAAAAATAGCAATAACAATAAAAAATAACAATAACAATAAGAAATAACAATAACAATAAGAAATAACAATAACAATAAGAAATAACAATATCAATAAAAAATAACAATAACAAAAAGAAATAACAATAACAATAAGAAATAACAATAACAATAAGAAGTAACAATAACAATAAGAAATAACAATAACAATAAAAAATAACAATAACAATAAGAAATAACAATAACAAAAAGAAATAACAATAACAATAAGAAATAACAATAACAAAAAGAAATAACAATAACAATAGGAAATAACAATAACAATAAGAAATAACAATAACATTAAGAAATAACAATGACAATAATAAATAACAATAACAATAAGAAATAACAATAACCATAAGAAATAACAATAACAATAAGAAATAACAATAACAATAAGATATAACAATAACAATAAGAAACAACAATAACAATAAGAAAGAACAATAACAATAAGAAATAACAATAAGAATAAGAAATAACAATAACAATACGAAATAACAATAACAATAACAATAAGAAATAACAATCACAATAAGAAATAACAATAACAATAAGAAATAACAATAACAATAGGAAATAACAATAACAATAAGAAATAACAATAACAATAAGAAATAACAATAACAATAAGAAATAACAATATCAATAAAAAATTACAATAACAAAAAGAAATAACAATAACAATAAGAAATAACAATAACAATAAGAAATAACAATAACAATAAAAAATAACAATAACAATAAGAAATAACAATAACAAGAAGAAATAACAATAACAATAAGAAATAACAATAACAAAAAGAAATAACAATAACAATAGGAAATAACAATAACAATAAGAAATAACAATAACATTAAGAAATAACAATAACAATAATAAATAACAATAACAATAAGAAATAACAATAACCATAAGAAATAACAATAACAATAAGAAATAACAATAACAATAAGAAATAACAATAACAAAAAGAAATAACAATATCAATAAAAAATAACAATAACAAAAAGAAATAACAATAACAATAAGAAATAACAATAACAATAAGAAATAACAATATCAATAAAAAATAACAATAACAAAAAGAAATAACAATAACAATAAGAAGTAACAATAACAATAAGAAATAACAATAACAATAAGAAATAACAATAACAATAAAAAATAACAATAACAATAAGAAATAACAATAACAAAAAGAAATAACAATAACAATAAGAAATAACAATAACAAAAAGAAATAACAATAACAATAGGAAATAACAATAACAATAAGAAATAACAATAACATTAAGAAATAACAATAACAATAATAAATAACAATAACAATAAGAAATAACAATAACCATAAGAAATAACAATAACAATAAGAAATAACAATAACAAGAAGAAATAACAATAACAATAAGAAATAACAATAACAATAAGAAGTAACAATAACAATAAGAAATAACAATAACAATAAGAAATAACAATAACAAAAAGAAATAACAATAACAATAAGAAATAACAATAACAAAAAGAAATAACAATAACAATAGGAAATAACAATAACAATAAGAAATAACAATAACATTAAGAAATAACAATAACAATAATAAATAACAATAACAATAAGAAATAACAATAACCATAAGAAATAACAATAACAATAAGAAATAACAATAACAATAAGAAATAACAATAACAAAAAGAAATAACAATAACAATAAGAAATAACAATAACAAAAAGAAATAACAATAACAATAGGAAATAACAATAACAATAAGAAATAACAATAACATTAAGAAATAACAATGACAATAATAAATAACAATAACAATAAGAAATAACAATAACCATAAGAAATAACAATAACAATAAGAAATAACAATAACAATAAGATATAACAATAACAATAAGAAATAACAATAACAATAAGAAAGAACAATAACAGTAAGAAATAACAATAAGAATAAGAAATAAAAATAACAATAGGAAATAACAATAACAATAACAATAAGAAATAACAATAACAATAAGAAATAACAATAACAATAGGAAATAACAATAACAATAAGAAATAACAATAACAATAAGAAATAACAATAACAATAAGAAATAACAATATCAATAAAAAATAACAATAACAAAAAGAAATAACAATAACAATAAAAAATAACAATAACAATAAGAAGTAACAATAACAATAATAAATAACAATAACAATAAGAAATAACAATAACAATAAAAAATAACAATAACGATAAGAAATAACAATAACAATAAGAAATAACAATAACAAAAAGAAATAACAATAACAATAGGAAATAACAATAACAATAAGAAATAACAATAACATTAAGAAATAACAATAACAATAATAAATAACAATAACAATAAGAAATAACAATAACAATTACAATAAGAAATAACAATAAGAAAAAAAATAACAATAACAATAAAAAATAACAATAACAATAAGAAATAACAATAAAAATAAGAAATAACAATAACAATAAGAAATAACAATATCAATAAAAAATAACAATAACAAAAAGAAATAACAATAACAATAAGAAATAACAATAACAATAAGAAGTAACAATAACAATAAGAAATAACAATAACAATAAAAAATAACAATAACAATAAGAAATAACAATAACAAAAAGAAATAACAATAACAATAAGAAATAACAATAACAAAAAGAAATAACAATAACAATAGGAAATAACAATAACAATAAGAAATAACAATAACATTAAGAAATAACAATGACAATAATAAATAACAATAACAATAAGAAATAACAATAACCATAAGAAATAACAATAACAATAAGAAATAACAATAACAATAAGATATAACAATAACAATAAGAAACAACAATAACAATAAGAAAGAACAATAACAATAAGAAATAACAATAAGAATAAGAAATAACAATAACAATACGAAATAACAATAACAATAACAATAAGAAATAACAATCACAATAAGAAATAACAATAACAATAAGAAATAACAATAACAATAGGAAATAACAATAACAATAAGAAATAACAATAACAATAAGAAATAACAATAACAATAAGAAATAACAATATCAATAAAAAATTACAATAACAAAAAGAAATAACAATAACAATAAGAAATAACAATAACAATAAGAAGTAACAATAACAATAAGAAATAACAATAACAATAAGAAATAACAATAACAATAAAAAATAACAATAACAATAAGAAATAACAATAACAAGAAGAAATAACAATAACAATAAGAAATAACAATAACAAAAAGAAATAACAATAACAATAGGAAATAACAATAACAATAAGAAATAACAATAACATTAAGAAATAACAATAACAATAAGAAATAACAATAACCATAAGAAATAACAATAACAATAAGAAATAACAATAACAATAAGAAATAACAATAACAAAAAGAAATAACAATATCAATAAAAAATAACAATAACAAAAAGAAATAACAATAACAATAAGAAATAACAATAACAATAAGAAATAACAATATCAATAAAAAATAACAATAACAAAAAGAAATAACAATAACAATAAGAAGTAACAATAACAATAAGAAATAACAATAACAATAAGAAATAACAATAACAATAAAAAATAACAATAACAATAAGAAATAACAATAACAAAAAGAAATAACAATAACAATAAGAAATAACAATAACAAAAAGAAATAACAATAACAATAGGAAATAACAATAACAATAAGAAATAACAATAACATTAAGAAATAACAATAACAATAATAAATAACAATAACAATAAGAAATAACAATAACCATAAGAAATAACAATAACAATAAGAAATAACAATAACAAAAAGAAATAACAATAACAATAAGAAATAACAATAACAATAAGAAGTAACAATAACAATAAGAAATAACAATAACAATAAGAAATAACAATAACAAAAAGAAATAACAATAACAATAAGAAATAACAATAACAAAAAGAAATAACAATAACAATAGGAAATAACAATAACAATAAGAAATAACAATAACATTAAGAAATAACAATAACAATAATAAATAACAATAACAATAAGAAATAACAATAACCATAAGAAATAACAATATCAATAAGAAATAACAATAACAATAAGAAATAACAATAACAAAAAGAAATAACAATAACAATAAGAAATAACAATAACAAAAAGAAATAACAATAACAATAGGAAATAACAATAACAATAAGAAATAACAATAACATTAAGAAATAACAATGACAATAATAAATAACAATAACAATAAGAAATAACAATAACCATAAGAAATAACAATAACAATAAGAAATAACAATAACAATAAGATATAACAATAACAATAAGAAATAACAATAACAATAAGAAAGAACAATAACAGTAAGAAATAACAATAAGAATAAGAAATAAAAATAACAATAGGAAATAACAATAACAATAACAATAAGAAATAACAATAACAATAAGAAATAACAATAACAATAGGAAATAACAATAACAATAAGAAATAACAATAACAATAAGAAATAACAATAACAATAAGAAATAACAATATCAATAAAAAATAACAATAACAAAAAGAAATAACAATAACAATAAAAAATAACAATAACAATAAGAAGTAACAATAACAATAATAAATAACAATAACAATAAGAAATAACAATAACAATAAAAAATAACAATAACGATAAGAAATAACAATAACAATAAGAAATAACAATAACAAAAAGAAATAACAATAACAATAGGAAATAACAATAACAATAAGAAATAACAATAACATTAAGAAATAACAATAACAATAATAAATAACAATAACCATAAGAAATAACAATAACAATAAGAAATAACAATAACAATAAGAAATAACAATAACAATAAGAAATAACAATAACATTAAGAAATAACAATAACAATAATAAATAACAATAACAATAAGAAATAACAATAACCATAAGAAATAACAATAACAATAAGAAATAACAATAACAATAAGAAATAACAATAACAATAAGAAATAACAATAACAATAGGAAATAACAATAACAATAAGAAATAACAATCACAATAAGAAATAACAATAACAATAAGAAATAACAATAACAATAAGAAATAACAATAACAATAAAAAATAACAATAACAATAAGAAATAACAATAAGAAATAACATTAACAATAACAATAAAAAATAACACTAACAATAAGAAATACCAATATCAATAAGAAATAACAATAACAATAAGAAATAACAATAACAATAGGAAATAACAATAACAATAAGAAATAACAATCACAATAAGAAATAACAATAACTATAAAAAATAACAATAACAATAAGAAATAACAATAACAATTACAATAAGAAATAACAATAACAAGAAGAAATAACAATAACAATAAGAAATAACAATAACCATAAGAAATAACAATAACAATAAGAAATAACAATAACAATAAGAAATAACAATAACAATAAGAAATAACAATAACAATAAGAAATAACAATAACAATAAGAAATAACAATAACAATAAGAAATAACAATAACTATAAAAAATAACAATAACAATAAGAAATAACAATAACAATTACAATAAGAAATAACAATAAGAAAAAGAAATAACAATAACAATAAGAAATAACAATAACAATAAGAAATAACAATAACAATTACAATAAGAAATAACAATAAGAAAAAGAAATAACAATAACAATAAGAAATAACAATAACCAGAAGAAATAAGAAATAACAATAACAATAAGAAATAACAATAACAATAGGAAATAACAATAACAATAGGAAATAACAATAACAATAAGAAATAACAATAACATTAAGAAATAACAATAACAATAATAAATAACAATAACAATAAGAAATAACAATAACAATAAGAAATAACAATAACAATAAGAAATAACAATAACAATAAGAAATAACAATAACAATAAGAAAGAACAATAACAATAAGAAATAACAATAACAATAAGAAATAACAATAACAATAGGAAATAACAATAACAATAAGAAATAACAATCACAATAAGAAATATCAATAACAATAAGAATTAACAATAACAAAAAGAAATAACAATAACAATAAGAAATAACAATAACAATAAAAAATAACAATAACAATAAGAAATAATAATAACAATAAGAAATACCAATAACAATAAGAAATAACAATAACAATAAGAAATAACAATAACAATAAAAAAATAACAATAACAATAAGAAATAACAATAACAAAAAGAAATAACAATAACAATAAGAAATAACAATAACAAAAAGAAATAACAATAACAATAGGAAATAACAATAAGAATAAGAAATAACAATAACATTAAGAAATAACAATAACAATAATAAATAACAATAACAATAAGAAATAACAATAACCATAAGAAATGACAATAACAATAAGAAATAACAATAACAATAAGAAATAACAATAGCAATAAGAAATAACCATAACAATAAGAAATAACATTAACAATAAGTAATAACATTAACAATAAGAAATAACAATAACAATAAGAAATAACAATAACATTAAGGAATAACAATAAGAAATACCAATAACAATAAGAAATAACAATAGGAAATAACAATAACAATAACAATAAGAAATACCAATAACAATAAGAAATAACAATAGGAAATAACAATAACAATAAGAAATAATAATAACAATAAGAAATAACAATAGGACATAACAATAACAATAAAAAATAACAATAACAATAAGAAATAACAATAACAATAAGAAATAACAATAACCATAAGAAATAACAATAACAATAAGAAATAACACTAACAATAAGAAATAACAATAACAATAAGAAATAACATTAACAATAAGAAATAACATTAACAATAAGAAATAACAATAACAATAAGAAATAACAATAACATTAAGGAATAACAATAACAATAACAATAAGAAATACCAATAACAATAAGAAATAACAATAGGAAATAACAATAACAATAAGAAATAACAATAACATTAAGGAATAACAATAACAATAACAATAAGAAATACCAATAACAATAAGAAATAACAATAGGAAATAACAATAACAATAAGAAATAACAATAGGAAATAACAATAACAATAAAAAATAACAATAACAATAAGAAATAACAATATCAATAAGAAATAACAATAACAATAAGAAATAACAATAAAAATAAGAAATAACAATAACAATAAGAAATAACATTAACAATAAGAATTAACAATAACAATAAGAAATAACAATAACAATAATAAATAACAATAACAATAAGGAATAACAATAACAATAACAATAAGAAATATCAATAACAATAAGAATTAACAATAACAAAAAGAAATAACAATAACAATAAGAAATAACAATAACAATAAAAAATAACAATAACAATAAGAAATAACAATAACAATAAGAAATACCAATAACAATAAGAAATAACAATAACAATAAGAAATAACAATAACAATAAGAAATAACAATAAAAATAAGAAATAACAATAACAATAAGAAATAACATTAACAATAAGAATTAACAATAACAATAAGAAATAACAATAACAATAATAAATAACAATAACAATAACAATAAGAAATAACAATAACAATCAGAAATAACAATAACAATAAGAAATAACCATAACAATTACAATAAGAAATAATAATAACAATAACAATAAGAAATAACAATAACAATAACAATAAGAAATAACAATAAGAAATAACATTAACAATAAGAATTAACAATAACAATAAGAAATAACAATAACAATAATAAATAACAATAACAATAAGGAATAACAATAACAATAACAATAAGAAATACCAATAACAATAAGAAATAACAATAACAAAAAGAAATAACAATAACAATAAGAAATAACAATAGGAATTAACAATAACAATAAGAAATAACAATAACAATAAGAAATAACATTAACAATAGGAATTAGCAATAACAATAAGAAATAACAATAACAATAAAAAATAACAATTAGAAATAACAATAACAATAACAATAAAAAATAACAATAACAATAAAAAATAACAATAACTATAAGAAAAAACAATATCAATAAGAAATAACAATAACAATAAGAAATAACAATAACAATTACAATAAGAAATAACAATAACAATTACAAGAAGAAATAACAATAACAATAAAAAATAACAATAACAATAAGAAATAACAATAACAAGAAGAAATAACAATAACAATAAGAAATAACAATAACAATAAGAAATAAAAATATCAATAAAAAATAACAATAACAAAAAGAAATAACAATAACAATAAGAAGTAACAATAACAATAAGAAATAACAATAACAATAAAAAATAACAATAACAATAGGAAATAACAATAACAAAAAAATAACAATAACAATAACAATAAGAAATAACAATAACAATAAGAAATAACAATATCAATAAAAAATAACAATTACAATAGGAAATAACAATAACAATAAGAAATAACAATAACAATAAGAAATAACAATAACAATTACAATAAGAAATAACAATAAAAAAAAGAAATAACAATAACAATAAAAAATAACAATAACAATAAGAAATAACAATAACAATAAGAAATAACAATAACAATAAGAAATAACAATATCAATAAAAAATAACAATAACAAAAAGAAATAACAATAACAATAAGAAATAACAATAACAATAAGAAGTAACAATAACAATAAGAAATAACAATAACAATAAAAAATAACAATAACAATAAGAAATAACAATAACAATAAGAAATAACAATAACTATAAAAAATAACAATAACTATAAAAAATAACAATAACAATAAGAAATAACAATAACAATTACAATAAGAAATAACAATAAGAAAAAAAATAGCAATAACAATAAAAAATAACAATAACAATAAGAAATAACAATAACAATAAGAAATAACAATAACAATAAGAAATAACAATATCAATAAAAAATAACAATAACAAAAAGAAATAACAATAACAATAAGAAATAACAATAACAATAAGAAGTAACAATAACAATAAGAAATAACAATAACAATAAAAAATAACAATAACAATAAGAAATAACAATAACAAAAAGAAATAACAATAACAATAAGAAATAACAATAACAAAAAGAAATAACAATAACAATAGGAAATAACAATAACAATAAGAAATAACAATAACATTAAGAAATAACAATGACAATAATAAATAACAATAACAATAAGAAATAACAATAACCATAAGAAATAACAATAACAATAAGAAATAACAATAACAATAAGATATAACAATAACAATAAGAAACAACAATAACAATAAGAAAGAACAATAACAATAAGAAATAACAATAAGAATAAGAAATAACAATAACAATACGAAATAACAATAACAATAACAATAAGAAATAACAATCACAATAAGAAATAACAATAACAATAAGAAATAACAATAACAATAGGAAATAACAATAACAATAAGAAATAACAATAACAATAAGAAATAACAATAACAATAAGAAATAACAATATCAATAAAAAATTACAATAACAAAAAGAAATAACAATAACAATAAGAAATAACAATAACAATAAGAAATAACAATAACAATAAAAAATAACAATAACAATAAGAAATAACAATAACAAGAAGAAATAACAATAACAATAAGAAATAACAATAACAAAAAGAAATAACAATAACAATAGGAAATAACAATAACAATAAGAAATAACAATAACATTAAGAAATAACAATAACAATAA
This sequence comes from Ontholestes murinus, assembly GCA_963969525.1. NCBI lineage: Eukaryota > Metazoa > Arthropoda > Insecta > Coleoptera > Staphylinidae > Ontholestes > Ontholestes murinus. The sequence goes on along the minus strand of CAXAKX010000527.1, from coordinate 295,698 downwards.
TAAATAACAATAACAATAAGAAATAACAATAACCATAAGAAATAACAATAACAATAAGAAATAACAATAACAATAAGAAATAACAATAACAAAAAGAAATAACAATATCAATAAAAAATAACAATAACAAAAAGAAATAACAATAACAATAAGAAATAACAATAACAATAAGAAATAACAATATCAATAAAAAATAACAATAACAAAAAGAAATAACAATAACAATAAGAAGTAACAATAACAATAAGAAATAACAATAACAATAAGAAATAACAATAACAATAAAAAATAACAATAACAATAAGAAATAACAATAACAAAAAGAAATAACAATAACAATAAGAAATAACAATAACAAAAAGAAATAACAATAACAATAGGAAATAACAATAACAATAAGAAATAACAATAACATTAAGAAATAACAATAACAATAATAAATAACAATAACAATAAGAAATAACAATAACCATAAGAAATAACAATAACAATAAGAAATAACAATAACAAAAAGAAATAACAATAACAATAAGAAATAACAATAACAATAAGAAGTAACAATAACAATAAGAAATAACAATAACAATAAGAAATAACAATAACAAAAAGAAATAACAATAACAATAAGAAATAACAATAACAAAAAGAAATAACAATAACAATAGGAAATAACAATAACAATAAGAAATAACAATAACATTAAGAAATAACAATAACAATAATAAATAACAATAACAATAAGAAATAACAATAACCATAAGAAATAACAATAACAATAAGAAATAACAATAACAATAAGAAATAACAATAACAAAAAGAAATAACAATAACAATAAGAAATAACAATAACAAAAAGAAATAACAATAACAATAGGAAATAACAATAACAATAAGAAATAACAATAACATTAAGAAATAACAATGACAATAATAAATAACAATAACAATAAGAAATAACAATAACCATAAGAAATAACAATAACAATAAGAAATAACAATAACAATAAGATATAACAATAACAATAAGAAATAACAATAACAATAAGAAAGAACAATAACAGTAAGAAATAACAATAAGAATAAGAAATAAAAATAACAATAGGAAATAACAATAACAATAACAATAAGAAATAACAATAACAATAAGAAATAACAATAACAATAGGAAATAACAATAACAATAAGAAATAACAATAACAATAAGAAATAACAATAACAATAAGAAATAACAATATCAATAAAAAATAACAATAACAAAAAGAAATAACAATAACAATAAAAAATAACAATAACAATAAGAAGTAACAATAACAATAATAAATAACAATAACAATAAGAAATAACAATAACAATAAAAAATAACAATAACGATAAGAAATAACAATAACAATAAGAAATAACAATAACAAAAAGAAATAACAATAACAATAGGAAATAACAATAACAATAAGAAATAACAATAACATTAAGAAATAACAATAACAATAATAAATAACAATAACAATAAGAAATAACAATAACCATAAGAAATAACAATAACAATAAGAAATAACAATAACAATAAGAAATAACAATAACAATAAGAAATAACAATAACATTAAGAAATAACAATAACAATAATAAATAACAATAACAATAAGAAATAACAATAACCATAAGAAATAACAATAACAATAAGAAATAACAATAACAATAAGAAATAACAATAACAATAAGAAATAACAATAACAATAAGAAATAACAATAACAATAAGAAAGAACAATAACAATAAGAAATAACAATAACAATAAGAAATAACAATAACAATAGGAAATAACAATAACAATAAGAAATAACAATCACAATAAGAAATATCAATAACAATAAGAATTAACAATAACAAAAAGAAATAACAATAACAATAAGAAATAACAATAACAATAAAAAATAACAATAACAATAAGAAATAACAATAACAATAAGAAATACCAATAACAATAAGAAATAACAATAACAATAAGAAATAACAATAACAATAAAAAATAACAATAACAATAAGAAATAACAATAACAAAAAGAAATAACAATAACAATAAGAAATAACAATAACAAAAAGAAATAACAATAACAATAGGAAATAACAATAAGAATAAGAAATAACAATAACATTAAGAAATAACAATAACAATAATAAATAACAATAACAATAAGAAATAACAATAACCATAAGAAATGACAATAACAATAAGAAATAACAATAACAATAAGAAATAACAATAGCAATAAGAAATAACCATAACAATAAGAAATAACATTAACAATAAGTAATAACATTAACAATAAGAAATAACAATAACAATAAGAAATAACAATAACATTAAGGAATAACAATAACAATAAGAAATACCAATAACAATAAGAAATAACAATAGGAAATAACAATAACAATAACAATAAGAAATACCAATAACAATAAGAAATAACAATAGGAAATAACAATAACAATAAGAAATAATAATAACAATAAGAAATAACAATAGGACATAACAATAACAATAAAAAATAACAATAACAATAAGAAATAACAATAACAATAAGAAATAACAATAACCATAAGAAATAACAATAACAATAAGAAATAACACTAACAATAAAAATAACAATAACAATAAGAAATAACATTAACAATAAGAAATAACATTAACAATAAGAAATAACAATAACAATAAGAAATAACAATAACATTAAGGAATAACAATAACAATAACAATAAGAAATACCAATAACAATAAGAAATAACAATAACATTAAGGAATAACAATATTTATATTTATATTATTTACTTTACAACAATAACAATAAGAAATACCAATAACAATAAGAAATAACAATAGGAAATAACAATAACAATAAGAAATAACAATAGGAAATAACAATAACAATAAAAAATAACAATAACAATAAGAAATAACAATATCAATAAGAAATAACAATAACAATAAGAAATAACAATAAAAATAAGAAATAACAATAACAATAAGAAATAACATTAACAATAAGAATTAACAATAACAATAAGAAATAACAATAACAATAAGAAATATCAATAACAATAAGAATTAACAATAACAAAAAGAAATAACAATAACAATAAGAAATAACAATAACAATAAAAAATAACAATAACAATAAGAAATAACAATAACAATAAGAAATACCAATAACAATAAGAAATAACAATAACAATAAGAAATAACAATAACAATAAGAAATAACAATAAAAATAAGAAATAACAATAACAATAAGAAATAATATTAACAATAAGAATTAACAATAACAATAAGAAATAACAATAACAATAACAATAAGAAATAACAATAACAATCAGAAATAACAATAACAATAAGAAATAACCATAACAATTACAATAAGAAATAATAATAACAATAACAATAAGAAATAACAATAACAATAAGAAATAACAATAGCAATAAGAAATAACAATAACAATAAGAAATAACAATAAAAATAAGAAATAACAATAACAATAAGAAATAACATTAACAATAAGAAATAACAATAACAATAAAAAATAACAATAACGATAAGAAATAACAATAACAATAAGAAATAACAATAACAAAAAGAAATAACAATAACAATAGGAAATAACAATAACAATAAGAAATAACAATAACATTAAGAAATAACAATAACAACAATAAATAACAATAACAATAAGAAATAACAATAACCATAAGAAATAACAATAACAATAAGAAATAACAATAACAATAAGAAATAACAATAACAATAAGAAATAACAATAACATTAAGAAATAACAATAACAATAATAAATAACAATAACAATAAGAAATAACAATAACCATAAGAAATAACAATAACAATAAGAAATAACAATAACAATAAGAAATAACAATAACAATAAGAAATAACAATAACAAAAAGAAATAACAATCACAATAAGAAATAACAATAACAATAAGAAATAACAATAACAATAAGAAATAACAATAACAATAAAAAATAACAATAACAATAAGAAATAACAATAACTATAAAAAACAACAATAACAATAATAAATAACAATAACAATAAGAAATAACAATAACAATAAGATATAACAATATCAATAAGAAATAACAATAAGAAATAACATTAACAATAACAATAAAAAATAACAATAACAATAAGAAATACCAATATCAATAAGAAATAACAATAACAATAAGAAATAACAATAACAATAGGAAATAACAATAACAATAAGAAATAACAATCACAATAAGAAATAACAATCACAATAAGAAATAACAATAACTATAAAAAATAACAATAACAATAAGAAATAACAATAACAATTACAATAAGAAATAACAATAACAAGAAGAAATAACAATAACAATAAGAAATAACAATAACCATAAGAAATAACAATAACAATAAGAAATAACAATAACAATAAGAAATAACAATAACAATAAGAAATAACAATAACAATAAGAAATAACAATAACAATAAGAAATAACAATAACAATAAGAAATAACAATAACTATAAAAAATAACAATAACAATAAGAAATAACAATAACAATTACAATAAGAAATAACAATAAGAAAAAGAAATAACAATAACAATAAGAAATAACAATAACCAGAAGAAATAACAATAACAATAAGAAATAAGAAATAACAATAACAATAAGAAATAACAATAACAATAGGAAATAACAATAACAATAGGAAATAACAATAAGAAATAACAATAACATTAAGAAATAACAATAACAATAATAAATAACAATAACAATAAGAAATAACAATAACAGTAAGAAATAACAATAACAATAAGAAATAACAATAACAATAAGAAATAACAATAACAATAAGAAAGAACAATAACAATAAGAAATAACAATAACAATAAGAAATAACAATAACAATAGGAAATAACAATAACAATAAGAAATAACAATCACAATAAGAAATATCAATAACAATAAGAATTAACAATAACAAAAAGAAATAACAATAACAATAAGAAATAACAATAACAATAAAAAATAACAATAACAATAAGAAATAACAATAACAATAAGAAATACCAATAACAATAAGAAATAACAATAACAATAAGAAATAACAATAACAATAAAAAATAACAATAACAATAAGAAATAACAATAACAAAAAGAAATAACAATAACAATAAGAAATAACAATAACAAAAAGAAATAACAATAACAATAGGAAATAACAATAAGAATAAGAAATAACAATAACATTAAGAAATAACAATAACAATAATAAATAACAATAACAATAAGAAATAACAATAACCATAAGAAATGACAATAACAATAAGAAATAACAATAACAATAAGAAATAACAATAGCAATAAGAAATAACCATAACAATAAGAAATAACATTAACAATAAGTAATAACATTAACAATAAGAAATAACAATAACAATAAGAAATAACAATAACATTAAGGAATAACAATAACAATAACAATAAGAAATACCAATAACAATAAGAAATAACAATAGGAAATAACAATAACAATAACAATAAGAAATACCAATAACAATAAGAAATAACAATAGGAAATAACAATAACAATAAGAAATAATAATAACAATAAGAAATAACAATAGGACATAACAATAACAATAAAAAATAACAATAACAATAAGAAATAACAATAACAATAAGAAATAACAATAACCATAAGAAATAACAATAACAATAAGAAATAACACTAACAATAAGAAATAACAATAACAATAAGAAATAACATTAACAATAAGAAATAACATTAACAATAAGAAATAACAATAACAATAAGAAATAACAATAACATTAAGGAATAACAATAACAATAACAATAAGAAATACCAATAACAATAAGAAATAACAATAGGAAATAACAATAACAATAAGAAATAACAATAGGAAATAACAATAACAATAAGAAATAACAATATCAATAAGAAATAACAATAACAATAAGAAATAACAATAAAAATAAGAAATAACAATAACAATAAGAAATAACATTAACAATAAGAATTAACAATAACAATAAGAAATAACAATAACAATAATAAATAACAATAACAATAAGGAATAACAATAACAATAACAATAAGAAATATCAATAACAATAAGAATTAACAATAACAAAAAGAAATAACAATAACAATAAGAAATAACAATAACAATAAAAAATAACAATAACAATAAGAAATAACAATAACAATAAGAAATACCAATAACAATAAGAAATAACAATAACAATAAGAAATAACAATAACAATAAGAAATAACAATAAAAATAAGAAATAACAATAACAATAAGAAATAACATTAACAATAAGAATTAACAATAACAATAAGAAATAACAATAACAATAATAAATAACAATAACAATAACAATAAGAAATAACAATAACAATCAGAAATAACAATAACAATAAGAAATAACCATAACAATTACAATAAGAAATAATAATAACAATAACAATAAGAAATAACAATAACAATAACAATAAGAAATAACAATAAGAAATAACATTAACAATAAGAATTAACAATAACAATAAGAAATAACAATAACAATAATAAATAACAATAACAATAAGGAATAACAATAACAATAACAATAAGAAATAACAATAGGAATTAACAATAACAATAAGAAATAACAATAACAATAAGAAATAACATTAACAATAGGAATTAGCAATAACAATAAGAAATAACAATAACAATAAAAAATAACAATTAGAAATAACAATAACAATAACAATAAAAAATAACAATAACAATAAAAAATAACAATAACTATAAGAAAAAACAATATCAATAAGAAATAACAATAACAATAAGAAATAACATTAACAATAACAATTACAATAAGAAATAACAATAACAATAACAAATAACAATAAGAAATAACAATTACAATAAGAAATAACAATAACAATAAGAAATAACAATAACAATAAGAAATAACAATAACAATTACAATAAGAAATAACAATAACAATTACAAGAAGAAATAACAATAACAATAAAAAATAACAATAACAATAAGAAATAACAATAACAAGAAGAAATAACAATAACAATAAGAAATAACAATAACAATAAGAAATAAAAATATCAATAAAAAATAACAATAACAAAAAGAAATAACAATAACAATAAGAAGTAACAATAACAATAAGAAATAACAATAACAATAAAAAATAACAATAACAATAGGAAATAACAATAACAAAAAAAATAACAATAACAATAACAATAAGAAATAACAATAACAATAAGAAATAACAATATCAATAAAAATAACAATTACAATAGGAAATAACAATAACAATAAGAAATAACAATAACAATTACAATAAGAATAACAATAAAAAAAAGAAATAACAATAACAATAAAAAAAAACAATAACAATAAGAAATAACAATAACAATAAGAAATAACAATAACAATAAGAAATAACAATATCAATAAAAAATAACAATAACAAAAAGAAATAACAATAACAATAAGAAATAACAATAACAATAAGAAGTAACAATAACAATAAGAAATAACAATAACAATAAAAATAACAATAACAATAAGAAATAACAATAACAAAAAGAAATAACAATAACAAAAAGAAATAACAATAACAATAGGAAATAACAATAACAATAAGAAATAACAATAACATTAAGAAATAACAATAACAATAATAAATAACAATAACAATAAGAAATAACAATAACCATAAGAAATAACAATAACAATAAGAAATAACAATAACAATAAGATATAACAATAACAATAAGAAATAACAATAACAATAAGAAAGAACATTAACAATAAGAAATAACAATAAGAATAAAAAATAACAATAACAATAGGAAATAACAATAACAATAACAATAGGAAATAACAATAACAATAACAATAAGAAATAACAATCACAATAAGAAATAACAATAACAATAAAAAATAACAATAACAATAAGAAATAACAATAACAATAAAAAATAACAATAACAATAAGAAATCAATAACAAAAAGAAATAACAATAACAAAAAGAAATAACAATAACAATAGGAAATAACAATAACAATAAGAAATAACAATAACATTAAGAAATAACAATAACAATAATAAATAACAATAACAATAAGAAATAACAATAACCATAAGAAATAACAATAACAATAAGAAATAACAATAACAATAAGAAATAACAATAACAAAAAGAAATAACAATATCAATAAAAAATAACAATAACAAAAAGAAATAACAATAACAATAAGAAATAACAATAACAATAAGAAGTAACAATAACAATAAGAAATAACAATAAGAATAAGAAATAACAATAACAATAAAAAATAACAATAACAATAAGAAATAACAATAACAAAAAGAAATAACAATAACAATAGCAAATAGCAATAACAATAAGAAATAACAATAACATTAAGAAATAACAATAACAATAATAAATAACAATAACAATAAGAAATAACAATAACCATAAGAAATAACAATAATAATAAGAAATAACAATAACAATAAGAAATAACAATAACAATTAAAAATAACAATAACAATAAGAAAGAACAATAACAATAAGAAATAACAATAACAATAGGAAATAACAATCACAATAAGAAATAACAATAACAATAAGAAATAACAATAACAATAAGAAGTAACAATAACAATAATAAATAACAATAACAATAAGAAATAACAATAACAATAAAAAATAACAATAACGATAAGAAATAACAATAACAAAAAGAAATAACAATAACAAAAAGAAATAACAATATCAATAGGAAATAACAATAACAATAAGAAATAACAATAACAATAAGAAATAACAATAACAATAAGAAATAACAATAACTATAAGAAATAACAATAACAATAAGAAATAACAATGACAAAAAGAAATAACAATAACAATAGCAAATAGCAATAACAATAAGAAATAACAATAACATTAAGAAATAACAATAACAATAATAAATAACAATAACAATAAGAAATAACAATAACCATAAGAAATAACAATAATAATAAGAAATAACAATAACAATAAGAAATAACAATAACAATTAAAAATAACAATAACAATAAGAAAGAACAATAACAATAAGAAATAACAATAACAATAAGAAATAACAATAACAATAGGAAATAACAATCACAATAAGAAATAACAATAACAATAAGAAATAACAATAACAATAAGAAATAACAATAACAATAAGAAATAACAATAACAATAAGAAATAACAATATCAATAAAAAATAACAATAACAAAAAGAAATAACAATAACAATAAGAAATAACAATAACAATAAGAAGTAACAATAACAATAATAATAAACAATAACAATAAGAAATAACAATAACAATTAAAAATAACAATAACAATAAGAAAGAACAATAACAATAAGAAATAACAATAACAATAAGAAATAACAATAACAATAGGAAATAACAATCACAATAAGAAATAACAATAACAATAATAAATAACAATAACAATAAGAAATAACAATAACAATAGGAAATAACAATAACAATAAGAAATAACAATCACAATAAGAAATAACAATAACAATAAGAAATAACAATAACAATAACAAATAACAATAACAATAAGAAATAACAATAACAATAAGAAATAACAATAACTATAAAAAAACAACAATAACAATAAGAAATAACAATAACAATAAGAAATAACAATAACAAAAAGAAATAACAATAACAATAGGAAATAACAATAACAATAAGAAATAACAATAACAATAATAAATAACAATAAGAATAAGAAATAACAATAACCATAAGAAATAACAATAACAATAAGAAATAACAATAACAATAAGAAATAACAATAACAATAGGAAATAACAATAACAATAAGAAATAACAATAACAATAAGAAATAACAATAAGAATAAGAAATAACAATAACCATAAGAAATAACAATAACAATAAGAAATAACAATAACAATAAGAAATAACAATAACAATAAGAAATAACAATAACAATAAGAAATAACAATAACAATAGGAAATAACAATAACAATAAGAAATAACAATCACAATAAGAAATAACAATAACAATAAGAAATAACAATAACAATAACAAATAACAATAACAATAAGAAATAACAATAACAATAAGAAATAACAATAACTATAAAAAACAACAATAACAATAAGAAATAACAATAACAATAAGAAATAACAATAACAATAAGATATAACAATATCAATAAGAAATAACAATAACAATAAGAAATAACAATAACAATAAAAAATAACAATAACAATAAGAAATACCAATATCAATAAGAAATAACAATAACAATAAGAAATAACAATAACAATTACAATAAGAAATAACAATAACAAGAAGAAATAACAATAACAATAAGAAATAACAATAACCATAAGAAATAACAATAACAATAAGAAATAACAATAACAATAAGAAATAACAATAACAATAAGAAATAACAATAACAATAAGAAATAACAATAACAATAAGAAATAACAATAACAATAAGAAATAACAATAACTATAAAAAATAACAATAACAATAAGAAATAACAATAACAATTACAATAAGAAATAACAATAAGAAAAAGAAATAACAATAACAATAAGAAATAACAATAACCAGAAGAAATAACAATAACAATAAGAAATAAGAAATAACAATAACAATAAGAAATAACAATAACAATAGGAAATAACAATAACAATAGGAAATAACAATAACAATAAGAAATAACAATAACATTAAGAAATAACAATAACAATAATAAATAACAATAACAATAAGAAATAACAATAACAATAAGAAATAACAATAACAATAAGAAATAACAATAACAATAAGAAATAACAATAACAATAAGAAAGAACAATAACAATAAGAAATAACAATAACAATAAGAAATAACAATAACAATAGGAAATAACAATAACAATAAGAAATAACAATCACAATAAGAAATATCAATAAGAATAAGAATTAACAATAACAAAAAGAAATAACAATAACAATAAGAAATAACAATAACAATAAAAAATAACAATAACAATAAGAAATAACAATAACAATATGAAATACCAATAACAATAAGAAATAACAATAACAATAAGAAATAACAATAACAATAAAAAATAACAATAACAATAAGAAATAACAATAACAAAAAGAAATAACAATAACAATAAGAAATAACAATAACAAAAAGAAATAACAATAACAATAGGAAATAACAATAAGTATAAGAAATAACAATAACATTAAGAAATAACAATAACAATAATAAATAACAATAACAATAAGAAATAACAATAACCATAAGAAATGACAATAACAATAAGAAATAACAATAACAATAAGAAATAACAATAGCAATAAGAAATAACCATAACAATAAGAAATAACATTAACAATAAGTAATAACATTAACAATAAGAAATAACAATAACAATAAGAAATAACAATAACATTAAGGAATAACAATAACAATAACAATAAGAAATACCAATAACAATAAGAAATAACAATAGGAAATAACAATAACAATAACAATAAGAAATACCAATAACAATAAGAAATAACAATAGGAAATAACAATAACAATAAGAAATAATAATAACAATAAGAAATAACAATAGGACATAACAATAACAATAAAAAATAACAATAACAATAAGAAATAACAATAACAATAAGAAATAACAATAACCATAAGAAATAACAATAACAATAAGAAATAACACTAACAATAAGAAATAACAATAACAATAAGAAATAACATTAACAATAAGAAATAACATTAACAATAAGAAATAACAATAACAATAAGAAATAACAATAACATTAAGGAATAACAATAACAATAACAATAAGAAATACCAATAACAATAAGAAATAACAATAGGAAATAACAATAACAATAAGAAATAACAATAACATTAAGGAATAACAATATTTATATTTATATTATTTACTTTACAACAATAACAATAAGAAATACCAATAACAATAAGAAATAACAATAGGAAATAACAATAACAATAAGAAATAACAATAGGAAATAACAATAACAATAAAAAATAACAATAACAATAAGAAATAACAATATCAATAAGAAATAACAATAACAATAAGAAATAACATTAAAAATAAGAAATAACAATAACAATAAGAAATAACATTAACAATAAGAATTAACAATAACAATAAGAAATAACAATAACAATAAGAAATATCAATAACAATAAGAATTAACAATAACAAAAAGAAATAACAATAACAATAAGAAATAACAATAACAATAAAAAATAACAATAACAATAAGAAATAACAATAACAATAAGAAATACCAATAACAATAAGAAATAACAATAACAATAAGAAATAACAATAACAATAAGAAATAACAATAAAAATAAGAAATAACAATAACAATAAGAAATAACATTAACAATAAGAATTAACAATAACAATAAGAAATAACAATAACAATAACAATAAGAAATAACAATAACAATCAGAAATAACAATAACAATAAGAAATAACCATAACAATTACAATAAGAAATAATAATAACAATAACAATAAGAAATAACAATAACAATAAGAAATAACAATAGCAATAAGAAATAACAATAACAATAAGAAATAACAATAAAAATAAGAAATAACAATAACAATAAGAAATAACATTAACAATAAGAAATAACAATAACAATAAAAAATAACAATAACGATAAGAAATAACAATAACAATAAGAAATAACAATAACAAAAAGAAATAACAATAACAATAGGAAATAACAATAACAATAAGAAATAACAATAACATTAAGAAATAACAATAACAATAATAAATAACAATAACAATAAGAAATAACAATAACCATAAGAAATAACAATAACAATAAGAAATAACAATAACAATAAGAAATAACAATAACAATAAGAAATAACAATAACATTAAGAAATAACAATAACAATAATAAATAACAATAACAATAAGAAATAACAATAACCATAAGAAATAACAATAACAATAAGAAATAACAATAACAATAAGAAATAACAATAACAATAAGAAATAACAATAACAATAGGAAATAACAATAACAAAAAGAAATAACAATCACAATAAGAAATAACAATAACAATAAGAAATAACAATAACAATAAGAAATAACAATAACAATAAAAAATAACAATAACAATAAGAAATAACAATAACTATAAAAAACAACAATAACAATAAGAAATAACAATAACAATAAGAAATAACAATAACAATAAGATATAACAATATCAATAAGAAATAACAATAAGAAATAACATTAACAATAACAATAAAAAATAACAATAACAATAAGAAATACCAATATCAATAAGAAATAACAATAACAATAAGAAATAACAATAACAATAGGAAATAACAATAACAATAAGAAATAACAATCACAATAAGAAATAACAATCACAATAAGAAATAACAATAACTATAAAAAATAACAATAACAATAAGAAATAACAATAACAATTACAATAAGAAATAACAATAACAAGAAGAAATAACAATAATAATAAGAAATAACAATAACCATAAGAAATAACAATAACAATAAGAAATAACAATAACAATAAGAAATAACAATAACAATAAGAAATAACAATAACAATAAGAAATAACAATAACAATAAGAAATAACAATAACAATAAGAAATAACAATAACTATAAAAAATAACAATAACAATAAGAAATAACAATAACAATTACAATAAGAAATAACAATAAGAAAAAGAAATAACAATAACAATAACCAGAAGAAATAACAATAACAATAAGAAATAAGAAATAACAATAACAATAAGAAATAACAATAACAATAGGAAATAACAATAACAATAGGAAATAACAATAAGAAATAACAATAACATTAAGAAATAACAATAACAATAATAAATAACAATAACAATAAGAAATAACAATAACAGTAAGAAATAACAATAACAATAAGAAATAACAATAACAATAAGAAATAACAATAACAATAAGAAAGAACAATAACAATAAGAAATAACAATAACAATAAGAAATAACAATAACAATAGGAAATAACAATAACAATAAGAAATAACAATCACAATAAGAAATATCAATAACAATAAGAATTAACAATAACAAAAAGAAATAACAATAACAATAAGAAATAACAATAACAATAAAAAATAACAATAACAATAAGAAATAACAATAACAATAAGAAATACCAATAACAATAAGAAATAACAATAACAATAAGAAATAACAATAACAATAAAAAATAACAATAACAATAAGAAATAACAATAACAAAAAGAAATAACAATAACAATAAGAAATAACAATAACAAAAAGAAATAACAATAACAATAGGAAATAACAATAAGAATAAGAAATAACAATAACATTAAGAAATAACAATAACAATAATAAATAACAATAACAATAAGAAATAACAATAACCATAAGAAATGACAATAACAATAAGAAATAACAATAACAATAAGAAATAACAATAGCAATAAGAAATAACCATAACAATAAGAAATAACATTAACAATAAGTAATAACATTAACAATAAGAAATAACAATAACAATAAGAAATAACAATAACATTAAGGAATAACAATAACAATAACAATAAGAAATACCAATAACAATAAGAAATAACAATAGGAAATAACAATAACAATAACAATAAGAAATACCAATAACAATAAGAAATAACAATAGGAAATAACAATAACAATAAGAAATAATAATAACAATAAGAAATAACAATAGGACATAACAATAACAATAAAAAATAACAATAACAATAAGAAATAACAATAACCATAAGAAATAACAATAACAATAAGAAATAACACTAACAATAAGAAATAACAATAACAATAAGAAATAACATTAACAATAAGAAATAACATTAACAATAAGAAATAACAATAACAATAAGAAATAACAATAACATTAAGGAATAACAATAACAATAACAATAAGAAATACCAATAACAATAAGAAATAACAATAGGAAATAACAATAACAATAAGAATTAACAATAACATTAAGGAATAACAATAACAATAACAATAAGAAATACCAATAACAATAAGAAATAACAATAGGAAATAACAATAACAATAAGAAATAACAATAGGAAATAACAATAACAATAAGAAATAACAATATCAATAAGAAATAACAATAACAATAAGAAATAACAATAAAAATAAGAAATAACAATAACAATAAGAAATAACATTAACAATAAGAATTAACAATAACAATAAGAAATAACAATAACAATAATAAATAACAATAACAATAAGGAATAACAATAACAATAACAATAAGAAATATCAATAACAATAAGAATTAACAATAACAAAAAGAAATAACAATAACAATAAGAAATAACAATAACAATAAAAAATAACAATAACAATAAAAAATAACAATAACAATAAGAAATACCAATAACAATAAGAAATAACAATAACAATAAGAAATAACAATAACAATAAGAAATAACAATAAAAATAAGAAATAACAATAACAATAAGAAATAACATTAACAATAAGAATTAACAATAACAATAAGAAATAACAATAACAATAATAAATAACAATAACAATAACAATAAGAAATAACAATAACAATCAGAAATAACAATAACAATAAGAAATAACCATAACAATTACAATAAGAAATAATAATAACAATAACAATAAGAAATAACAATAACAATAACAATAAGAAATAACAATAAGAAATAACATTAACAATAAGAATTAACAATAACAATAAGAAATAACAATAACAATAATAAATAACAATAACAATAAGGAATAACAATAACAATAACAATAAGAAATACCAATAACAATAAGAAATAACAATAACAAAAAGAAATAACAATAACAATAAGAAATAACAATAGGAATTAACAATAACAATAAGAAATAACAATAACAATAAGAAATAACATTAACAATAGGAATTAGCAATAACAATAAGAAATAACAATAACAATAAAAAATAACAATTAGAAATAACAATAACAATAACAATAAAAAATAACAATAACAATAAAAAATAACAATAACTATAAGAAAAAACAATATCAATAAGAAATAACAATAACAATAAGAAATAACATTAACAATAACAATTACAATAAGAAATAACAATAACAATAACAAATAACAATAACAATAACAAATAACAATAAGAAATAACAATTACAATAAGAAATAACAATAACAATAAGAAATAACAATAACAATAAGAAATAACAATAACAATTACAATAAGAAATAACAATAACAATTACAAGAAGAAATAACAATAACAATAAAAAATAACAATAACAAGAAGAAATAACAATAACAATAAGAAATAACAATAACAATAAGAAATAAAAATATCAATAAAAAATAACAATAACAAAAAGAAATAACAATAACAATAAGAAGTAACAATAACAATAAGAAATAACAATAACAATAAAAAATAACAATAACAATAGGAAATAACAATAACAAAAAAAATAACAATAACAATAACAATAAGAAATAACAATAACAATAAGAAATAACAATATCAATAAAAAATAACAATTACAATAGGAAATAACAATAACAATAAGAAATAACAATAACAATAAGAAATAACAATAACAATTACAATAAGAAATAACAATAAAAAAAAGAAATAACAATAACAATAAAAAAAAACAATAACAATAAGAAATAACAATAACAATAAGAAATAACAATAACAATAAGAAATAGCAATATCAATAAAAAATAACAATAACAAAAAGAAATAACAATAACAATAAGAAATAACAATAACAATAAGAAGTAACAATAACAATAAGAAATAACAATAACAATAAAAAATAACAATAACAATAAGAAATAACAATAACAAAAAGAAATAACAATAACAATAAGAAATAACAATAACAAAAAGAAATAACAATAACAATAGGAAATAACAATAACAATAAGAAATAACAATAACATTAAGAAATAACAATAACAATAAGAAATAACAATAACCATAAGAAATAACAATAACAATAAGAAATAACAATAACAATAAGATATAACAATAACAATAAGAAATAACAATAACAATAAGAAAGAACATTAACAATAAGAAATAACAATAAGAATAAGAAATAACAATAACAATAGGAAATAACAATAACAATAACAATAGGAAATAACAATAACAATAACAATAAGAAATAACAATCACAATAAGAAATAACAATAACAATAAAAAATAACAATAACAATAAGAAATCAATAACAAAAAGAAATAACAATAACAATAGGAAATAACAATAACAATAAGAAATAACAATCACAATAAGAAATAACAATAACAATAAAAATAACAATAACAATAAGAAATCAATAACAAAAAGAAATAACAATAACAAAAAGAAATAACAATAACAATAGGAAATAACAATAACAATAAGAAATAACAATAACATTAAGAAATAACAATAACAATAATAAATAACAATAACAATAAGAAATAACAATAACCATAAGAAATAACAATAACAATAAGAAATAACAATAACAATAAGAAATAACAATAACAAAAAGAAATAACAATATCAATAAAAAATAACAATAACAAAAAGAAATAACAATAACAATAAGAAATAACAATAACAATAAGAAGTAACAATAACAATAAGAAATAACAATAACAATAAGAAATAACAATAACAATAAAAAATAACAATAACAATAAGAAATAACAATAACAAAAAGAAATAACAATAACAATAGCAAATAGCAATAACAATAAGAAATAACAATAACATTAAGAAATAACAATAACAATAATAAATAACAATAACAATAAGAAATAACAATAACCATAAGAAATAACAATAATAATAAGAAATAACAATAACAATAAGAAATAACAATAACAATTAAAAATAACAATAACAATAAGAAAGAACAATAACAATAAGAAATAGCAATAACAATAGGAAATAACAATCACAATAAGAAATAACAATAACAATAAGAAATAACAATAACAATAAGAAATAACAATAACAATAAGAAATAACAATATCAATAAAAAATAACAATAACAAAAAGAAATAACAATAACAATAAGAAATAACAATAACAATAAGAAGTAACAATAACAATAATAAATAACAATAACAATAAGAAATAACAATAACGATAAGAAATAACAATAACAAAAAGAAATAACAATAACAAAAAGAAATAACAATATCAATAGGAAATAACAATAACAATAAGAAATAACAATAACAATAGGAAATAACAATAACAATAAGAAATAACAATCACAATAAGAAATATCAATAACAATAAGAATTAACAATAACAAAAAGAAATAACAATAACAATAAGAAATAACAATAACAATAAAAAATAACAATAACAATAAGAAATAACAATAACAATAAGAAATACCAATAACAATAAGAAATAACAATAACAATAAGAAATAACAATAACAATAAAAAATAACAATAACAATAAGAAATAACAATAACAAAAAGAAATAACAATAACAATAAGAAATAACAATAACAAAAAGAAATAACAATAACAATAGGAAATAACAATAAGAATAAGAAATAACAATAACATTAAGAAATAACAATAACAATAATAAATAACAATAACAATAAGAAATAACAATAACCATAAGAAATGACAATAACAATAAGAAATAACAATAACAATAAGAAATAACAATAGCAATAAGAAATAACCATAACAATAAGAAATAACATTAACAATAAGTAATAACATTAACAATAAGAAATAACAATAACAATAAGAAATAACAATAACATTAAGGAATAACAATAACAATAACAATAAGAAATACCAATAACAATAAGAAATAACAATAGGAAATAACAATAACAATAACAATAAGAAATACCAATAACAATAAGAAATAACAATAGGAAATAACAATAACAATAAGAAATAATAATAACAATAAGAAATAACAATAGGACATAACAATAACAATAAAAAATAACAATAACAATAAGAAATAACAATAACCATAAGAAATAACAATAACAATAAGAAATAACACTAACAATAAGAAATAACAATAACAATAAGAAATAACATTAACAATAAGAAATAACTTTAACAATAAGAAATAACAATAACAATAAGAAATAACAATAACATTAAGGAATAACAATAACAATAACAATAAGAAATACCAATAACAATAAGAAATAACAATAGGAAATAACAATAACAATAAGAATTAACAATAACATTAAGGAATAACAATAACAATAACAATAAGAAATACCAATAACAATAAGAAATAACAATAGGAAATAACAATAACAATAAGAAATAACAATAGGAAATAACAATAACAATAAGAAATAACAATATCAATAAGAAATAACAATAACAATAAGAAATAACAATAAAAATAAGAAATAACAATAACAATAAGAAATAACATTAACAATAAGAATTAACAATAACAATAAGAAATAACAATAACAATAATAAATAACAATAACAATAAGGAATAACAATAACAATAACAATAAGAAATATCAATAACAATAAGAATTAACAATAACAAAAAGAAATAACAATAACAATAAGAAATAACAATAACAATAAAAAATAACAATAACAATAAAAAATAACAATAACAATAAGAAATACCAATAACAATAAGAAATAACAATAACAATAAGAAATAACAATAAAAATAAGAAATAACAATAACAATAAGAAATAACATTAACAATAAGAATTAACAATAACAATAAGAAATAACAATAACAATAATAAATAACAATAACAATAACAATAAGAAATAACAATAACAATCAGAAATAACAATAACAATAAGAAATAACCATAACAATTACAATAAGAAATAATAATAACAATAACAATAAGAAATAACAATAACAATAACAATAAGAAATAACAATAAGAAATAACATTAACAATAAGAATTAACAATAACAATAAGAAATAACAATAACAATAATAAATAACAATAACAATAAGGAATAACAATAACAATAACAATAAGAAATACCAATAACAATAAGAAATAACAATAACAAAAAGAAATAACAATAACAATAAGAAATAACAATAGGAATTAACAATAACAATAAGAAATAACAATAACAATAAGAAATAACATTAACAATAGGAATTAGCAATAACAATAAGAAATAACAATAACAATAAAAAATAACAATTAGAAATAACAATAACAATAACAATAAAAAATAACAATAACAATAAAAAATAACAATAACTATAAGAAAAAACAATATCAATAAGAAATAACAATAACAATAAGAAATAACATTAACAATAACAATTACAATAAGAAATAACAATAACAATAACAAATAACAATAACAATAACAAATAACAATAAGAAATAACAATTACAATAAGAAATAACAATAACAATAAGAAATAACAATAACAATAAGAAATAACAATAACAATTACAATAAGAAATAACAATAACAATTACAAGAAGAAATAACAATAACAATAAAAAATAACAATAACAATAAGAAATAACAATAACAAGAAGAAATAACAATAACAATAAGAAATAACAATAACAATAAGAAATAAAAATATCAATAAAAAATAACAATAACAAAAAGAAATAACAATAACAATAAGAAGTAACAATAACAATAAGAAATAACAATAACAATAAAAAATAACAATAACAATAGGAAATAACAATAACAAAAAAAATAACAATAACAATAACAATAAGAAATAACAATATCAATAAAAAATAACAATTACAATAGGAAATAACAATAACAATAAGAAATAACAATAACAATAAGAAATAACAATAACAATTACAATAAGAAATAACAATAAAAAAAAGAAATAACAATAACAATAAAAAAAAACAATAACAATAAGAAATAACAATAACAATAAGAAATAACAATAACAATAAGAAATAGCAATATCAATAAAAAATAACAATAACAAAAAGAAATAACAATAACAATAAGAAATAACAATAACAATAAGAAGTAACAATAACAATAAGAAATAACAATAACAATAAAAAATAACAATAACAATAAGAAATAACAATAACAAAAAGAAATAACAATAACAATAAGAAATAACAATAACAAAAAGAAATAACAATAACAATAGGAAATAACAATAACAATAAGAAATAACAATAACATTAAGAAATAACAATAACAATAAGAAATAACAATAACCATAAGAAATAACAATAACAATAAGAAATAACAATAACAATAAGATATAACAATAACAATAAGAAATAACAATAACAATAAGAAAGAACATTAACAATAAGAAATAACAATAAGAATAAGAAATAACAATAACAATAGGAAATAACAATAACAATAACAATAGGAAATAACAATAACAATAACAATAAGAAATAACAATCACAATAAGAAATAACAATAACAATAAAAAATAACAATAACAATAAGAAATCAATAACAAAAAGAAATAACAATAACAATAGGAAATAACAATAACAATAAGAAATAACAATCACAATAAGAAATAACAATAACAATAAAAAATAACAATAACAATAAGAAATCAATAACAAAAAGAAATAACAATAACAAAAAGAAATAACAATAACAATAGGAAATAACAATAACAATAAGAAATAACAATAACATTAAGAAATAACAATAACAATAATAAATAACAATAACAATAAGAAATAACAATAACCATAAGAAATAACAATAACAATAAGAAATAACAATAACAATAAGAAATAACAATAACAAAAAGAAATAACAATATCAATAAAAAATAACAATAACAAAAAGAAATAACAATAACAATAAGAAATAACAATAACAATAAGAAGTAACAATAACAATAAGAAATAACAATAACAATAAGAAATAACAATAACAATAAAAAATAACAATAACAATAAGAAATAACAATAACAAAAAGAAATAACAATAACAATAGCAAATAGCAATAACAATAAGAAATAACAATAACATTAAGAAATAACAATAACAATAATAAATAACAATAACAATAAGAAATAACAATAACCATAAGAAATAACAATAATAATAAGAAATAACAATAACAATAAGAAATAACAATAACAATTAAAAATAACAATAACAATAAGAAAGAACAATAACAATAAGAAATAACAATAACAATAGGAAATAACAATCACAATAAGAAATAACAATAACAATAAGAAATAACAATAACAATAAGAAATAACAATAACAATAAGAAATAACAATATCAATAAAAAATAACAATAACAAAAAGAAATAACAATAACAATAAGAAATAACAATAACAATAAGAAGTAACAATAACAATAATAAATAACAATAACAATAAGAAATAACAATAACGATAAGAAATAACAATAACAAAAAGAAATAACAATATCAATAGGAAATAACAATAACAATAAGAAATAACAATAACAATAAGAAATAACAATAACTATAAGAAATAACAATAACAATAAGAAATAACAATGACAAAAAGAAATAACAATAACAATAGCAAATAGCAATAACAATAAGAAATAACAATAACATTAAGAAATAACAATAACAATAATAAATAACAATAACAATAAGAAATAACAATAACCATAAGAAATAACAATAATAATAAGAAATAACAATAACAATAAGAAATAACAATAACAATTAAAAATAACAATAACAATAAGAAAGAACAATAACAATAAGAAATAACAATAACAATAAGAAATAACAATAACAATAGGAAATAACAATAACAATAAGAAATAACAATAACAATAAGAAATAACAATATCAATAAAAAATAACAATAACAAAAAGAAATAACAATAACAATAAGAAATAACAATAACAATAAGAAGTAACAATAACAATAATAATAAACAATAACAATAAGAAATAACAATAACAATTAAAAATAACAATAACAATAAGAAAGAACAATAACAATAAGAAATAACAATAACAATAAGAAATAACAATAACAATAGGAAATAACAATCACAATAAGAAATAACAATAACAATAATAAATAACAATAACAATAAGAAATAACAATAACAATAGGAAATAACAATAACAATAAGAAATAACAATCACAATAAGAAATAACAATAACAATAAGAAATAACAATAACAATAACAAATAACAATAACAATAAGAAATAACAATAACAATAAGAAATAACAATAACTATAAAAAACAACAATAACAATAAGAAATAACAATAACAATAAGAAATAACAATAACAAAAAGAAATAACAATAACAATAGGAAATAACAATAACAATAAGAAATAACAATAACAATAAGAAATAACAATAACAATAATAAATAACAATAAGAATAAGAAATAACAATAACCATAAGAAATAACAATAACAATAAGAAATAACAATAACAATAAGAAATAACAATAACAATAGGAAATAACAATAACAATAAGAAATAGCAATAACAATAAGAAATAACAATAACAAAAAGAAATAACAATAAGAATAAGAAATAACAATAACCATAAGAAATAACAATAACAATAAGAAATAACAATAACAATAATAAATAACAATAAGAATAAGAAATAACAATAACCATAAGAAATAACAATAACAATAAGAAATAACAATAACAATAAGAAATAACAATAACAATAAGAAATAACAATAACAATAAGAAATAACAATAACAATAGGAAATAACAATAACAATAAGAAATAACAATCACAATAAGAAATAACAATAACAATAAGAAATAACAATAACAATAACAAATAACAATAACAATAAGAAATAACAATAACAATAAGAAATAACAATAACTATAAAAAACAACAATAACAATAAGAAATAACAATAACAATAAGAAATAACAATAACAATAAGATATAACAATATCAATAAGAAATAACAATAACAATAAGAAATAACAATAACAATAAAAAATAACAATAACAATAAGAAATACCAATATCAATAAGAAATAACAATAACAATAAGAAATAACAATAACAATAGGAAATAACAATAACAATAAGAAATAACAATCACAATAAGAAATAACAATAACTATAAAAAATAACAATAACAATAAGAAATAACAATAACAATTACAATAAGAAATAACAATAAGAAAAAGAAATAACAATAACAATAAAAAATAACAATAACAATAAGAAATAACAATAACAAGAAGAAATAACAATAACAATAAGAAATAACAATAACAATAAGAAATAACAATATCAATAAAAAATAACAATTACAATAGGGAATAACAATAACAATAAGAAATAACAATAACAATAACAAATAACAATAACAATAAGAAATAACAATTACAATAAGAAATAACAATAACAATAAGAAATAACAATAACAATTACAAGAAGAAATAACAATAAGAAAAAGAAATAACAATAACAATAAGAAATAACAATAACAATAAGAAATAACAATAACAATAAGAAATAACAATAACAATAAGAAATAACAATAACAATAGGAAATAACAATAACAATAAGAAATAACAATAACAATAAGAAATAACAATAACTATAAAAAATAACAATAACAATAAGAAATAACAATAACAATTACAATAAGAAATAACAATAAGAAAAAGAAATAACAATAACAATAAGAAATAACAATAACAAGAAGAAATAACAATAACAATAAGAAATAACAATAACAATAAGAAATAACACTATCAATAAAAAATAACAATAACAAAAAGAAATAACAATAACAATAAGAAATAACAATAACAATAAGAAGTAACAATAACAATAAGAAATAACAATAACCATAAGAAATAACAATAACAATAAGAAATAACAATAACAATAAGAAATAACAATAACAAAAAGAAATAACAATAACAATAAGAAATAACAATAACAAAAAGAAATAACAATAACAATAGGAAATAACAATAACAATAGGAAATAACAATAACAATAAGAAATAACAATAACATTAAGAAATAACAATAACATTAAGAAATAACAATAACAATAATAAATAACAATAACCATAAGAAATAGCAATAACAATAAGAAATAACAATAACAATAAGAAATAACAATAACAATAAGAAATAACAATAACAATAAGAAAGAACAATAACAATAAGAAATAACAGTAACAATAAGAAATGACAATAACAATAACAATAAGAAATAACAATAACAAAAAGAATTAACAATAACAATAAGAAATAACAATAACAATAAGAAGTAACAATAACAATAAGAAATAACAATAACAATAAGAAATAACAATAACAATAAAAAATAACAATAACAATAAGAAATAACAATAACAAAAAGAAATAACAATAACAATAAGAAATAACAATAACAATAGGAAATAACAATAAGAATAAGAAATAACAATAACATTAAGAAATAACAATAACAATAATAAAGAACAATAACAATAAGAAATAACAATAACCATAAGAAATAACAATAACAATAAGAAATAACAATTGCAATAAGAAATAACCATAACAATAAGAAATAACATTAACAATAAAAAATAACATTAACAATAAGAAATAACAATAACAATAAGAAATAACAATAACATTAAGGAATAACAATAACAATAACAATAAGAAATACCAATAACAATAAGAAATAACAATAGGAAATAACAATAACTATAAGAAATAATAATAACAATAAGAAATAACAATAACAATAACAATAAGAAATACCAATAACAAGAAGAAATAACAATAGGAAATAACAATAACAATAAGAAATAACAATAGGACATAACAATAACAATAAGAAATAACAATAACAATAAGAAATAATATTAACAATAAGAAATAACATTAACAATAAGAAATAACAATAACAATAAGAAATAACAATAACAATAAGAAATAACAATAACATTAAGAAATAACAATAATAAATAACAATAACAATAAGAAATAACAATAACCATAAGAAATAACAATAACAATAAGAAATAACAATAACAATAAGAAATAACAATAACAATAAGAAATAACATTAACAATAAGAAATAACATTAACAATAAGAAATAACAATAACAATAAGAAATAACAATAACATTAAGGAATAACAATAACAATAAGAAATAACAATAACATTAAGGAATAACAATAACAATAACAATAAGAAATACCAATAACAATAAGAAATAACAATAGGAAATAACAATTACAATAAGAAATAACAATAGGAAATAACAATAACAATAAAAAATAACAATAACAATAAGGAATAACAATATCAATAAGAATTAACAATAACAAAAAGAAATAACAATAACAATAAGAAATAACAATAACAATAAAAAATTACAATAACAATAAGAAATAACAATAACAATAAAAAATAACAATAACAATAAGAAATAACAATAACATTAAGAAATAACAATAACAATAATAAATAACAATAACAATAAGAAATAACAATAACCATAACAAATAACAATAACAATAAGAAATAACAATAACAATAAGATATAACAATAACAATAAGAAATAACAATAACAATAAGAAAGAACAATAACAATAAGAAATAACAATAACAATAAGAAATAACAATAACAATAGGAAATAACAATAACAATAAGAAATAACAATCACAATAAGAAATAACAATAACAATAAGAAATAACAATAACAATAAGAAATAACAATAACAATAAGAAATAACAATAACAATAAGAAATAACAATAACAATAAGAAATAACAATATCAATAAAAAATAACAATAACAAAAAGAAATAACAATAACAATAAGAAATAACAATAACAATAACAAGTAACAATAACAATAAGAAATAACAATAACAATAAGAAAGAACAATAACAATAAGAAATAACAGTAACAATAAGAAATGACAATGACAATAACAATAAGAAATAACAATAACAATAAGAAATAACAATAGCAATAAGAAATAACCATAACAATAAGAAATAACATTAACAATAAGTAATAACATTAACAATAAGAAATAACAATAACAATAAGAAATAACAATAACATTAAGGAATAACAATAACAATAACAATAAGAAATACCAATAACAATAAGAAATAACAATAGGAAATAACAATAACAATAACAATAAGAAATACCAATAACAATAAGAAATAACAATAG
Organism: Ontholestes murinus; assembly: GCA_963969525.1. NCBI lineage: Eukaryota > Metazoa > Arthropoda > Insecta > Coleoptera > Staphylinidae > Ontholestes > Ontholestes murinus. Next base: position 268,250 of record CAXAKX010000527.1, on the reverse strand, counting down.
GAAATAACAATAACAATAAGAAATAATAATAACAATAAGAAATAACAATAGGACATAACAATAACAATAAAAAATAACAATAACAATAAGAAATAACAATAACAATAAGAAATAACAATAACCATAAGAAATAACAATAACAATAAGAAATAACACTAACAATAAGAAATAACAATAACAATAAGAAATAACATTAACAATAAGAAATAACATTAACAATAAGAAATAACAATAACAATAAGAAATAACAATAACATTAAGGAATAACAATAACAATAACAATAAGAAATACCAATAACAATAAGAAATAACAATAACAATAAGAAATAACAATAACATTAAGGAATAACAATAACAATAACAATAAGAAATACCAATAACAATAAGAAATAACAATAGGAAATAACAATAACAATAAGAAATAACAATAAGAAATAACAATAACAATAAAAAATAACAATAACAATAAGAAATAACAATATCAATAAGAAATAACAATAACAATAAGAAATAACAATAAAAATAAGAAATAACAATAACAATAAGAAATAACATTAACAATAAGAATTAACAATAACAATAAGAAATAACAATAACAATAATAAATAACAATAACAATAAGGAATAACAATAACAATAACAATAAGAAATATCAATAACAATAAGAATTAACAATAACAAAAAGAAATAACAATAACAATAAGAAATAACAATAACAATAAAAAATAACAATAACAATAAGAAATAACAATAACAATAAGAAATACCAATAACAATAAGAAATAACAATAACAATAAGAAATAACAATAACAATAAGAAATAACAATAAAAATAAGAAATAACAATAACAATAAGAAATAACATTAACAATAAGAATTAACAATAACAATAAGAAATAACAATAACAATAATAAATAACAATAACAATAACAATAAGAAATAACAATAACAATCAGAAATAACAATAACAATAAGAAATAACCATAACAATTACAATAAGAAATAATAATAACAATAACAATAAGAAATAACAATAACAATAACAATAAGAAATAACATTAACAATAAGAATTAACAATAACAATAAGAAATAACAATAACAATAATAAATAACAATAACAATAAGGAATAACAATAACAATAACAATAAGAAATACCAATAACAATAAGAAATAACATTAACAATAGGAATTAGCAATAACAATAAGAAATAACAATAACAATAAAAAATAACAATTAGAAATAACAATAACAATAACAATAAAAAATAACAATAACTATAAGAAAAAACAATATCAATAAGAAATAACAATAACAATAAGAAATAACATTAACAATAACAATTACAATAAGAAATAACAATAACAATAACAAATAACAATAACAATAACAAATAACAATAAGAAATAACAATTACAATAAGAAATAACAATAACAATAAGAAATAACAATAACAATAAGAAATAACAATAACAATTACAATAAGAAATAACAATAACAATTACAAGAAGAAATAACAATAACAATAAAAAATAACAATAACAATAAGAAATAACAATAACAAGAAGAAATAACAATAACAATAAGAAATAACAATAACAATAAGAAATAAAAATATCAATAAAAAATAACAATAACAAAAAGAAATAACAATAACAATAAGAAGTAACAATAACAATAAGAAATAACAATAACAATAAAAAATAACAATAACAATAGGAAATAACAATAACAAAAAAAATAACAATAACAATAACAATAAGAAATAACAATAACAATAAGAAATAACAATATCAATAAAAAATAACAATTACAATAGGAAATAACAATAACAATAAGAAATAACAATAACAATAAGAAATAACAATAACAATAACAAATAACAATAACAATAAGAAATAACAATAACAATAAGAAATAACAATAACAATAAGAAATAACAATAACTATAAAAAATAACAATAACAATAAGAAATAACAATAACAATTACAATAAGAAATAACAATAAAAAAAAGAAATAACAATAACAATAAAAAATAACAATAACAATAAGAAATAACAATAACAATAAGAAATAACAATAACAATAAGAAATAACAATATCAATAAAAAATAACAATAACAAAAAGAAATAACAATAACAATAAGAAATAACAATAGGAATTAACAATAACAATAAGAAATAACAATAACAATAAGAAATAACATTAACAATAGGAATTAGCAATAACAATAAGAAATAACAATAACAATAAAAAATAACAATTAGAAATAACAATAACAATAACAATAAAAAATAACAATAACAATAAAAAAAAACAATAACAATAAGAAAAAACAATAACAATAAGAAATAACAATAACAATAAGAAATAACAATAACTATAAAAAATAACAATAACAATAAGAAATAACAATAACAATTACAATAAGAAATAACAATAAAAAAAAGAAATAACAATAACAATAAAAAATAACAATAACAATAAGAAATAACAATAACAATAAGAAATAACAATAACAATAAGAAATAACAATATCAATAAAAAATAACAATAACAAAAAGAAATAACAATAACAATAAGAAATAACAATAACAATAAGAAGTAACAATAACAATAAGAAATAACAATAACAATAAGAAAAAACAATATCAATAAGAAATAACAATAACAATAAGAAATAACATTAACAATAACAATTACAATAAGAAATAACAATAACAATAACAAATAACAATAACAATAACAAATAACAATAAGAAATAACAATTACAATAAGAAATAACAATAACAATAAGAAATAACAATAACAATAAGAAATAACAATAACAATTACAATAAGAAATAACAATAACAATTACAAGAAGAAATAACAATAACAATAAAAAATAACAATAACAATAAGAAATAACAATAACAAGAAGAAATAACAATAACAATAAGAAATAACAATAACAATAAGAAATAAAAATATCAATAAAAAATAACAATAACAAAAAGAAATAACAATAACAATAAGAAGTAACAATAACAATAAGAAATAACAATAACAATAAAAAATAACAATAACAATAGGAAATAACAATAACAAAAAAAATAACAATAACAATAACAATAAGAAATAACAATAACAATAAGAAATAACAATATCAATAAAAAATAACAATTACAATAGGAAATAACAATAACAATAAGAAATAACAATAACAATAAGAAATAACAATAACAATAACAAATAACAATAACAATAAGAAATAACAATAACAATAAGAAATAACAATAACAATAAGAAATAACAATAACTATAAAAAATAACAATAACAATAAGAAATAACAATAACAATTACAATAAGAAATAACAATAAAAAAAAGAAATAACAATAACAATAAAAAATAACAATAACAATAAGAAATAACAATAACAATAAGAAATAACAATAACAATAAGAAATAACAATATCAATAAAAAATAACAATAACAAAAAGAAATAACAATAACAATAAGAAATAACAATAGGAATTAACAATAACAATAAGAAATAACAATAACAATAAGAAATAACATTAACAATAGGAATTAGCAATAACAATAAGAAATAACAATAACAATAAAAAATAACAATTAGAAATAACAATAACAATAACAATAAAAAATAACAATAACAATAAAAAAAAACAATAACAATAAGAAAAAACAATAACAATAAGAAATAACAATAACAATAAGAAATAACAATAACTATAAAAAATAACAATAACAATAAGAAATAACAATAACAATTACAATAAGAAATAACAATAAAAAAAAGAAATAACAATAACAATAAAAAATAACAATAACAATAAGAAATAACAATAACAATAAGAAATAACAATAACAATAAGAAATAACAATATCAATAAAAAATAACAATAACAAAAAGAAATAACAATAACAATAAGAAATAACAATAACAATAAGAAGTAACAATAACAATAAGAAATAACAATAACAATAAAAAATAACAATAACAATAAGAAATAACAATAACAAAAAGAAATAACAATAACAATAAGAAATAACAATAACAAAAAGAAATAACAATAACAATAGGAAATAACAATAACAAAAAGAAATAACAATAACATTAAGAAATAACAATAACAATAATAAATAACAATAACAATAAGAAATAACAATAACCATAAGAAATAACAATAACAATAAGAAATAACAATAACAATAAGATATAACAATAACAATAAGAAATAACAATAACAATAAGAAAGAACATTAACAATAAGAAATAACAATAAGAATAACAAATAACAATAACAATAGGAAATAACAATAACAATAACAATAAGAAATAACAATCACAATAAGAAATAACAATAACAATAAGAAATAACAATAACAATAAGAAATAACAATAACAATAAAAAATAACAATAACAATAAGAAATCAATAACAAAAAGAAATAACAATAACAATAGGAAATAACAATAACAATAAGAAATAACAATAACATTACGAAATAACAATAACAATAATAAATAACAATAACAATAAGAAATAACAATAACCATAAGAAATAACAATAACAATAAGAAATAACAATAACAATAAGAAATAACAATAACAAAAAGAAATAACAATATCAATAAAAAATAACAATAACAAAAAGAAATAACAATAACAATAAGAAATAACAATAACAATAAGAAGTAACAATAACAATAAGAAATAACAATAACAATAAGAAATAACAATAACAATAAAAAATAACAATAACAATAAGAAATAACAATAACAAAAAGAAATAACAATAACAATAGCAAATAGCAATAACAATAAGAAATAACAATAACATTAAGAAATAACAATAACAATAATAAATAACAATAACAATAAGAAATAACAATAACCATAAGAAATAACAATAATAATAAGAAATAACAATAACAATAAGAAATAACAATAACAATTAAAAATAACAATAACAATAAGAAAGAACAATAACAATAAGAAATAACAATAACAATAGGAAATAACAATCACAATAAGAAATAACAATAACAATAAGAAATAACAATAACAATAAGAAATAACAATAACAATAAGAAATAACAATATCAATAAAAAATAACAATAACAAAAAGAAATAACAATAACAATAAGAAATAACAATAACAATAAGAAGTAACAATAACAATAATAAATAACAATAACAATAAGAAATAACAATAACAATAAAAAATAACAATAACGATAAGAAATAACAATAACAAAAAGAAATAACAATAACAAAAAGAAATAACAATATCAATAGGAAATAACAATAACAATAAGAAATAACAATAACAATAAGAAATAACAATAACAATAAGAAATAACAATAACTATAAGAAATAACAATAACAATAAGAAATAACAATAACAAAAAGAAATAACAATAACAATAGCAAATAGCAATAACAATAAGAAATAACAATAACATTAAGAAATAACAATAACAATAAGAAATAACAATAACCATAAGAAATAACAATAATAATAAGAAATAACAATAACAATAAGAAATAACAATAACAATTAAAAATAACAATAACAATAAGAAAGAACAATAACAATAAGAAATAACAATAACAATAAGAAATAACAATAACAATAGGAAATAACAATCACAATAAGAAATAACAATAACAATAAGAAATAACAATAACAATAAGAAATAACAATAACAATAAGAAATAACAATAACAATAAGAAATAACAATATCAATAAAAAATAACAATAACAAAAAGAAATAACAATAACAATAAGAAATAACAATAACAATAAGAAGTAACAATAACAATAATAATAAACAATAACAATAAGAAATAACAATAACAATTAAAAATAACAATAACAATAAGAAAGAACAATAACAATAAGAAATAACAATAACAATAAGAAATAACAATAACAATAGGAAATAACAATCACAATAAGAAATAACAATAACAATAATAAATAACAATAACAATAAGAAATAACAATAACCATAAGAAATAGCAATAACAATAAGAAATAACAATAACATTAAGAAATAACAATAACAATAATAAATAACAATAACAATAAGAAATAACAATAACAAAAAGAAATAACAATAACAATAAGAAATAACAATAACAAAAAGAAATAACAATAACAATAGGAAATAACAATAACAATAAGAAATAACAATAACAATAAGAAATAACAATAACAATAATAAATAACAATAAGAATAAGAAATAACAATAACAATAAGAAATAACAATAACAATAAGAAATAACAATAACAATAAGAAATAACAATAACAATAAGAAATAACAATAACAATAGGAAATAACAATAACAATAAGAAATAACAATCACAATAAGAAATAACAATAACAATAAGAAATAACAATAACAATAACAAATAACAATAACAATAAGAAATAACAATAACAATAAGAAATAACAATAACTATAAAAAACAACAATAACAATAAGAAATAACAATAACAATAAGAAATAACAATAACAATAAGATATAACAATATCAATAAGAAATAACAATAACAATAAGAAATAACAATAACAATAAAAAATAACAATAACAATAAGAAATACCAATATCAATAAGAAATAACAATAACAATAAGAAATAACAATAACAATAGGAAATAACAATAACAATAAGAAATAACAATCACAATAAGAAATAACAATAACTATAAAAAATAACAATAACAATAAGAAATAACAATAACAATTACAATAAGAAATAACAATAAGAAAAAGAAATAACAATAACAATAAAAAATAACAATAACAATAAGAAATAACAATAACAAGAAGAAATAACAATAACAATAAGAAATAACAATAACAATAAGAAATAACAATATCAATAAAAAATAACAATTACAATAGGAAATAACAATAACAATAAGAAATAACAATAACAATAACAAATAACAATAACAATAAGAAATAACAATTACAATAAGAAATAACAATAACAATAAGAAATAACAATAACAATTACAAGAAGAAATAACAATAAGAAAAAGAAATAACAATAACAATAAGAAATAACAATAACAATAAGAAATAACAATAACAATAAGAAATAACAATAACAATAAGAAATAACAATAACAATAAGAAATAACAATAACAATAGGAAATAACAATAACAATAAGAAATAACAATCACAATAAGGAATAACAATAACAATAACTATAAAAAATAACAATAACAATAAGAAATAACAATAACAATTACAATAAGAAATAACAATAAGAAAAAGAAATAACAATAACAATAAGAAATAACAATAACAAGAAGAAATAACAATAACAATAAGAAATAACAATAACAATAAGAAATAACACTATCAATAAAAAATAACAATAACAAAAAGAAATAACAATAACAATAAGAAATAACAATAACAATAAGAAGTAACAATAACAATAAGAAATAACAATAACCATAAGAAATAACAATAACAATAAGAAATAACAATAACAATAAGAAATAACAATAACAAAAAGAAATAACAATAACAATAAGAAATAACAATAACAAAAAGAAATAACAATAACAATAGGAAATAACAATAACAATAGGAAATAACAATAACAATAAGAAATAACAATAACATTAAGAAATAACAATAACATTAAGAAATAACAATAACAATAATAAATAACAATAACCATAAGAAATAGCAATAACAATAAGAAATAACAATAACAATAAGAAATAACAATAACAATAAGAAATAACAATAACAATAAGAAAGAACAATAACAATAAGAAATGACAATAACAATAACAATAAGAAATAACAATAACAAAAAGAATTAACAATAACAATAAGAAATAACAATAACAATAAGAAGTAACAATAACAATAAGAAATAACAATAACAATAAGAAATAACAATAACAATAAAAAATAACAATAACAATAAGAAATAACAATAACAAAAAGAAATAACAATAACAATAAGAAATAACAATAACAATAGGAAATAACAATAAGAATAAGAAATAACAATAACATTAAGAAATAACAATAACAATAATAAAGAACAATAACAATAAGAAATAACAATAACAATAAGAAATAACAATTGCAATAAGAAATAACCATAACAATAAGAAATAACATTAACAATAAAAAATAACATTAACAATAAGAAATAACAATAACAATAAGAAATAACAATAACATTAAGGAATAACAATAACAATAACAATAAGAAATACCAATAACAATAAGAAATAACAATAGGAAATAACAATCACAATAAGAAATAATAATAACAATAAGAAATAACAATAACAATAACAATAAGAAATACCAATAACAAGAAGAAATAACAATAGGAAATAACAATAACAATAAGAAATAACAATAGGATATAACAATAACAATAAGAAATAACAATAACAATAAGAAATAATATTAACAATAAGAAATAACATTAACAATAAGAAATAACAATAACAATAAGAAATAACAATAACAATAAGAAATAACAATAACATTAAGAAATAACAATAATAAATAACAATAACAATAAGAAATAACAATAACCATAAGAAATAACAATAACAATAAGAAATAACAATAACAATAAGAAATAACAATAACAATAAGAAATAACATTAACAATAAGAAATAACATTAACAATAAGAAATAACAATAACAATAAGAAATAACAATAACATTAAGGAATAACAATAACAATAAGAAATAACAATAACATTAAGGAATAACAATAACAATAACAATAAGAAATACCAATAACAATAAGAAATAACAATAGGAAATAACAATAACAATAAGAAATAACAATAGGAAATAACAATAACAATAAAAAATAACAATAACAATAAGAAATAACAATATCAATAAGAATTAACAATAACAAAAAGAAATAACAATAACAATAAGAAATAACAATAACAATAAAAAATTACAATAACAATAAGAAATAACAATAACAATAAAAAATAACAATAACAATAAGAAATAACAATAACAATAAGAAATAACAATAACAATAAGAAATAACAATATCAATAAAAAATAACAATAACAAAAACAAATAACAATAACAATAAGAAGTAACAATAACAATAAGAAATAACAATAACAATAAGAAATAACAATAACAATAAAAAATAACAATAACAATAAGAAATAACAATAACAATAAGAAATAACAATAACAAAAAAAAATAACAATAACAATAGGAAATAACAATAACAATAAGAAATAACAATAACATTAAGAAATAACAATAACAATAATAAATAACAATAACAATAAGAAATAACAATAAACATAAGAAATAACAATAACAATAAGAAATAACAATAACAATAAGATATAACAATAACAATAAGAAATAACAATAACAATAAGAAAGAACAATAACAATAAGAAATAACAATAACAATAAAAAATAACAATAACAATAGGAAAAAACAATAACAATAACAATAAGAAATAACAATCACAATAAGAAATAACAATAACAATAAGAAATAACAATAACAATAAGAAATAACAATAACAATAAGAAATAACAATATCAATAAAAAATAACAATAACAAAAAGAAATAACAATAACAATAAGAAGTAACAATAACAATAAGAAATAACAATAACAATAAAAAATAACAATAACAATAAGAAATAACAATAACAAAAAGAAATAACAATAACAATAAGAAATAACAATAACAAAAAGAAATAACAATAACAATAGGAAATAACAATAACAATAAGAAATAACAATAACATTAAGAAATAACAATAATAAATAACAATAACAATAAGAAATAACAATAACCATAAGAAATAACAATAACAATAAGAAATAACAATAACAATAAGAAATAACAACAACAAAAAGAAATAACAATAACAATAAGATATAACAATAACAATAAGAAATAACAATAACAATAAGAAAGAACAATAACAATAACAATATGAAATAACAATAACAATAGGCAATAACAATAACAATAACAATCAGAAATAACAATAACAATAAGAAATGACAATAACAATTACAATAAGAAATAACAATAACAATAACAATAAGAAATAACAATAACAATAACAATAAGAAATAACAATAACAATAAGAAATAACAATAAAAATAAGAAATAACAATAACAATAAGAAATAACATTAACAATAAGAATTAACAATAACAATAAGAAATAACAATAACAATAATAAATAACAATAACAATAAGGAATAACAATAACAATAACAATAAGAAATACAAATAACAATAAGAAATAACAATAACAAAAAGAAATAACAATAACAATAAGAAATAACAATAGGAATTAACAATAACAATAAGAAATAACAATAAGAATAAAAAATAACAATAACAATAAGAAATAACAATAAGAAATAACAATAACAATAAGAAATAACAATAACATTAAGAAATAACAATAACAATAACAATAAGAAATACCAATAACAATAAGAAATAACAATAACAATAAGAAATAACAATAACTATAAAAAATAACAATAACAATAAGAAATAACAATAACAATTACAATAAGAAATAACAATAAGAAAAAGAAATAACAATAACAATAAAAAATAACAATTACAATAAGAAATAACAATAACAATAAGAAATAACAATAACAATAAGAAATAACAATAACAATAAAAAATAACAATAACAATAAGAAATAACAATAACAATAAGAAATAACAATAAGAAAAAGAAATAACAATAACAATAGGAAATAACAATAACAATAAGAAATATCAATAACATTAAGAAATAACAATAACAATAATAAATAACAATAACAATAATAAATAACAATAACAATAAGAAATAACAATAAACATAAGAAATAACAATAACAATAAGAAATAACAATAACAATAAGATATAACAATAACAATAAGAAATAACAATAACAATAAGAAAGAACAATAACAATAAGAAATAACAATAACAATAAGAAATAACAATAACAATAGGAAATAACAATAACAATAACAATAAGAAATAACAATAACAATAAGAAATAACAATAACAATAAGAAATAACAATATCAATAAAAAATAACAATAACAAAAAGAAATAACAATAACAATAAGAAATAACAATAACAATAAGAAGTAACAATAACAATAAGAAATAACAATAAAAAATAACAATAACAATAAGAAATAACAATAACAAAAAGAAATAACAATAACAATAAGAAATAACAATAACAAAAAGAAATAACAATAACAATAGGAAATAACAATAACAATAAGAAATAACAATAACATTAAGAAATAACAATAACAATAATAAATAACAATAACAATAAGAAATAACAATAACCATAAGAAATAACAATAACAATAAGAAATAACAATAACAATAAGAAATAACAACAACAAAAAGAAATAACAATAACAATAAGATATAACAATAACAATAAGAAATAACAATAACAATAAGAAAGAACAATAACAATAACAATAAGAAATAACAATAACAATAAGAAAGAACAATAACAATAAGAAATGACAATAACAATAACAATAAGAAATAACAATAACAAAAAGAATTAACAATAACAATAAGAAATAACAATAACAATAAGAAGTAACAATAACAATAAGAAATAACAATAACAATAAGAAATAACAATAACAATAAAAAATAACAATAACAATAAGAAATAACAATAACAAAAAGAAATAACAATAACAATAAGAAATAACAATAACAATAGGAAATAACAATAAGAATAAGAAATAACAATAACATTAAGAAATAACAATAACAATAATAAAGAACAATAACAATAAGAAATAACAATAACAATAAGAAATAACAATTGCAATAAGAAATAACCATAACAATAAGAAATAACATTAACAATAAAAAATAACATTAACAATAAGAAATAACAATAACAATAAGAAATAACAATAACATTAAGGAATAACAATAACAATAAGAAATAATAATAACAATAAGAAATAACAATAACAATAACAATAAGAAATACCAATAACAAGAAGAAATAACAATAGGAAATAACAATAACAATAAGAAATAACAATAGGACATAACAATAACAATAAGAAATAACAATAACAATAAGAAATAATATTAACAATAAGAAATAACATTAACAATAAGAAATAACAATAACAATAAGAAATAACAATAACAATAAGAAATAACAATAACATTAAGAAATAACAATAATAAATAACAATAACAATAAGAAATAACAATAACCATAAGAAATAACAATAACAATAAGAAATAACAATAACAATAAGAAATAACAATAACAATAAGAAATAACATTAACAATAAGAAATAACATTAACAATAAGAAATAACAATAACAATAAGAAATAACAATAACATTAAGGAATAACAATAACAATAAGAAATAACAATAACATTAAGGAATAACAATAACAATAACAATAAGAAATACCAATAACAATAAGAAATAACAATAGGAAATAACAATAACAATAAGAAATAACAATAGGAAATAACAATAACAATAAAAAATAACAATAACAATAAGAAATAACAATATCAATAAGAATTAACAATAACAAAAAGAAATAACAATAACAATAAGAAATAACAATAACAATAAAAAATTACAATAACAATAAGAAATAACAATAACAATAAAAAATAACAATAACAATAAGAAATAACAATAACAATAAGAAATAACAATAACAATAAGAAATAACAATATCAATAAAAAATAACAATAACAAAAACAAATAACAATAACAATAAGAAGTAACAATAACAATAAGAAATAACAATAACAATAAGAAATAACAATAACAATAAAAAATAACAATAACAATAAGAAATAACAATAACAATAAGAAATAACAATAACAAAAAAAAATAACAATAACAATAGGAAATAACAATAACAATAAGAAATAACAATAACATTAAGAAATAACAATAACAATAATAAATAACAATAACAATAAGAAATAACAATAAACATAAGAAATAACAATAACAATAAGAAATAACAATAACAATAAGATATAACAATAACAATAAGAAATAACAATAACAATAAGAAAGAACAATAACAATAAGAAATAACAATAACAATAAAAAATAACAATAACAATAGGAAATAACAATAACAATAACAATAAGAAATAACAATCACAATAAGAAATAACAATAACAATAAGAAATAACAATAACAATAAGAAATAACAATAACAATAAGAAATAACAATATCAATAAAAAATAACAATAACAAAAAGAAATAACAATAACAATAAGAAGTAACAATAACAATAAGAAATAACAATAACAATAAAAAATAACAATAACAATAAGAAATAACAATAACAAAAAGAAATAACAATAACAATAAGAAATAACAATAACAAAAAGAAATAACAATAACAATAGGAAATAACAATAACAATAAGAAATAACAATAACATTAAGAAATAACAATAATAAATAACAATAACAATAAGAAATAACAATAACCATAAGAAATAACAATAACAATAAGAAATAACAATAACAATAAGAAATAACAACAACAAAAAGAAATAACAATAACAATAAGATATAACAATAACAATAAGAAATAACAATAACAATAAGAAAGAACAATAACAATAACAATATGAAATAACAATAACAATAGGCAATAACAATAACAATAACAATCAGAAATAACAATAACAATAAGAAATGACAATAACAATTACAATAAGAAATAACAATAACAATAACAATAAGAAATAACAATAACAATAACAATAAGAAATAACAATAACAATAAGAAATAACAATAAAAATAAGAAATAACAATAACAATAAGAAATAACATTAACAATAAGAATTAACAATAACAATAAGAAATAACAATAACAATAATAAATAACAATAACAATAAGGAATAACAATAACAATAACAATAAGAAATACAAATAACAATAAGAAATAACAATAACAAAAAGAAATAACAATAACAATAAGAAATAACAATAGGAATTAACAATAACAATAAGAAATAACAATAAGAATAAAAAATAACAATAACAATAAGAAATAACAATAAGAAATAACAATAAGAAATAACAATAACAATAAGAAATAACAATAACATTAAGAAATAACAATAACAATAACAATAAGAAATACCAATAACAATAAGAAATAACAATAACAATAAGAAATAACAATAACTATAAAAAATAACAATAACAATAAGAAATAACAATAACAATTACAATAAGAAATAACAATAAGAAAAAGAAATAACAATAACAATAAAAAATAACAATTACAATAAGAAATAACAATAACAATAAGAAATAACAATAACAATAAGAAATAACAATAACAATAAAAAATAACAATAACAATAAGAAATAACAATAACAATAAGAAATAACAATAAGAAAAAGAAATAACAATAACAATAGGAAATAACAATAACAATAAGAAATATCAATAACATTAAGAAATAACAATAACAATAATAAATAACAATAACAATAATAAATAACAATAACAATAAGAAATAACAATAAACATAAGAAATAACAATAACAATAAGAAATAACAATAACAATAAGATATAACAATAACAATAAGAAATAACAATAACAATAAGAAAGAACAATAACAATAAGAAATAACAATAACAATAAGAAATAACAATAACAATAGGAAATAACAATAACAATAACAATAAGAAATAACAATAACAATAAGAAATAACAATAACAATAAGAAATAACAATAACAATAAGAAATAACAATATCAATAAAAAATAACAATAACAAAAAGAAATAACAATAACAATAAGAAATAACAATAACAATAAGAAGTAACAATAACAATAAGAAATAACAATAACAATAAGAAATAACAATAAAAAATAACAATAACAATAAGAAATAACAATAACAAAAAGAAATAACAATAACAATAAGAAATAACAATAACAAAAAGAAATAACAATAACAATAGGAAATAACAATAACAATAAGAAATAACAATAACATTAAGAAATAACAATAACAATAATAAATAACAATAACAATAAGAAATAACAATAACCATAAGAAATAACAATAACAATAAGAAATAACAATAACAATAAGAAATAACAACAACAAAAAGAAATAACAATAACAATAAGATATAACAATAACAATAAGAAATAACAATAACAATAAGAAAGAACAATAACAATAACAATAAGAAATAACAATAACAATAGGCAATAACAATAACAATAACAATCAGAAATAACAATAACAATAAGAAATGACAATAACAATTACAATAAGAAATAACAATAACAATAACAATAAGAAATAACAATAACAATAACAATAAGAAATAACAATAAAAATAAGAAATAACAATAACAATAAGAAATAACATTAACAATAATAATTAACAATAACAATAAGAAATAACAATAACAATAATAAATAACAATAACAATAAGGAATAGCAATAACAATAACAATAAGAAATACAAATAACAATAAGAAATAACAATAACAATAAGAAATAACAATAGGAATTAACAATAACAATAAGAAATAACAATAAGAATAAAAAATAACAATAACAATAAGAAATAACAATAAGAAATAACATTAACAATAAGAATTAGCAATAACAATAAGAAATAACAATTAGAAATAACAATAAAAAATACCAATAACAATAAGAAAAAACAATATCAATAAGAAATAACATTAACAATAAGAAATAACATTAACAATAAGAAATAACAATAACAATAAGAAATAACAATAACATTAAGAATTAACAATAACAATAACAATAAGAAATACCAATAACAATAAGAAATAACAATAGGAAATAACAATAACAATAAGAAATAACAATAGGAAATAACAATAACAATAAGAAATAACAATAACAATAAAAAATAACAATAATAATAAGAAATAACAATATCAATAAGAAATAACAATAACAATAAGAAATAACATTAACAATAAGAATTAACAATAACAATAAAAAATAACAATAACAATAAGAAAAAACAATATCAATAAGAAATAACAATAACAATAAGAAATAACATTAACAATAACAATTACAATAAGAAATAACAATAACAATAAGAAATAACAATAACAATAACAAATAACAATAAGAAATAACAATTACAATAAGAAATAACAATAACAATAAGAAATAACAATAACAATAAGAAATAACAATAACAATTACAATAAGAAATAACAATAACAATTACAATAAGAAATAACAATAACAATAAAAAATAACAATAACAATAAGAAATAACAATAACAAGAAGAAATAACAATAACAATAAGAAATAACAATATCAATAAAAAATAACAATAACAAAAAGAAATAACAATAAGAAATAACAATAAGAAGTAACAATAACAATAAGAAATAACAATAACAATAAGAAATAACAATAACAATAAAAAATAACAATAACAATAGGAAATAACAATAACAATAAGAAATAACAATAGGAAATAACAATAACAATAAGAAATAACAATAACAATAAAAAATAACAATAATAATAAGAAATAACAATATCAATAAGAAATAACAATAACAATAAGAAATAACAATAACAATAAGAAATAACAATAACAATAACAAATAACAATAACAATAAGAAATAACAATAACAATAACAATAAGAAATAACAATAACTATAAAAAATAACAATAACAATAAGAAATAACAATAACAATTACAATAAGAAATAACAATAAGAAAAAGAAATAACAATAACAATAAAAAATAACAATAACAATAAGAAATAACAATAACAATAAGAAATAACAATATCAATAAAAAATAACAATAACAAAAAGAAATAACAATAACAATAAGAAATAACAATAACAATAAGAAGTAACAATAACAATAAGAAATAACAATAACAATAAGAAATAACAATAACAATAAAAAATAACAATAACAATAAGAAATAACAATAACAAAAAGAAATAACAATAACAATAAGAAATAACAATAACAAAAAGAAATAACAATAACAATAGGAAATAACAATAACAATAAGAAATAACAATAACATTAAGAAATAACAATAACAATAATAAATAACAATAACAATAAGAAATAACAATAACCATAAGAAATAACAATAACAATAAGAAATAACAATAACAATAAGATATAACAATAACAATAAGAAATAACAATAACAATAAGAAAGAACAATAACAATAAGAAATAACAATAAGAATAAGAAATAACAATAACAATAGGAAATAACAATAACAATAACAATAAGAAATAACAATCACAATAAGAAATAACAATAACAATAAGAAATAACAATAACAATAAGAAATAACAATAACAATAAGAAATAACAATATCAATAAAAAATAACAATAACAAAAAGAAATAACAATAACAATAAGAAATAACAATAACAATAAGAAGTAACAATAACAATAAGAAATAACAATAACAATAAGAAATAACAATAACAATAAAAAATAACAATAACAATAAGAAATAACAATAACAAAAAGAAATAACAATAACAATAAGAAATAACAATAACAAAAAGAAATAACAATAACAATAGGAAATAACAATAACAATAAGAAATAACAATAACATTAAGAAATAACAATAACAATAATAAATAACAATAACAATAAGAAATAACAATAACCATAAGAAATAACAATAACAATAAGAAATAACAATAACAATAAGAAATAACAATAACAAAAAGAAATAACAATACAAAAAAAAAACAATAACAAAAAGAAATAACAATAACAATAAGAAATAACAATAACAATAAAAAGTAACAATAACAATAAGAAATAACAATAACAATAAGAAATAACAATAACAATAAAAAATAACAATAACAATAAGAAATAACAATAACAAAAAGAAATAACAATAACAATAAGAAATAACAATAACAAAAAGAAATAACAATAACAATAGGAAATAACAATAACAATAAGAAATAACAATAACATTAAGAAATAACAATAACAATAATAAATAACAATAAGAATAAGAAATAACAATAACCATAAGAAATAACAATAACAATAAGAAATAACAATAACAATAAGAAATAACAATAACAAAAAGAAATAACAATATCAATAAAAAATAACAATAACAAAAAGAAATAACAATAACAATAAGAAATAACAATAACAATAAAAAGTAACAATAACAATAAGAAATAACAATAACAATAAAAAATAACAATAACAATAAGAAATAACAATAACAAAAAGAAATAACAATAACAATAGCAAATAGCAATTAGAATAAGAAATAACAATAACCATAAGAAATAACAATAATAATAAGAAATAACAATAACAATAAGAAATAACAATAACAATTAAAAATAACAATAACAATAAGAAAGAACAATAACAATAAGAAATAACAATAACAATAAGAAATAACAATAACAATAGGAAATAACAATCACAATAAGAAATAACAATAGCAATAAGAAATAACAATAACAATAAGAAATAACAATATCAACAAAAAATAACAATAACAAAAAGAAATAACAATAACAATAAGAAATAACAATAACAATAAGAAGTAACAATAACAATAATAAATAACAATAACAATAAGAAATAACAATAACAATAAAAAATAACAATAACGATAAGAAATAACAATAACAAAAAGAAATAACAATAACAATAAGAAATAACAATAACAAAAAGAAATAACAATAAGAATAGGAAATAACAATAACAATAAGAAATAACAATAACATTAAGAAATAACATTAACAATAATAAATAACAATAACAATAAGAAATAACAATAACCATAAGAAATAACAATAACAATAAGAAATAACAATAACAATAGGAAATAACAATAACAATAAGAAATAACAATAACAATAAGAAATAACAATAACAATAAGAAATAACAATAACAATAGGAAATAACAATAACAATAAGAAATAACAATCACAATAAGAAATAACAATAACAATAAGAAATAACAATAACAATAAGAAATAACAATAACAATAAAAAATAACAATAACAATAAGAAATAACAATAACTATAAAAAACAACAATAACAATAAGAAATAACAATATCAATAAGAAATAACAATAACAATAAGAAATAACAATAACAATAACAATAAAAAATAACAATAACAATAAGAAATACCAATATCAATAAGAAATAACAATAACAATAAGAAATAACAATAACAATAGGAAATAACAATAACAATAAGAAATAACAATCACAATAAGAAATAACAATAACTATAAAAAATAACAATAACAATAAGAAATAACAATAACAATTACAATAAGAAATAACAATAAGAAAAAGAAATAACAATAACAATTAAAAATAACAATAACAATAAGAAATAACAATAACAAGAAGAAATAACAATAACAATAAGAAATAACAATAACAATAAGAAATAACAATATCAATAAAAAATAACAATTACAATAGGAAATAACAATAACAATAAGAAATAACAATAACAATAACAAATAACAATAACAATAAGAAATAACAATTACAATAAGAAATAACAATAACAATAAGAAATAACAATAACAATTACAAAAAGAAATAACAATAAGAAAAAGAAATAACAATAACAATAAAAAATAACAATAACAATAAGAAATAACAATAACAAGAAGAAATAACAATAACCATAAGAAATAACAATAACCATAAGAAATAACAATAACAATAAGAAATAACAATAACAATAAGAAATAACAATAACAATAAGAAATAACAATAACAATAGGAAATAACAATAACAATAAGAAATAACAATCACAATAAGGAATAACAATAACAATAAGAAATAACAATAACCATAAGAAATAACAATAACAATAAGAAATAACAATAACAATAAGAAATAACAATAACAATAAGAAATAACAATAACAATAAGAAATAACAATAACAATAAGAAATAACAATAAGAATAAGAAATAACAATAACAATAAGAAAGAACAATAACAATAAGAAATAACAATAACAATAAGAAATAACAATAACAATAGGAAATAACAATAACAATAAGAAATAACAATCACAATAAGAAATAACAATAACAATAAGAAATAACAATAACAATAAGAAATAACAATAACAATAAGAAATAACAATAACAATAACAATAAGAAATAACAATATCAATAAAAAATAACAATAACAAAAAGAATTAACAATAACAATAAGAAATAACAATAACAATAAGAAGTAACAATAACAATAAGAAATAACAATAACAATAAGAAATAACAATAACAATAAAAAATAACAATAACAATAAGAAATAACAATAACAAAAAGAAATAACAATAACAATAAGAAATAACAATAACAAAAAGAAATAACAATAACAATAGGAAATAACAATAAGAATAAGAAATAACAATAACAATAATAAATAACAATAACAATAAGAAATAACAATAACCATAAGAAATAACAATAACAATAAGAAATAACAATAACAATAAGAAATAACAATAGCAATAAGAAATAACCATAACAATAAGAAATAACATTAACAATAAAAAATAACATTAACAATAAGAAATAACAATAACAATAACATTAAGGAATAACAATAACAATAACAATAAGAAATACCAATAACAATAAGAAATAACAATAGGAAATAACAATAACAATAAGAAATAATAATAACAATAAGAAATAACAATAACAATAACAATAAGAAATACCAATAACAATACGAAATAACAATAGGAAATAACAATAACAATAAGAAATAACAATAGGAAATAACAATAACAATAAAAAATAACAATAACAATAAAAAATAACAATAACGATAAGAAATAACAATAACAAAAAGAAATAACAATAACAATAAGAAATAACAATAACAAAAAGAAATAACAATAAGAATAGGAAATAACAATAACAATAAGAAATAACAATAGGACATAACAATAACAATAAAAAATAACAATAACAATAAGAAATAACAATAACAATAAGAAATAACAATAACAATAAGAAATAACATTAACAATAAGAAATAACATTAACAATAAGAAATAACAATAACAATAAGAAATAACAATAACAATAAGAAATAACAATAACATTAAGAAATAACAATAATAAATAACAATAACAATAAGAAATAACAATAACCATAAGAAATAACAATAACAATAAGAAATAACAATAACAATAAGAAAAAACAATAACAATAAGAAATAACATTAACAATAAGAAATAACATTAACAATAAGAAATAACAATAACAATAAGAAATAACAATAACATTAAGGAATAACAATAACAATAACAATAAGAAATACCAATAACAATAAGAAATAACAATTACAATAAGAAATAACAATAACAATAAGAAATAACAATAACAATTACAAAAAGAAATAACAATAAGAAAAAGAAATAACAATAACAATAAAAAATAACAATAACAATAAGAAATAACAATAACAAGAAGAAATAACAATAACCATAAGAAATAACAATAACCATAAGAAATAACAATAACAATAAGAAATAACAATAACAATAAGAAATAACAATAACAATAAGAAATAACAATAACAATAGGAAATAACAATAACAATAAGAAATAACAATCACAATAAGGAATAACAATAACAATAAGAAATAACAATAACCATAAGAAATAACAATAACAATAAGAAATAACAATAACAATAAGAAATAACAATAACAATAAGAAATAACAATAACAATAAGAAATAACAATAACAATAAGAAATAACAATAAGAATAAGAAATAACAATAACAATAAGAAAGAACAATAACAATAAGAAATAACAATAACAATAAGAAATAACAATAACAATAGGAAATAACAATAACAATAAGAAATAACAATCACAATAAGAAATAACAATAACAATAAGAAATAACAATAACAATAAGAAATAACAATAACAATAAGAAATAACAATAACAATAACAATAAGAAATAACAATATCAATAAAAAATAACAATAACAAAAAGAATTAACAATAACAATAAGAAATAACAATAACAATAAGAAGTAACAATAACAATAAGAAATAACAATAACAATAAGAAATAACAATAACAATAAAAAATAACAATAACAATAAGAAATAACAATAACAAAAAGAAATAACAATAACAATAAGAAATAACAATAACAAAAAGAAATAACAATAACAATAGGAAATAACAATAAGAATAAGAAATAACAATAACAATAATAAATAACAATAACAATAAGAAATAACAATAACCATAAGAAATAACAATAACAATAAGAAATAACAATAACAATAAGAAATAACAATAGCAATAAGAAATAACCATAACAATAAGAAATAACATTAACAATAAAAAATAACATTAACAATAAGAAATAACAATAACAATAACATTAAGGAATAACAATAACAATAACAATAAGAAATACCAATAACAATAAGAAATAACAATAGGAAATAACAATAACAATAAGAAATAATAATAACAATAAGAAATAACAATAACAATAACAATAAGAAATACCAATAACAATACGAAATAACAATAGGAAATAACAATAACAATAAGAAATAACAATAGGAAATAACAATAACAATAAAAAATAACAATAACAATAAAAAATAACAATAACGATAAGAAATAACAATAACAAAAAGAAATAACAATAACAATAAGAAATAACAATAACAAAAAGAAATAACAATAAGAATAGGAAATAACAATAACAATAAGAAATAACAATAGGACATAACAATAACAATAAAAAATAACAATAACAATAAGAAATAACAATAACAATAAGAAATAACAATAACAATAAGAAATAACATTAACAATAAGAAATAACATTAACAATAAGAAATAACAATAACAATAAGAAATAACAATAACAATAAGAAATAACAATAACATTAAGAAATAACAATAATAAATAACAATAACAATAAGAAATAACAATAACCATAAGAAATAACAATAACAATAAGAAATAACAATAACAATAAGAAAAAACAATAACAATAAGAAATAACATTAACAATAAGAAATAACATTAACAATAAGAAATAACAATAACAATAAGAAATAACAATAACATTAAGGAATAACAATAACAATAACAATAAGAAATACCAATAACAATAAGAAATAACAATAGGAAATAACAATCACAATAAGAAATAACAATAACATTAAGGAATAACAATAACAATAACAATAAGAAATACCAATAACAATAAGAAATAACAATAGGAAATAACAATAACAATAAGAAATAACAATAGGAAATAACAATAACAATAAAAAATAACAATAACAATAAGAAATAACAATATCAATAAGAAATAACAATAACAATAAGAAATAACAATAAAAATAAGAAATAACAATAACAATAAGAAATAACAATAAGAAATAACATTAACAATAAGAATTAACAATAACAATAAGAAATAACAATAACAATAATAAATAACAATAACAATAAGGAATAACAATAACAATAACAATAAGAAATACCAATAACAATAAGAATTAACAGTAACAAAAAGAAATAACAATAACAATAAAAAATAACAATAACAATAAGAAATAACAATAACAATAAGAAATACCAATAACAATAAGAAATAACAATAACAAAAAGAAATAACAATAAGAATAGGAAATAACAATAACAATAAGAAATAACAATAACATTAAGAAATAACATTAACAATAATAAATAACAATAACAATAAGAAATAACAATAACCATAAGAAATAACAATAACAATAAGAAATAACAATAACAATAGGAAATAACAATAACAATAAGAAATAACAATAACAATAAGAAATAACAATAACAATAAGAAATAACAATAACAATAGGAAATAACAATAACAATAAGAAATAACAATCACAATAAGAAATAACAATAACAATAAGAAATAACAATAACAATAAGAAATAACAATAACAATAAAAAATAACAATAACAATAAGAAATAACAATAACTATAAAAAACAACAATAACAATAAGAAATAACAATATCAATAAGAAATAACAATAACAATAAGAAATAACAATAACAATAACAATAAAAAATAACAATAACAATAAGAAATACCAATATCAATAAGAAATAACAATAACAATAAGA
This sequence comes from Ontholestes murinus, assembly GCA_963969525.1. NCBI lineage: Eukaryota > Metazoa > Arthropoda > Insecta > Coleoptera > Staphylinidae > Ontholestes > Ontholestes murinus. The sequence continues at coordinate 243,896 of CAXAKX010000527.1, read as the reverse complement.
AATAACAATAACAATAGGAAATAACAATAACAATAAGAAATAACAATCACAATAAGAAATAACAATAACTATAAAAAATAACAATAACAATAAGAAATAACAATAACAATTACAATAAGAAATAACAATAAGAAAAAGAAATAACAATAACAATTAAAAATAACAATAACAATAAGAAATAACAATAACAAGAAGAAATAACAATAACAATAAGAAATAACAATAACAATAAGAAATAACAATATCAATAAAAAATAACAATTACAATAGGAAATAACAATAACAATAAGAAATAACAATAACAATAACAAATAACAATAACAATAAGAAATAACAATTACAATAAGAAATAACAATAACAATAAGAAATAACAATAACAATTACAAAAAGAAATAACAATAAGAAAAAGAAATAACAATAACAATAAAAAATAACAATAACAATAAGAAATAACAATAACAAGAAGAAATAACAATAACAATAAGAAATAACAATAACCATAAGAAATAACAATAACAATAAGAAATAACAATAACAATAAGAAATAACAATAACAATAAGAAATAACAATAACAATAGGAAATAACAATAACAATAAGAAATAACAATCACAATAAGGAATAACAATAACAATAAGAAATAACAATAACCATAAGAAATAACAATAACAATAAGAAATAACAATAACAATAAGAAATAACAATAACAATAAGAAATAACAATAACAATAAGAAATAACAATAACAATAAGAAATAACAATAAGAATAAGAAATAACAATAACAATAAGAAAGAACAATAACAATAAGAAATAACAATAACAATAAGAAATAACAATAACAATAGGAAATAACAATAACAATAAGAAATAACAATCACAATAAGAAATAACAATAACAATAAGAAATAACAATAACAATAAGAAATAACAATAACAATAAGAAATAACAATAACAATAACAATAAGAAATAACAATATCAATAAAAAATAACAATAACAAAAAGAATTAACAATAACAATAAGAAATAACAATAACAATAAGAAGTAACAATAACAATAAGAAATAACAATAACAATAAGAAATAACAATAACAATAAAAAATAACAATAACAATAAGAAATAACAATAACAAAAAGAAATAACAATAACAATAAGAAATAACAATAACAAAAAGAAATAACAATAACAATAGGAAATAACAATAAGAATAAGAAATAACAATAACAATAATAAATAACAATAACAATAAGAAATAACAATAACCATAAGAAATAACAATAACAATAAGAAATAACAATAACAATAAGAAATAACAATAGCAATAAGAAATAACCATAACAATAAGAAATAACATTAACAATAAAAAATAACATTAACAATAAGAAATAACAATAACAATAACATTAAGGAATAACAATAACAATAACAATAAGAAATACCAATAACAATAAGAAATAACAATAGGAAATAACAATAACAATAAGAAATAATAATAACAATAAGAAATAACAATAACAATAACAATAAGAAATACCAATAACAATACGAAATAACAATAGGAAATAACAATAACAATAAGAAATAACAATAGGAAATAACAATAACAATAAAAAATAACAATAACAATAAAAAATAACAATAACGATAAGAAATAACAATAACAAAAAGAAATAACAATAACAATAAGAAATAACAATAACAAAAAGAAATAACAATAAGAATAGGAAATAACAATAACAATAAGAAATAACAATAGGACATAACAATAACAATAAAAAATAACAATAACAATAAGAAATAACAATAACAATAAGAAATAACAATAACAATAAGAAATAACATTAACAATAAGAAATAACATTAACAATAAGAAATAACAATAACAATAAGAAATAACAATAACAATAAGAAATAACAATAACATTAAGAAATAACAATAATAAATAACAATAACAATAAGAAATAACAATAACCATAAGAAATAACAATAACAATAAGAAATAACAATAACAATAAGAAAAAACAATAACAATAAGAAATAACATTAACAATAAGAAATAACATTAACAATAAGAAATAACAATAACAATAAGAAATAACAATAACATTAAGGAATAACAATAACAATAACAATAAGAAATACCAATAACAATAAGAAATAACAATAGGAAATAACAATCACAATAAGAAATAACAATAACATTAAGGAATAACAATAACAATAACAATAAGAAATACCAATAACAATAAGAAATAACAATAGGAAATAACAATAACAATAAGAAATAACAATAGGAAATAACAATAACAATAAAAAATAACAATAACAATAAGAAATAACAATATCAATAAGAAATAACAATAACAATAAGAAATAACAATAAAAATAAGAAATAACAATAACAATAAGAAATAACAATAAGAAATAACATTAACAATAAGAATTAACAATAACAATAAGAAATAACAATAACAATAATAAATAACAATAACAATAAGGAATAACAATAACAATAACAATAAGAAATACCAATAACAATAAGAATTAACAGTAACAAAAAGAAATAACAATAACAATAAAAAATAACAATAACAATAAGAAATAACAATAACAATAAGAAATACCAATAACAATAAGAAATAACAATAACAATAAGAAATAACAATAACAATAAGAAAAAACAATAACAATAAGAAATAACAATAAAAATAAGAAATAACAATAACAATAAGAAATAACATTAACAATAAGAATTAAAAATAACAATAAGAAATAACAATAACAATAATAAATAACAATAACAATAACAATAAGAAATAACAATAACAATTACAATAAAAAATAACAATAACAATAACAATAAGAAATAACAATAAAAATAAGAAATAACAATAACAATAAGAAATAACAATAAGAAATAACATTAACAATAAGAATTAACAATAACAATAAGAAATAACAATAACAATAATAAATAACAATAACAATAAGGAATAACAATAACAATAACAATAAGAAATACCAATAACAATAAGAAATAACAATAACAAAAAGAAATAACAATAACAATAAGAAATAACAATAGGAATTAACAATAACAATAAGAAATAACAATAACAATAAGAAATAACAATAAGAAATAACATTAACAATAGGAATTAGCAATAACAATAAGAAATAACAATAACAATAAGAAATAACAATAACAATAAAAAATAACAATAACAATAAGAAATAACAATAACTATAAAAAACAACAATAACAATAAGAAATAACAATATCAATAAGAAATAACAATAACAATAAGAAATAACAATAACAATAACAATAAAAAATAACAATAACAATAAGAAATACCAATATCAATAAGAAATAACAATAACAATAAGAAATAACAATAACAATAGGAAATAACAATAACAATAAGAAATAACAATCACAATAAGAAATAACAATAACTATAAAAAATAACAATAACAATAAGAAATAACAATAACAATTACAATAAGAAATAACAATAAGAAAAAGAAATAACAATAACAATTAAAAATAACAATAACAATAAGAAATAACAATAACAAGAAGAAATAACAATAACAATAAGAAATAACAATAACAATAAGAAATAACAATATCAATAAAAAATAACAATTACAATAGGAAATAACAATAACAATAAGAAATAACAATAACAATAACAAATAACAATAACAATAAGAAATAACAATTACAATAAGAAATAACAATAACAATAAGAAATAACAATAACAATTACAAAAAGAAATAACAATAAGAAAAAGAAATAACAATAACAATAAAAAATAACAATAACAATAAGAAATAACAATAACAAGAAGAAATAACAATAACAATAAGAAATAACAATAACCATAAGAAATAACAATAACAATAAGAAATAACAATAACAATAAGAAATAACAATAACAATAAGAAATAACAATAACAATAGGAAATAACAATAACAATAAGAAATAACAATCACAATAAGGAATAACAATAACAATAAGAAATAACAATAACCATAAGAAATAACAATAACAATAAGAAATAACAATAACAATAAGAAATAACAATAACAATAAGAAATAACAATAACAATAAGAAATAACAATAACAATAAGAAATAACAATAAGAATAAGAAATAACAATAACAATAAGAAAGAACAATAACAATAAGAAATAACAATAACAATAAGAAATAACAATAACAATAGGAAATAACAATAACAATAAGAAATAACAATCACAATAAGAAATAACAATAACAATAAGAAATAACAATAACAATAAGAAATAACAATAACAATAAGAAATAACAATAACAATAACAATAAGAAATAACAATATCAATAAAAAATAACAATAACAAAAAGAATTAACAATAACAATAAGAAATAACAATAACAATAAGAAGTAACAATAACAATAAGAAATAACAATAACAATAAGAAATAACAATAACAATAAAAAATAACAATAACAATAAGAAATAACAATAACAAAAAGAAATAACAATAACAATAAGAAATAACAATAACAAAAAGAAATAACAATAACAATAGGAAATAACAATAAGAATAAGAAATAACAATAACAATAATAAATAACAATAACAATAAGAAATAACAATAACCATAAGAAATAACAATAACAATAAGAAATAACAATAACAATAAGAAATAACAATAGCAATAAGAAATAACCATAACAATAAGAAATAACATTAACAATAAAAAATAACATTAACAATAAGAAATAACAATAACAATAACATTAAGGAATAACAATAACAATAACAATAAGAAATACCAATAACAATAAGAAATAACAATAGGAAATAACAATAACAATAAGAAATAATAATAACAATAAGAAATAACAATAACAATAACAATAAGAAATACCAATAACAATACGAAATAACAATAGGAAATAACAATAACAATAAGAAATAACAATAGGAAATAACAATAACAATAAAAAATAACAATAACAATAAAAAATAACAATAACGATAAGAAATAACAATAACAAAAAGAAATAACAATAACAATAAGAAATAACAATAACAAAAAGAAATAACAATAAGAATAGGAAATAACAATAACAATAAGAAATAACAATAGGACATAACAATAACAATAAAAAATAACAATAACAATAAGAAATAACAATAACAATAAGAAATAACAATAACAATAAGAAATAACATTAACAATAAGAAATAACATTAACAATAAGAAATAACAATAACAATAAGAAATAACAATAACAATAAGAAATAACAATAACATTAAGAAATAACAATAATAAATAACAATAACAATAAGAAATAACAATAACCATAAGAAATAACAATAACAATAAGAAATAACAATAACAATAAGAAAAAACAATAACAATAAGAAATAACATTAACAATAAGAAATAACATTAACAATAAGAAATAACAATAACAATAAGAAATAACAATAACATTAAGGAATAACAATAACAATAACAATAAGAAATACCAATAACAATAAGAAATAACAATAGGAAATAACAATCACAATAAGAAATAACAATAACATTAAGGAATAACAATAACAATAACAATAAGAAATACCAATAACAATAAGAAATAACAATAGGAAATAACAATAACAATAAGAAATAACAATAGGAAATAACAATAACAATAAAAAATAACAATAACAATAAGAAATAACAATATCAATAAGAAATAACAATAACAATAAGAAATAACAATAAAAATAAGAAATAACAATAACAATAAGAAATAACAATAAGAAATAACATTAACAATAAGAATTAACAATAACAATAAGAAATAACAATAACAATAATAAATAACAATAACAATAAGGAATAACAATAACAATAACAATAAGAAATACCAATAACAATAAGAATTAACAGTAACAAAAAGAAATAACAATAACAATAAAAAATAACAATAACAATAAGAAATAACAATAACAATAAGAAATACCAATAACAATAAGAAATAACAATAACAATAAGAAATAACAATAACAATAAGAAAAAACAATAACAATAAGAAATAACAATAAAAATAAGAAATAACAATAACAATAAGAAATAACATTAACAATAAGAATTAAAAATAACAATAAGAAATAACAATAACAATAATAAATAACAATAACAATAACAATAAGAAATAACAATAACAATTACAATAAAAAATAACAATAACAATAACAATAAGAAATAACAATAAAAATAAGAAATAACAATAACAATAAGAAATAACAATAAGAAATAACATTAACAATAAGAATTAACAATAACAATAAGAAATAACAATAACAATAATAAATAACAATAACAATAAGGAATAACAATAACAATAACAATAAGAAATACCAATAACAATAAGAAATAACAATAACAAAAAGAAATAACAATAACAATAAGAAATAACAATAGGAATTAACAATAACAATAAGAAATAACAATAACAATAAGAAATAACAATAAGAAATAACATTAACAATAGGAATTAGCAATAACAATAAGAAATAACAATAACAATAAGAAATAACAATTAGAAATAACAATAACAATAACAATTAAAAATAACAATAACCATAAGAAAAAACAATATCAATAAGAAATAACAATAACAATAAGAAATAACAATAACAATAAGAATAACAAATAACAATAAGAAATAACAATTACAATAAGAAATAACAATAACAATAAGAAATAACAATAAGAAATAACAATAACAATTACAATAAGAAATAACAATAACAATAAAAAATAACAATAACAATAAGAAATAACAATACCAATAAGAAATAACAATAACAATAAGAAATAACAATAACAATAAGAAATAACAATAACAATAAAAAATAACAATAACAATAGGAAATAACAATAACAAAAAGAAATAACAATAACAATAACAATAAGAAATAACAATAACAATAAGAAATAACAATATCAATAAAAAATAACAATTACAATAGGAAATAATAACAATAAGAAATAACAATAACAATAAGAAATAACAATAACTATAAAAAATAACAATAACAATAAGAAATAACAATAACAATAAGAAATAACAATAACAATAAAAAATAACAATAACAATAAGAAATAACAATAACAAAAAGAAATAACAATAACAATAAGAAATAACAATAACAAAAAGAAATAACAATAACAATAGGAAATAACAATAAGAATAAGAAATAACAATAACAATAATAAATAACAATAACAATAAGAAATAACAATAACCATAAGAAATAACAATAACAATAAGAAATAACAATAACAATAAGAAATAACAATAGCAATAAGAAATAACCATAACAATAAGAAATAACATTAACAATAAAAAATAACATTAACAATAAGAAATAACAATAACAATAAGAAATAACAATAACATTAAGGAATGACAATAACAATAACAATAAGAAATACCAATAACAATAAGAAATAACAATAGGAAATAACAATAACAATAAGAAATAATAATAACAATAAGAAATAACAATAACAATAACAATAAGAAATACCAATAACAATACGAAATAACAATAAAAATAAGAAATAACAATAACAATAAGAAATAACATTAACAATAAGAATTAAAAATAACAATAAGAAATAACAATAACAATAATAAATAACAATAACAATAACAATAAGAAATAACAATAACAATTACAATAAAAAATAACAATAACAATAACAATAAGAAATAACAATAAAAATAAGAAATAACAATAACAATAAGAAATAACAATAAGAAATAACATTAACAATAAGAATTAACAATAACAATAAGAAATAACAATAACAATAATAAATAACAATAACAATAAGGAATAACAATAACAATAACAATAAGAAATACCAATAACAATAAGAAATAACAATAACAAAAAGAAATAACAATAACAATAAGAAATAACAATAGGAATTAACAATAACAATAAGAAATAACAATAACAATAAGAAATAACAATAAGAAATAACATTAACAATAGGAATTAGCAATAACAATAAGAAATAACAATAACAATAAGAAATAACAATAACAATAAGAAATAATAATTAGAAATAACAATAACAATAACAATAAAAAATAACAATAACCATAAGAAAAAACAATATCAATAAGAAATAACAATAACAATAAGAAATAACAATAACAATAAGAATAACAAATAACAATAAGAAATAACAATTACAATAAGAAATAACAATAACAATAAGAAATAACAATAAGAAATAACAATAACAATTACAATAAGAAATAACAATAACAATAAAAAATAACAATAACAATAAGAAATAACAATACCAATAAGAAATAACAATAACAATAAGAAATAACAATAACAATAAGAAATAACAATAACAATAAAAAATAACAATAACAATAGGAAATAACAATAACAAAAAGAAATAACAATAACAATAACAATAAGAAATAACAATAACAATAAGAAATAACAATATCAATAAAAAATAACAATTACAATAGGAAATAATAACAATAAGAAATAACAATAACAATAAGAAATAACAATAACTATAAAAAATAACAATAACAATAAGAAATAACAATAACAATAAAAAATAACAATAACAATAAGAAATAACAATAACAATAAGAAATAACATTAACAATAAGAATTAACAATAACAATAAGAAATAACAATAACAATAATAAATAACAATAACAATAAGGAATAACAATAACAATAACAATAAGAAATACCAATAACAATAAGAATTAACAATAACAAAAAGAAATAACAATAACAATAAGAAATAACAATAACAATAAAAAATAACAATAACAATAAGAAATAACAATAACAATAAGAAATACCAATAACAATAAGAAATAACAATAACAATAAGAAATAACAATAACAAAAAGAAATAACAATAACAATAAGAAATATCAATAAAAATAAGAAATAACAATAACAATAGCAAATAGCAATAACAATAAGAAATAACAATAACATTAAGAACTAACAATAACAATAAGAAATAACAATAACCATAAGAAATAACAATAATAATAAGAAATAACAATAACAATAAGAAATAACAATAACAATTAAAAATAACAATAACAATTAAAAATAACAATAACAATAAGAAATAACAATAACAATAAGAAATAACAATAACAATAGGAAATAACAATCACAATAAGAAATAACAATAACAATAAGAAATAACAATAACAATAAGAAATAACAATAACAATAAGAAATAACAATATCAATAAAAAATAACAATAACAAAAAGAAATAACAATAACAATAAGAAATAACAATAACAATAAGAAGTAACAATAACAATAAGAAATAACAATAACAATAAGAAATAACAATAACAATAAGAAATAACAATAACAATAGGAAATAACAATAACAATAAGAAATAACAATCACAATAAGAAATAACAATAACAATAAGAAATAACAATAACAATAAGAAATAACAATAACAATAAAAAATAACAATAACAATAAGAAATAACAATAACTATAAAAAACAACAATAACAATAAGAAATAACAATATCAATAAGAAATAACAATAACAATAAGAAATAACAATAACAATAACAATAAAAAATAACAATAACAATAAGAAATACCAATATCAATAAGAAATAACAATAACAATAGGAAATAACAATAACAATAAGAAATAACAATCACAATAAGAAATAACAATAACTATAAAAAATAACAATAACAATAAGAAATAACAATAACAATTACAATAAGAAATAACAATAAGAAAAAGAAATAACAATAACAATTAAAAATAACAATAACAATAAGAAATAACAATAACAAGAAGAAATAACAATAACAATAAGAAATAACAATAACAATAAGAAATAACAATATCAATAAAAAATAACAATTACAATAGGAAATAACAATAACAATAAGAAATAACAATAACAATAACAAATAACAATAACAATAAGAAATAACAATTACAATAAGAAATAACAATAACAATAAGAAATAACAATAACAATTACAAAAAGAAATAACAATAAGAAAAAGAAATAACAATAACAATAAAAAATAACAATAACAATAAGAAATAACAATAACAAGAAGAAATAACAATAACAATAAGAAATAACAATAACCATAAGAAATAACAATAACAATAAGAAATAACAATAACAATAAGAAATAACAATAACAATAAGAAATAACAATAACAATAGGAAATAACAATAACAATAAGAAATAACAATCACAATAAGGAATAACAATAACAATAAGAAATAACAATAACCATAAGAAATAACAATAACAATAAGAAATAACAATAACAATAAGAAATAACAATAACAATAAGAAATAACAATAACAATAAGAAATAACAATAAGAATAAGAAATAACAATAACAATAAGAAAGAACAATAACAATAAGAAAGAACAATAACAATAAGAAATAACAATAACAATAAGAAATAACAATAACAATAGGAAGTAACAATAACAATAAGAAATAACAATCACAATAAGAAATAACAATAACAATAAGAAATAACAATAACAATAAGAAATAACAATAACAATAAGAAATAACAATAACAATAACAATAAGAAATAACAATATCAATAAAAAATAACAATAACAAAAAGAATTAACAATAACAATAAGAAATAACAATAACAATAAGAAGTAACAATAACAATAAGAAATAACAATAACAATAAGAAATAACAATAACAATAAAAAATAACAATAACAATAAGAAATAACAATAACAAAAAGAAATAACAATAACAATAAGAAATAACAATAACAAAAAGAAATAACAATAACAATAGGAAATAACAATAAGAATAAGAAATAACAATAACAATAATAAATAACAATAACAATAAGAAATAACAATAACCATAAGAAATAACAATAACAATAAGAAATAACAATAACAATAAGAAATAACAATAGCAATAAGAAATAACCATAACAATAAGAAATAACATTAACAATAAAAAATAACATTAACAATAAGAAATAACAATAACAATAACATTAAGGAATAACAATAACAATAACAATAAGAAATACCAATAACAATAAGAAATAACAATAGGAAATAACAATAACAATAAGAAATAATAATAACAATAAGAAATAACAATAACAATAACAATAAGAAATACTAATAACAATACGAAATAACAATAGGAAATAACAATAACAATAAGAAATAATAATAACAATAAGAAATAACAATAGGACATAACAATAACAATAAGAAATAACAATAACAATAAGAAATAACAATAACAATAAGAAATAACATTAACAATAAGAAATAACATTAACAATAAGAAATAACAATAACAATAAGAAATAACAATAACAATAAGAAATAACAATAACATTAAGAAATAACAATAATAAATAACAATAACAATAAGAAATAACAATAACCATAAGAAATAACAATAACAATAAGAAATAACAATAACAATAAGAAAAAACAATAACAATAAGAAATAACATTAACAATAAGAAATAACATTAACAATAAGAAATAACAATAACAATAAGAAATAACAATAACATTAAGGAATAACAATAACAATAACAATAAGAAATACCAATAACAATAAGAAATAACAATAGGAAATAACAATCACAATAAGAAATAACAATAACATTAAGGAATAACAATAACAATAACAATAAGAAATACCAATAACAATAAGAAATAACAATAGGAAATAACAATAACAATAAGAAATAACAATAGGAAATAACAATAACAATAAAAAATAACAATAACAATAAGAAATAACAATATCAATAAGAAATAACAATAACAATAAGAAATAACAATAAAAATAAGAAATAACAATAACAATAAGAAATAACAATAAGAAATAACATTAACAATAAGAATTAACAATAACAATAAGAAATAACAATAACAATAATAAATAACAATAACAATAAGGAATAACAATAACAATAACAATAAGAAATACCAATAACAATAAGAATTAACAGTAACAAAAAGAAATAACAATAACAATAAAAAATAACAATAACAATAAGAAATAACAATAACAATAAGAAATACCAATAACAATAAGAAATAACAATAACAATAAGAAATAACAATAACAATAAGAAAAAACAATAACAATAAGAAATAACAATAAAAATAAGAAATAACAATAACAATAAGAAATAACATTAACAATAAGAATTAAAAATAACAATAAGAAATAACAATAACAATAATAAATAACAATAACAATAACAATAAGAAATAACAATAACAATTACAATAAAAAATAACAATAACAATAACAATAAGAAATAACAATAAAAATAAGAAATAACAATAACAATAAGAAATAACAATAAGAAATAACATTAACAATAAGAATTAACAATAACAATAAGAAATAACAATAACAATAATAAATAACAATAACAATAAGGAATAACAATAACAATAACAATAAGAAATACCAATAACAATAAGAAATAACAATAACAAAAAGAAATAACAATAACAATAAGAAATAACAATAGGAATTAACAATAACAATAAGAAATAACAATAACAATAAGAAATAACAATAAGAAATAACATTAACAATAGGAATTAGCAATAACAATAAGAAATAACAATAACAATAAGAAATAACAATTAGAAATAACAATAACAATAACAATAAAAAATAACAATAACCATAAGAAAAAACAATATCAATAAGAAATAACAATAACAATAAGAAATAACAATAACAATAAGAATAACAAATAACAATAAGAAATAACAATTACAATAAGAAATAACAATAACAATAAGAAATAACAATAAGAAATAACAATAACAATTACAATAAGAAATAACAATAACAATAAAAAATAACAATAACAATAAGAAATAACAATACCAATAAGAAATAACAATAACAATAAGAAATAACAATAACAATAAGAAATAACAATAACAATAAAAAATAACAATAACAATAGGAAATAACAATAACAAAAAGAAATAACAATAACAATAACAATAAGAAATAACAATAACAATAAGAAATAACAATATCAATAAAAAATAACAATTACAATAGGAAATAATAACAATAAGAAATAACAATAACAATAAGAAATAACAATAACTATAAAAAATAACAATAACAATAAGAAATAACAATAACAATAAGAAATAACAATAACAATAAAAAATAACAATAACAATAAGAAATAACAATAACAAAAAGAAATAACAATAACAATAAGAAATAACAATAACAAAAAGAAATAACAATAACAATAGGAAATAACAATAAGAATAAGAAATAACAATAACAATAATAAATAACAATAACAATAAGAAATAACAATAACCATAAGAAATAACAATAACAATAAGAAATAACAATAACAATAAGAAATAACAATAGCAATAAGAAATAACCATAACAATAAGAAATAACATTAACAATAAAAAATAACATTAACAATAAGAAATAACAATAACAATAAGAAATAACAATAACATTAAGGAATAACAATAACAATAACAATAAGAAATACCAATAACAATAAGAAATAACAATAGGAAATAACAATAACAATAAGAAATAATAATAACAATAAGAAATAACAATAACAATAACAATAAGAAATACCAATAACAATACGAAATAACAATAAAAATAAGAAATAACAATAACAATAAGAAATAACATTAACAATAAGAATTAAAAATAACAATAAGAAATAACAATAACAATAATAAATAACAATAACAATAAGAAATAACAATAACAATTACAATAAAAAATAACAATAACAATAACAATAAGAAATAACAATAAAAATAAGAAATAACAATAACAATAAGAAATAACAATAAGAAATAACATTAACAATAAGAATTAACAATAACAATAAGAAATAACAATAACAATAATAAATAACAATAACAATAAGGAATAACAATAACAATAACAATAAGAAATACCAATAACAATAAGAAATAACAATAACAAAAAGAAATAACAATAACAATAAGAAATAACAATAGGAATTAACAATAACAATAAGAAATAACAATAACAATAAGAAATAACAATAAGAAATAACATTAACAATAGGAATTAGCAATAACAATAAGAAATAACAATAACAATAAGAAATAACAATAACAATAAGAAATAATAATTAGAAATAACAATAACAATAACAATAAAAAATAACAATAACCATAAGAAAAAACAATATCAATAAGAAATAACAATAACAATAAGAAATAACAATAACAATAAGAATAACAAATAACAATAAGAAATAACAATTACAATAAGAAATAACAATAACAATAAGAAATAACAATAAGAAATAACAATAACAATTACAATAAGAAATAACAATAACAATAAAAAATAACAATAACAATAAGAAATAACAATACCAATAAGAAATAACAATAACAATAAGAAATAACAATAACAATAAGAAATAACAATAACAATAAAAAATAACAATAACAATAGGAAATAACAATAACAAAAAGAAATAACAATAACAATAACAATAAGAAATAACAATAACAATAAGAAATAACAATATCAATAAAAAATAACAATTACAATAGGAAATAATAACAATAAGAAATAACAATAACAATAAGAAATAACAATAACTATAAAAAATAACAATAACAATAAGAAATAACAATAACAATAAAAAATAACAATAACAATAAGAAATAACAATAACAATAAGAAATAACATTAACAATAAGAATTAACAATAACAATAAGAAATAACAATAACAATAATAAATAACAATAACAATAAGGAATAACAATAACAATAACAATAAGAAATACCAATAACAATAAGAATTAACAATAACAAAAAGAAATAACAATAACAATAAGAAATAACAATAACAATAAAAAATAACAATAACAATAAGAAATAGCAATAACAATAAGAAATACCAATAACAATAAGAAATAACAATAACAATAAGAAATAACAATAACAAAAAGAAATAACAATAACAATAAGAAATATCAATAAAAATAAGAAATAACAATAACAATAGCAAATAGCAATAACAATAAGAAATAACAATAACATTAAGAACTAACAATAACAATAAGAAATAACAATAACCATAAGAAATAACAATAATAATAAGAAATAACAATAACAATAAGAAATAACAATAACAATTAAAAATAACAATAACAATTAAAAATAACAATAACAATAAGAAATAACAATAACAATAAGAAATAACAATAACAATAGGAAATAACAATCACAATAAGAAATAACAATAACAATAAGAAATAACAATAACAATAAGAAATAACAATAACAATAAGAAATAACAATATCAATAAAAAATAACAATAACAAAAAGAAATAACAATAACAATAAGAAATAACAATAACAATAAGAAGTAACAATAACAATAAGAAATAACAATAACAATAAGAAATAACAATAACAATAAAAAATAACAATAACGATAAGAAATAACAATAACAAAAAGAAATAACAATAACAATAAGAAATAACAATAACAAAAAGAAATAACAATAACAATAAGAAATAACAATAACAATAAGAAATAACAATAACAATAACAATAATAAATAACAATAACCATAAGAGATAACAATAACAATAAGGAATAACAATAACAATAAGAAATAACAATAACAATAAGAAATAACAATAACATTAAGAAATAACAATAACAATAATAAATAACAATAACAATAAGAAATAACAATAACCATAAGAAATAACAATAACAATAAGAAATAACAATAACAATAAGAAATAACAATAACAGTAAGAAATAACAATAACAATAAGAAATAACAATAAAAATAAGAAATAACAATAACAATAGGAAATAACAATAACAATAAGAAATAACAATCACAATAAGAAATAACAATAACAATAAGAAATAACAATAACCATAAGAAATAACAATAACAATAAGAAATAACAATAACAATAAGAAATAACAATAACAATAAGAAATAACAATAAAAATAAGAAATAACAATAACAATAGGAAATAACAATAAGAATAAGAAATAACAATCACAATAAGAAATAACAATAACTATAAGAAATAACAATCACAATAAGAAATAACAATAACTATAAAAAAAACCAATAACAATAAGAAATAACAATAACAATTACAATAAGAAATAACAATAAGAAAAAGAAATAACAATAACAATAAAAAATAACAATAACAATAAGAAATAACAATAAGAAGAAGAAATAACAATAACAATAAGAAATAACAATAACAATAAGAAATAACAATATCAATAAAAAATAACAATTACAATAGGAAATAACAATAACAATAAGAAATAACAATAACAATAACAAATAACAATAACAATAAGAAATAACAATTACAATAAGAAATAACAATAACAATAAGAAATAACAATAACAATTACAAGAAGAAATAACAATAAGAAAAGGAAATAACAATAACAATAAAAAATAACAATAACAATTACAAGAAGAAATAACAATAAGAAAAAGAAATAACAATAACAATAAAAAATAACAATAACAATAAGAAATAACAATAACAAGAAGAAATAACAATAACATTAAGAAATAACAATAACAATAATAAATAACAATAACAATAAGAAATAACAATAACCATAAGAAATAACAATAACAATAAGAAATAACAATAACAATAAGAAATAACAATAACAATAAGAAATAACAATAACAATAAGAAATAACAATAACAATAAGAAATAACAATAACAATAAGAAATAACATTAACAATAAGAAATAACAATAACAATAAGAAATAACAATAACATTAAGGAATAACAATAACAATAACAATAACAATAAGAAATACCAATAACAATAAGAAATAACAATAGGAAATAACAATAACAATAAGAAATAATAATAACAATAAGAAATAACAATAACAATAAGAAATAACAATAGGAAATAACAATAACAATAAGAAATAACAATAGGAAATAACAATAACAATAAAAAATAACAATAACAATAAGAAATAACAATAACAATAAGAAATAACAATAACAATAAGAAATAACAATAACAATAAGAAATAACAATAACATTAAGAAATAACAATAACAATAATAAATAACAATAACAATAAGAAATAACAATAACAATAAGAAATAACAATAACAATAAGAAATAACAATAACAATAAGAAATAACAATAACAATAAGAAATAACATTAACAATAAGAAATAACATTAACAATAAGAAATAACAATAACAATAAGAAATAACAATAACATTAAGGAATAACAATAACAATAACAATAACAATAAGAAATACCAATAACAATAAGAAATAACAATAACAATAAGAAATAACAATAACATTAAGGAATAACAATAACAATAACAATAAGAAATACCAATAACAATAAGAAATAACAATAGGAAATTACAATAACAATAAGAAATAACAATAGGAAATAACAATAACAATAAAAAATAACAATAACATTAAGAAATAACAATATCAATAAGAAATAACAATAACAATAAGAAATAACAATAAAAATAAGAAATAACAATAACAATAAGAAATAACAATAAGAAATAACATTAACAATAAGAATTAACAATAACAATAATAAATAACAATAACAATAAGGAATAAAAATAACAATAACAATAAGAAATACCAATAACAATAAGAATTAACAATAACAAAAAGAAATAACAATAACAATAAAAAATAACAATAACAATAAGAAATAACAATAACAATAAGAAATACCAATAACAATAAGAAATAACAATAACACTAAGAAATAACAATAACAATAAGAAATAACAATAACAATAAGAAATAACAATAAAAATAAGAAATAACAATAACATTAAGAAATAACATTAACAATAAGAATTAACAATAACAATAAGAAATAACAATAACAATAACAATAACAATAACAATAAGAAATAACAATAACAATCAGAAATAACAATAACAATAAGAAATAACAATAACAATTACAATAAGAAATAACAATAACAATAACAATAAGAAATAACAATAACAATAAAAAATAACAATAACAATAAGAAATAACAATAACAATAAGAAATAACAATAACAATAAGAAATAACAATAAAAATAAGAAATAACAATAACATTAAGAAATAACAATAACAATAATAAATAACAATAACAATAAGGAATAACAATAACAATAACAATAAGAAATACCAATAACAATAAGAAATAACAATAACAAAAGAAATAACAATAACAATAAGAAATAACAATAACAATAAGAAATAACAATATCAATAAAAAATAACAATAACAAAAAGAAATAACAATAACAATAAGAAATACCAATAACAATAAGAAGTAACAATAACAATAATAAATAACAATAACAATAAGAAATAACAATAACAATAAGAAATAACAATAACAAAAAGAAATAACAATAACAATAAGAAATAACAATAACAAAAAGAAATAACAATAACAATAATAAATAACAATAGGAATAAGAAATAACAATAACAATAAGAAATAACATTAACAATAAGAAATAACAATAACAATAAGAAATAACAATAACATTAAGGAATAACAATAACAATAACAATAAGAAATACCAATAACAATAAGAAATAACAATAGGAAATAACAATAACAATAAGAAATAATAATAACAATAAGAAATAACAATAACAATAAGAATAAGAAATAATAATAACAATAAGAAATAACAATAGGAAATAACAATAACAATAAAAAATAACAATAACAATAAGAAATAACAATAACAATAAGAAATAACAATAACAATAAGAAATAACAATAACAATAAGAAATAACAATAACATTAAGAAATAACAATAACAATAATAAATAACAATAATAAGAAATAACAATAACCATAAGAAATAACAATAACAATAAGAAATAACAATAACAATAAGAAATAACAATAACAATAAGAAATAACAATAACAATAAGAAATAACAATAACAATAAGAAATAACAATAACATTAAGGAATAACAATAACAATAAGAAATACCAATAACAATAAGAAATAACAATAGGAAATAACAATAACAATAAGAAATAACAATAACATTAAGGAATAACAATAACAATAACAATAAGAAATACCAATAACAATAAGAAATAACAATAGGAAATAACAATAACAATAAGAAATAATAATAACAATAAGAAATAACAATAGGAAATAACAATAACAATAAAAAATAACAATAACAATAAGAAATAACAATATCAATAAGAAATAACAATAACAATAAGAAATAACAATAACAATAAGAAATAACATTAACAATAAGAATTAACAATAACAATAAGAAATAACAATAACAATAATAAATAACAATAACAATAAGGAATAAAAATAACAATAACAATAAGAAATACCAATAACAATAAGAAATAACAATAACAAAAAGAAATAACAATAACAATAAAAAATAACAATAACAATAAGAAATAACAATAACAATAAGAAATACCAATAACAATAAGAAATAACAATAACAATAAGAAATAACAATAACAATAAGAAATAACATTAACAATAAGAAATAACAATAAAAATAAGAAATAACAATAACAATAAGAAATAACATTAACAATAAGAATTAACAATAACAATAAGAAATAACAATAACAATAACAATAACAATAACAATAACAATAAGAAATAACAATAACAATAAGAAATAACAATAACAATTACAATAAGAAATAACAATAACAATAACAATAAGAAATAACAATAACAATAACAATAAGAAATAACAATAACAATAAGAATTAACAATAACAAAAAGAAATAACAATAACAATAAAAAATAACAATAACAATAAGAAATAACAATAACAATAAGAAATACCAATAACAATAAGAAATAACAATAGGAAATAACAATAACAATAAGAAATAATAATAACAATAAGAAATAACAATAGGAAATAACAATAACAATAAAAAATAACAATAACATTAAGAAATAACAATATCAATAAGAAATAACAATAACAATAAGAAATAACAATAAAAATAAGAAATAACAATAACAATAAGAAATAACAATAAGAAATAACATTAACAATAAGGATTAACAATAACAATAATAAATAACAATAACAATAAGGAATAAAAATAACAATAACAATAAGAAATACCAATAACAATAAGAATTAACAATAACAAAAAGAAATAACAATAACAATAAAAAATAACAATAGCAATAAGAAATAACAATAACAATAAGAAATACCAATAACAATAAGAAATAACAATAACACTAAGAAATAACAATAACAATAAGAAATAACAATAACAATAAGAAATAACAATAAAAATAAGAAATAACAATAACATTAAGAAATAACATTAACAATAAGAATTAACAATAACAATAAGAAATAACAATAACAATAACAATAACAATAACAATAACAATAAGAAATAACAATAACAATCAGAAATAACAATAACAATAAGAAATAACAATAACAATTACAATAAAAAATAACAATAACAATAACAATAAGAAATAACAATAACAATAAAAAATAACAATAACAATAAGAAATAACAATAACAATAAGAAATAACAATAACAATAAGAAATAACAATAAAAATAAGAAATAACAATAACATTAAGAAATAACAATAACAATAATAAATAACAATAACAATAAGGAATAACAATAACAATAACAATAAGAAATACCAATAACAATAAGAAATAACAATAACAAAAGAAATAACAATAACAATAAGAAATAACAATAACAATAAGAAATAACAATATCAATAAAAAATAACAATAACAAAAAGAAATAACAATAACAATAAGAAATACCAATAACAATAAGAAGTAACAATAACAATAAGAAATAACAATAACAATAAGAAATAACAATAACAATAAGAAATAACAATAACAAAAAGAAATAACAATAACAATAAGAAATAACAATAACAAAAAGAAATAACAATAACAATAATAAATAACAATAGCAATAAGAAATAACAATAACAATAAGAAATAACATTAACAATAAGAAATAACAATAACAATAAGAAATAACAATAACATTAAGGAATAACAATAACAATAAGAAATACCAATAACAATAAGAAATAACAATAGGAAATAACAATAACAATAAGAAATAACAATAACATTAAGGAATAACAATAACAATAACAATAAGAAATACCAATAACAATAAGAAATAACAATAGGAAATAACAATAACAATAAGAAATAATAATAACAATAAGAAATAACAATAGGAAATAACAATAACAATAAAAAATAACAATAACAATAAGAAATAACAATATCAATAAGAAATAACAATAACAATAAGAAATAACAATAACAATAAGAAATAACATTAACAATAAGAATTAACAATAACAATAAGAAATAACAATAACAATAATAAATAACAATAACAATAAGGAATAAAAATAACAATAACAATAAGAAATACCAATAACAATAAGAAATAACAATAACAAAAAGAAATAACAATAACAATAAAAAATAACAATAACAATAAGAAATAACAATAACAATAAGAAATGCCAATAACAATAAGAAATAACAATAACAATAAGAAATAACAATAACAATAAGAAATAACATTAACAATAAGAAATAACAATAAAAATAAGAAATAACAATAACAATAAGAAATAACATTAACAATAAGAATTAACAATAACAATAAGAAATAACAATAACAATAACAATAACAATAACAATAAGAAATAACAATAACAATCAGAAATAACAATAACAATAAGAAATAACAATAACAATTACAATAAGAAATAACAATAACAATAACAATAAGAAATAACAATAACAATAACAATAAGAAATAACAATAACAATAAAAAATAACAATAACAATAAGAAATAACAATAACAATAAGAAATAACAATAAGAAATAACATTAACAATAAGAATTAACAATAACAATAAGAAATAACAATAACAATAATAAATAACAATAACAATAAGGAATAACAATAACAATAACAATAAGAAATACCAATAACAATAAGAAATAACAATAACAAAAGAAATAACAATAACAATAAGAAATAACAATAGGAATTAACAATAACAATAAGAAATAACATTAACAATAGGAATTAGCAATAACAATAAGAAATAACAATAACAATAAAAAATAACAATAAGAAATAACAATAACAATAAGAAATAACAATTAGAAATAACAATAACAATAACAATAAAAAATAACAATAACAATAACAAATAACAATAACAATAAGAAAAACAATATCAATAAGAAATAACAATAACAATAAGAAATAACATTAACAATAACAATTACAATAAGAAATAACAATAACAATAAGAAATAACAATAACAATAACAAATAACAATAAGAAATAACAATTACAATAAGAAATAACAATAACAATAAGAAATATCAATAACAATAAGAAATAACAATAACAATTACAATAAGAAATAACAATAAGAAATAACAATAACAATAAAAAATAACAATAACAATAAGAAATAACAATAACAAGAAGAAATAACAATAACAATAAGAAATAACAATAACAATAAGAAATAACAATATCAATAAAAAATAACAATAACAAAAAGAAATAACAATAAGAAATAACAATAACAATAAGAAATAACAATAACAATAAGAAATAACAATAATATTAAAAAATAACAATAACAATAGGAAATAACAATAACAAAAAGAAATAACAATAACAATAACAATAAGAAATAACAAAAACAAGAAGAAATAACAATAACAATAAGAAATAACAATAACAATAAGAAATAACAATATCAATAAAAAATAACAATTACAATGGGAAATAACAATAACAATAAGAAATAACAATAACAATTACAAGAAGAAATAACAATAAGAAAAAGAAATAACAATAACAATAAAAAATAACAATAACAATAAGAAATAACAATAACAAGAAGAAATAACAATAACAATAAGAAATAACAATAACCATAAGAAATAACAATAACAATAAGAAATAACAATAACAATAAGAAATAACAATAACAATAAGAAATAACAATAACAATAGGAAATAACAATAAGAATAAGAAATAACAATAACAATAATAAATAACAATAACAATAAGAAATAACAATAACCATAAGAAATAACAATAACAATAAGAAATAACAATAACAATAAGAAATAACAATAGCAATAAGAAATAACAATAACAATAAGAAATAACATTAACAATAAGAAATAACAATAACATTAAGGAATAACAATAACAATAACAATAAGAAATACCAATAACAATAAGAAATAACAATAGGAAATAACAATAACAATAAGAAATAATAATAACAATAAGAAATAACAATAACAATAAGAAATACCAATAACAATAAGAAATAACAATAGGAAATAACAATAACAATAAGAAATAATAATAACAATAAGAAATAACAATAGGAAATAACAATAACAATAAGAAATAACAATAACAATAAGAAATAACATTAACAATAAGAAATAACATTAACAATAAGAAATAACAATAACAATAAGAAGTAACAATAACATTAAGAAATAACAATAATAAATAACAATAACAATAAGAAATAACAATAACCATAAGAAATAACAATAACAATAAGAAATAACAATAACATTAAGAAATAACAATAACAATAAGAAATAACAATAACAATAAGAAATAACATTAACAATAAGAAATAACATTAACAATAAGAAATAACAATAACAATAAGAAATAACAATAACATTAAGGAATAACAATAACAATAACAATAAGAAATACCAATAACAATAAGAAATAACAATAGGAAATAACAATAACAATAAGAAATAACAATAACATTAAGGAATAACAATAACAATAAGAAATAACAATAACATTAAGGAATAACAATAACAATAAGAAATAACAATAACAATAACAATAAGAAATAACAATAACAATAAAAAATAACAATAACAATAAGAAATAACAATAACAATAAGAAATAACAATAACAATAAGAAATAACAATAAAAATAAGAAGTAACAATAAGAATAAGAAATAACAATAACAATAAGAAATAACAATAACAATAAAAAATAACAATAACAATAAGAAATAACAATAACAAAAAGAAATAACAATAACAATAAGAAATAACAATAACAAAAAGAAATAACAATAACAATAGCAAATAGCAATAACAATAAGAAATAACAATAACATTAAGAAATAACAATAACAATAATAAATAACAATAACAATAAGAAATAACAATTTCCATAAGAAATAACAATAATAATAAGAAATAACAATAACAATAAGAAATAACAATAACAATTAAAAATAACAATAACAATAAGAAAGAACAATAACAATAAGAAATAACAATAACAATAAGAAATAACAATAACAATAGGAAATAACAATCACAATAAGGAATAACAATAACAATAAGAAATAACAATAACAATAAGAAATAACAATATCAATAAAAAATAACAATAACAAAAAGAAATAACAATAACAATAAGAAATAACAATAACAATAAGAAGTAACAATAACAATAAGAAATAACAATAACAATAAGAAATAACAATAACATTAAAAAATAACAATAACGATAAGAAATCACAATAACAAAAAGAAATAACAATAACAATAGGAAATAACAATAACAATAAGAAATAACAATAACAATAATAAATAACAATAACAATAAGAAATAACAATAACCATAAGAAATAACAATAACAATAAGAAATAACAATAACAATAAGAAATAACAATAACATTAAGAAATAACAATAACAATAATAAATAACAATAACCATAAGAAATAACAATAACAATAAGAAATAACAATAAAAATAAGAAATAACAATAACAATAAGAAATAACAATCACAATAAGAAATAACAATAACAATAAGAAATAACAATAAGAAATAACAATAACAATAAGAAATAACAATAACAATAAGATATAACAATATCAATAAGAAATAACAATAACAATAAGAAATAACAATAACAATAACAATAAAAAATAACAATAACAATAAGAAATACCAATATCAATAAGAAATAACAATAAGAAATAACAATAACAATAGGAAATAACAATAACAATAAGAAATAACAATCACAATAAGAAATAACAATAACTATAAAAAATAACAATAACAATAAGAAATAACAATAACAATTACAATAAGAAATAACAATAAGAAAAAGAAATAACAATAACAATAAAAAATAACAATAACAATAAGAAATAACAATAAGAAGAAGAAATAACAATAACAATAAGAAATAACAATAACAATAAGAAATAACAATATCAATAAAAAATAACATTTACAATAGGAAATAACAATAACAATAAGAAATAACAATAACAAATAACAATAACAATAAGAAATAACAATTAAAATAAGAAATAACAATAACAATAAGAAATAACAACAACATTAAGAAATAACAATAACAATAACAATAATAAATAACAATAACAATAAGAAATAACAATAACCATAAGAAATAACAATAACAATAAGAAATAACAATAACAATAAGAAATAACAATAACAATAAGAAATAACAATAATAATAGGAAATAACAATAACAATAAGAAATAACAATCACGATAAGAAATAACAATAACAATAAGAAATAACAATAACAATAAGAAATAACAATAACAATAAGAAATAACAATAACTATAAAAAACAAAAATAACAATAAGAAATAACAATAACAATAAGAAATAACAATAACAATAAGATATAACAATATCAATAAGAAATAACAATAACAATAAGAAACAACAATAACAATAACAATAAAAAATAACAATAACAATAGGAAATACCAATATCAATAAGAAATAACAATAACAATAAGAAATAACAATTACAATAAGAAATAACAATAACAATAGGAAATAACAATAAAAATAAGAAATAACAATCACAATAAGAAATAACAATAACTATAAAAAATAACAATAACAATAAGAAATAACAATAACAATTACAATAAGAAATAACAATAAGAAAAAGAAATAACAATAACAATAAAAAATAACAATAAGAAGAAGAAATGACAATAACAATAAGAAATAACAATAACAATAAGAAATAACAATATCAATAAAAAATAACAATTACAATAGGAAATAACAATAACAATAAGAAATAACAATAACAATAACAAATAACAATAACAATAAGAAATAACAATAACAATAAGAAATAACAATAACAATTACAAGAAGAAATAACAATAAGAAAAAGAAATAACAATAACAATAAAAAATAACAATAACAATAAGAAATAACAATAACAAGAAGAAATAACAATAACAATAAGAAATAACAATAACTATAAGAAATAACAATAACAATAAGAAATAACAATAACAATAAGAAATAACAATAACAATAAGAAATAACAATAACAATAAGAAATAACAATAACAATAGGAAATAACAATAACAATAAGAAATAACAATCACAATAAGGAATAACAATAACAATAAGAAATAACAATAACAATAAGAAATAACAATAACAATAAGAAATAACAATAACTATAAAAAATTACAATAACAATAAGAAATAACAATAACAATTACAATAAGAAATAACAATAAGAAAAAGAAATAACAATAACAATAAGAAATAACAATAACAAGAAGAAATAACAATAACAATAAGCAATAACAATAACAATAAGAAATAACAATAACAATAAGAAATAACAATAACATTAAAAAATAACAATAACAATAATAAATAACAATAACAATAAGAAATAACAATAACCATAAGAAATAACAATAACAATAAGAAATAACAATAACAATAAGAAATAACAATAACAATAAGAAATAACAATAACAATAAGAAAGAACAATAACAATAAGAAATAACAATAACAATAAGAAATAACAATAACTATAGGAAATAACAATAACAATAAGAAATAACAATCACAATAAGAAATAACAATAACAATAAGAAATAACAATAAGAAATAACAATAACAATAACAATAAGAAATAACAATATCAATAAAAAATAACAATAACAAAAAGAAATAACAATAACAATAAGAAATAACAATAACAATAAGAAGTAACAATAACAATAAGAAATAACAATAACAATAAGAAATAACAATAACAATAAAAAATAACAATAACAATAAGAAATAACAATAACAAAAAGAAATAACAATAACAATAAGAAATAACAATAACAAAAAGATATAACAATAACAATAGGAAATAACAATAAGAATAAGAAATAACAATAACATTAAGAAATAACAATAACAATAATAAATAACAATAACAATAAGAAATAACAATAACAACAAGAAATAACAATAGCAATAAGAAATAACAATAACAATAAGAAATAACATTAACAATAAGAAATAACATTAACAATAAGAAATAACAATAACATTAAGGAATAACAATAACAAAAACAATAAGAAATACCAATAACAATAAAAAAAACAATAGGAAATAACAATAACAATGAGAAATAATAATAACAATAAGAAATAACAATAACAATAACAAAAAGAAATACCAATAACAATAAGAAATAACAATAACAATAAGAAATAATAATAACAATAAGAAATAACAATAGGAAATAACAATAACAATAAAAAATAACAATAACAATAAGAAATAACAATAACAATAAGAAATAACATTAACAATAAGAAATAACATTAACAATAAGAAATAACAATAACAATAAGAAATAACAATAACAATAAGAAATAACATTAACAATAAGAAATAACATTAACAATAAGAAATAACAATAAGAATAAGAAATAACAATAACAATAAGAAATAACAATAACATTAAGGAATAACAATAACAATAACAATAAGAAATAACAATAGGAAATAACAATAACAATAAGAAATAATAATAACAATAGGAAATAACAATAGGAAATAACAATAACAATAACAATAAGAAATAACAATAAGAAATAACATTAACAATAAGAATTAACAATAACAATAAGAAATAACAATAACAATAATAAATAACAATAACAATAAGGAATAACAATAACAATAACAATAAGAAATACCAATAACAATAAGAATTAACAATAACAAAAAGAAATAACAATAACAATAAGAAATAAGAATAACAATAAAAAATAACAATAACAATAAGAAATAACAATAACAATAAGAAATACCAATAACAATAAGAAATAACAATAACAATAAGAAATAACAATAACAATAAGAAATAACAATAACAATAAGAAATAACAATAACTATAAAAAACAAAAATAACAATAAGAAATAACAATAACAATAAGAAATAACAATAACAATAAGATATAACAATATCAATAAGAAATAACAATAACAATAAGAAACAACAATAACAATAACAATAAAAAATAACAATAACAATAAGAAATACCAATATCAATAAGAAATAACAATAACAATAAGAAATAACAATTACAATAAGAAATAACAATAACAATAGGAAATAACAATAAAAATAAGAAATAACAATCACAATAAGAAATAACAATAACTATAAAAAATAACAATAACAATAAGAAATAACAATAACAATTACAATAAGAAATAACAATAAGAAAAAGAAATAACAATAACAATAAAAAATAACAATAACAATAAGAAGAAGAAATGACAATAACAATAAGAAATAACAATAACAATAAGAAATAACAATATCAATAAAAAATAACAATTACAATAGGAAATAACAATAACAATAAGAAATAACAATAACAATAACAAATAACAATAACAATAAGAAATAACAATAACAATAAGAAATAACAATAACAATTACAAGAAGAAATAACAATAAGAAAAAGAAATAACAATAACAATAAAAAATAACAATAACAATAAGAAATAACAATAACAAGAAGAAATAACAATAACAATAAGAAATAACAATAACTATAAGAAATAACAATAACAATAAGAAATAACAATAACAATAAGAAATAACAATAACAATAAGAAATAACAATAACAATAAGAAATAACAATAACAATAGGAAATAACAATAACAATAAGAAATAACAATCACAATAAGGAATAACAATAACAATAAGAAATAACAATAACAATAAGAAATAACAATAACAATAAGAAATAACAATAAGAAATAACAATAACAATAACAATAAGAAATAACAATATCAATAAAAAATAACAATAACAAAAAGAAATAACAATAACAATAAGAAATAACAATAACAATAAAAAGTAACAATAACAATAAGAAATAACAATAACAATAAGAAATAACAATAACAAAAAAAATAACAATAACAATAAGAAATAACAATAACAAAAAGAAATAACAATAACAATAAGAAATAACAATAACAATAGGAAATAACAATAAGAATAAGAAATAACAATAACATTAAGAAATAACAATAACAATAATAAATAACAATAACAATAAGAAATAACAATAACAACAAGAAATAACAATAGCAATAAGAAATAACAATAACAATAAGAAATAACATTAACAATAAGAAATAACATTAACAATAAGAAATAACAATAACATTAAGGAATAACAATAACAATAACAATAAGAAATACCAATAACAATAAAAAAAACAATAGGAAATAACAATAACAATGAGAAATAATAATAACAATAAGAAATAACAATAACAATAACAAAAAGAAATACCAATAACAATAAGAAATAACAATAACAATAAGAAATAATAATAACAATAAGAAATAACAATAGGAAATAACAATAACAATAAAAAATAACAATAACAATAAGAAATAACAATAACAATAAGAAATAATATTAACAATAAGAAATAACATTAACAATAAGAAATAACAATAACAATAAGAAATAACAATAACAATAAGAAATAACATTAACAATAAGAAATAACATTAACAATAAGAAATAACAATAAGAATAAGAAATAACAATAACAATAAGAAATAACAATAACATTAAGGAATAACAATAACAATAACAATAAGAAATAACAATAGGAAATAACAATAACAATAAGAAATAATAATAACAATAGGAAATAACAATAGGAAATAACAATAACAATAACAATAAGAAATAACATTAACAATAAGAATTAACAATAACAATAAGAAATAACAATAACAATAATAAATAACAATAACAATAAGGAATAACAATAACAATAACAATAAGAAATACCAATAACAATAAGAATTAACAATAACAAAAAGAAATAACAATAACAATAAGAAATAACAATAACAATAAAAAATAACAATAACAATAAGAAATAACAATAACAATAAGAAATACCAATAACAATAAGAAATAACAATAACAATAAGAAATAACAATAACAATAAGAAATAACAATAACAATAAGAAATAACAATAACAATAAGAAATACCAATAACAATAAGAAATAACAATAGGAAATAACAATAACAATAAGAAATAACAATAACATTAAGAAATAACAATAATAATAAAAAATAACAATAACGATAAGAAATAACAATAACAAAAAGAAATAACAATAACAATAAGAAATAACAATAACAAAAAGAAATAACAATAACAATAGGAAATAACAATAACAATAAGAAATAACAATAACATTAAGAAATAACAATAACAATAATAAATAACAATAACAATAAGAAATAACAATAACCATAAGAAATAACAATAACAATAAGAAATAACAATAACAATAAGAAATAACAATAACAAGAAGAAATAACAATAACAATAAGAAATAACAATATCAATAAAAAATAACAATAACAATAAGAAATAACAATAACAATAAGAAATAACAATAACAATAAAAAATAACAATAACAATAGGAAATAACAATAACAAAAAGAAATAACAATAACAAAAAGAAATAACAATAACAATAACAATAAGAAATAACAATAACACGAAGAAATAACAATAACAATAAGAAATAACAATAACAATAAGAAATAACAATATCAATAAAAAATAACAATTACAATAAGAAATAACAATAACAATAAGAAATAACAATAACAATTACAAGAAGAAATAACAATAAGAAAAAGAAATAACAATAACAATAAAAAATAACAATAACAATAAGAAATAACAATAACAAGAAGAAATAACAATAACAATAAGAAATAACAATAACCATAATAAATAACAATAACAATAAGAAATAACAATAACAATAAGAAATAACAATAACAATAAGAAATAACAATAACAATAGGAAATAACAATAAGAATAAGAAATAACAATAACATTAAGAAATAACAATAACAATAATAAATAACAATAACAATAAGAAATAACAATAACTATAAGAAATAACAATAACAATAAGAAATAACAATAACAATAAGAAATAACAATAGCAATAAGAAATAACAATAACAATAAGAAATAACATTAACAATAAGAAATAACATTAACAATAAGAAATAACAATAACATTAAGGAATAACAATAACAATAACAATAAGAAATACCAATAACAATAAGAAATAACAATAGGAAATAACAATAACAATAAGAAATAATAATAACAATAAGAAATAACAATAACAATAAGAAATACCAATAACAATAAGAAATAACAATAGGAAATAACAATAACAATAAGAAATAATAATAACAATAAGAAATAACAATAGGAAATAACAATAACAATAAGAAATAACATTAACAATAAGAAATAACAATAACAATAAGAAATAACAATAACAATAAGAAATAACAATAACATTAAGAAATAACAATAACAATAATAAATAACAATAACAATAAGAAATAACAATAACTATAAGAAATAACAATAACAATAAGAAATAACAATAACAATAAGAAATAACAATAACAATAAGAAATAACAATAACAATAAGAAATAACATTAACAATAAGAAATAACATTAACAATAAGAAATAACAATAACAATAAGAAATAACAATAACATTAAGGAATAACAATAACAATAACAATAAGAAATACCAATAACAATTAGAAATAACAATAGGAAATAACAATAACAATAAGAAATAACAATAACATTAAGGAATAACAATAACAATAACAATAAGAAATACCAATAACAATAAGAAATAACAATAGGAAATAACAATAACAATAAGAAATAATAATAACAATAAGAAATAACAATAGGAAATAACAATAACAATAAAAAATAACAATAACAAAAAGAAATAACAATAACAATAAAAAATAACAATAACAATAAGAAATAACAATAACAATAAGAAATACCAATAACAATAAGAAATAACAATAACACTAAGAAATAACAATAACAATAAGAAATAACAATAACAATAAGAAATAACAATAAAAATAAGAAATAACAATAACATTAAGAAATAACATTAACAATAAGAATTAACAATAACAATAAGAAATAACAATAACAATAACAATAACAATAACAATAACAATAAGAAATAACAATAACAATCAGAAATAACAATAACAATAAGAAATAACAATAACAATTACAATAAGAAATAACAATAACAATAACAATAAGAAATAACAATAACAATAAAAAATAACAATAACAATAAGAAATAACAATAACAATAAGAAATAACAATAACAATAAGAAATAACAATAAAAATACGAAATAACAATAACATTAAGAAATAACAATAAGAAATAACATTAACAATAAGAATTAACAATAACAATAAGAAATAACAATAACAATAATAAATAACAATAACAATAAGGAATAACAATAACAATAACAATAAGAAATACCAATAACAATAAGAAATAACAATAACAAAAGAAATAACAATAACAATAAGAAATAACAATAACAATAAGAAATAACAATATCAATAAAAAATAACAATAACAAAAAGAAATAACAATAACAATAAGAAATACCAATAACAATAAGAAGTAACAATAACAATAAGAAATAACAATAACAATAAGAAATAACAATAACAATAAGAAATAACAATAACAAAAAGAAATAACAATAACAATAAGAAATAACAATAACAAAAAGAAATAACAATAACAATAATAAATAACAATAGCAATAAGAAATAACAATAACAATAAGAAATAACATTAACAATAAGAAATAACAATAACATTAAAGAATAACAATAACAATAACAATAAGAAATACCAATAACAATAAGAAATAACAATAGGAAATAACAATAACAATAAGAAATAATAATAACAATAAGAAATAACAATAACAATAACAATAACAATAAGAAATAACAATAGGAAATAACAATAACAATAAAAAATAACAATAACAATAAGAAATAACAATAACAATAAGAAATAACAATAACAATAAGAAATAACAATAACAATAAGAAATAACAATAACATTAAGAAATAACAATAACAATAATAAATAACAATAACAATAAGAAATAACAATAACCATAAGAAATAACAATAACAATAAGAAATAACAATAACAATAAGAAATAACAATAACAATAAGAAATAACAATAACAATAAGAAATAACAATAACAATAAGAAATAACAATAACATTAAGGAATAACAATAACAATAAGAAATACCAATAACAATAAGAAATAACAATAGGAAATAACAATAACAATAAGAAATAACAATAACATTAAGGAATAACAATAACAATAACAATAGGAAATAACAATAACAATAAAAAATAACAATAACAATAAGAAATAACAATATCAATAAGAAATAACAATAACAATAAGAAATAACAATAAAAATAAGAAATAACAATAACAATAAGAAATAACATTAACAATAAGAATTAACAATAACAATAAGAAATAACAATAACAATAATAAATAACAATAACAATAAGGAATAAAAATAACAATAACAATAAAAAATAACAATAACAATAAGAAATACCAATAACAATAAGAAATAACAATAACAATAAGAAATAACAATAACAATAAGAAATAACATTAACAATAAGAAATAACAATAAAAATAAGAAATAACAATAACACTAAGAAATAACATTAACAATAAGAATTAACAATAACAATAAGAAATAACAATAACAATAACAATAACAATAAGAAATAACAATAACAATCAGAAATAACAATAACAATAAGAAATAACAATAACAATTACAATAAGAAATAACAATAACAATAACAATAAGAAATAACAATAACAATAACAATAAGAAATAACAATAACAATAAAAAATAACAATAACAATAAGAAATAACAATAACAATGAGAAATAACAATAACAATAAGAAATAACAATAAAAATAAGAAATAACAATAACAATAAGAAATAACAATAAGAAATAACATTAACAATAAGAATTAACAATAACAATAAGAAATAACAATAACAATAATAAATAACAATAACAATAAGGAATAACAATAACAATAACAATAAGAAATACCAATAACAATAAGAAATAACAATAACAAAAGAAATAACAATAACAATAAGAAATAACAATAGGAATTAACAATAACAATAAGAAATAACAATAAGAAATAACATTAACAATAGGAATTAGCAATAACAATAAGAAATAACAATAACAATAAAAAATAACAATAAGAAATAACAATAACAATAAGAAATAACAATTAGAAATAACAATAACAATAAAAAATAACAACAACAAATAACAATAACAATAAGAAAAAACAATATCAATAAGAAATAACAATAACAATAAGAAATAACAATAACAATAAGAAACAACAATATCAATAAAAAATAACAATTACAATGGGAAATAACAATAACAATAAGAAATAACAATAACAATTACAAGAAGAAATAACAATTAGAAAAAGAAATAACAATAACAATAAAAAATAACAATAACAATAAGAAATAACAATAACAAGAAGAAATAACAATAACAATAAGAAATAACAATAACCATAAGAAATAACAATGACAATAAGAAATAACAATAACAATAAGAAATAACAATAACAATAAGAAATAACAATAACAATAAGAAATAACAATAACAATAGGAAATAACAATAAGAATAAGAAATAACAATAACAATAATAAATAACAATAACAATAAGAAATAACAATAACCATAAGAAATAACAATAACAATAAGAAATAACAATAACAATAAGAAATAACAATAGCAATAAGAAATAACAATAACAATAAGAAATAACATTAACAATAAGAAATAACATTAACAATAAGAAATAACAATAACATTAAGGAATAACAATAACAATAACAATAAGAAATACCAATAACAATAAGAAATAACAATAGGAAATAACAATAACAATAAGAAATAATAATAACAATAAGAAATAACAATAACAATAAGAAATACCAATAACAATAAGAAATAACAATAGGAAATAACAATAACAATAAGAAATAATAATAACAATAAGAAATAACAATAGGAAATAACAATAACAATAAGAAATAACAATAACAATAAGAAATAACATTAACAATAAGAAATAACATTAACAATAAGAAATAACAATAACAATAAGAAGTAACAATAACATTAAGAAATAACAATAATAAATAACAATAACCATAAGAAATAACAATAACAATAAGAAATAACAATAACATTAAGAAATAACAATAACAATAAGAAATAACAATAACAATAAGAAATAACATTAACAATAAGAAATAACATTAACAATAAGAAATAACAATAACAATAAGAAATAACAATAACATTAAGGAATAACAATAACAATAAGAAATAACAATAACAATAAAAAATAACAATAACAATAAGAAATAACAATAACAATAAGAAATAACAATAAGAAATAACAATAAAAATAAGAAGTAACAATAAGAATAAGAAATAACAATAACAATAAGAAATAACAATAAGAATAAGAAATAACAATAACAAAAAGAAATAACAATAACAATAAGAAATAACAATAACAAAAAGAAATAACAATAACAATAGCAAATAGCAATAACAATAAGAAATAACAATAACATTAAGAAATAACAATAACAATAATAAATAACAATAACAATAATAAATAACAATAACAATAAGAAATAACAATTTCCATAAGAAATAACAATAATAATAAGAAATAACAATAACAATAAGAAAGAACAATAACAATAAGAAATAACAATAACAATAAGAAATAACAATAACAATAGGAAATAACAATCACAATAAGGAATAACAATAACAATAAGAAATAACAATAACAATAAGAAATAACAATATCAATAAAAAATAACAATAACAAAAAGAAATAACAATAACAATAAGAAATAACAATAACAATAAGAAGTAACAATAACAATAAGAAATAACAATAACAATAAGAAATAACAATAACATTAAAAAATAACAATAACGATAAGAAATCACAATAACAAAAAGAAATAACAATAACAATAAGAAATAACAATAACAATAATAAATAACAATAACAATAAGAAATAACAATAACCATAAGAAATAACAATAAAAATAAGAAATAACAATAACAATAAGAAATAACAATAACAATAAGAAATAACAATAACATTAAGAAATAACAATAACAATAATAAATAACAATAACAATAAGAAATAACAATAACCATAAGAAATAACAATAACAATAAGAAATAACAATAAAAATAAGAAATAACAATAACAATAAGAAATAACAATCACAATAAGAAATAACAATAACAATAAGAAATAACAATAACAATAAGAAATAACAATAACAATAAGAAATAACAATAACAATAAGATATAACAATATCAATAAGAAATAACAATAACAATAACAATAAAAAATAACAATAACAATAAGAAATACCAATATCAATAAGAAATAACAATAACAATAAGAAATAACAATAACAATAGGAAATAACAATAACAATAAGAAATAACAATCACAATAAGAAATAACAATAACTATAAAAAATAACAATAACAATAAGAAATAACAATAACAATTACAATAAGAAATAACAATAAGAAAAAGAAATAACAATAACAATAAAAAATAACAATAACAATAAGAAATAACAATAAGAAGAAGAAATAACAATAACAATAAGAAATAACAATAACAATAAGAAATAACAATATCAATAAAAAATAACAATTACAATAGGAAATAACAATAACAATAAGAAATAACAATAACAATAACAAATAACAATAACAATAAGAAATAACAATTAAAATAAGAAATAACAATAACAATGAGAAATAACAATAACAATTACAAGAAGAAATAACAATAACAATAAGAAATAACAATAACAATAAGAAATAACAACAACATTAAGAAATAACAATAACAATAACAATAATAAATAACAATAACAATAAGAAATAACAATAACCATAAGAAATAACAATAACAATAAGAAATAACAATAACAATAAAAAATAACAATAACAATAAGAAATAACAATAAAAATAAGAAATAACAATAATAATAGGAAATAACAATAACAATAAGAAATAACAATCACAATAAGAAATAACAATAACAATAAGAAATAACAATAACAATAAGAAATAACAATAACAATAAGAAATAACAATAACTATAAAAAACAAAAATAACAATAAGAAATAACAATATCAATAAGAAATAACAATAACAATAAGATATAACAATATCAATAAGAAATAACAATAACAATAAGAAACAACAATAACAATAACAATAAAAAATAACAATAACAATAAGAAATACCAATATCAATAAGAAATAACAATAACAATAAGAAATAACAATTACAATAAGAAATAACAATAGGAAATAACAATAAAAATAAGAAATAACAATCACAATAAGAAATAACAATAACTATAAAAAATAACAATAACAATAAGAAATAACAATAACAATTACAATAAGAAATAACAATAAGAAAAAGAAATAACAATAACAATAAAAAATAACAATAACAATAAGAAGAAGAAATGACAATAACATTAAGAAATAACAATAACAATAAGAAATAACAATATCAATAAAAAATAACAATTACAATAGGAAATAACAATAACAATAAGAAATAACAATAACAATAACAAATAACAATAACAATAAGAAATAACAATAACAATAAGAAATAACAATAACCATAAGAAATAACAATAACAATAAGAAATAACAATAACAATAAGAAATAACAATAACAATAAGAAATAACAATAACAATAAGAAATAACAATAACAATAAGAAATAACAATAACTTTAAAAAATTACAATAACAATAAGAAATAACAATAACAATTACAATAAGAAATAACAATTAAAAAAGAAATAACAATAACAATAAGAAATAACAATAACAAGAAGAAATAACAATAACAATAAGCAATAACAATAACAATAAGGAATAACAATAACAATAAGAAATAACAATAACATTAAGAAATAACAATAACAATAATAAATAACAATAACAATAAGAAATAACAATAACCATAAGAAATAACAATAACAATAAGAAATAACAATAACAATAAGAAATAACAATAACAATAAGAAAGAACAATAACAATAAGAAATAACAATAACAATAAGAAATAACAATAACAATAAGAAATAACAATCACAATAAGAAATAACAATAACAATAAGAAATAACAATAACAATAAGAAATAACAATAACAATAACAATAAGAAATAACAATATCAATAAAAAATAACAATAACAAAAAGAAATAACAATAACAATAAGAAATAACAATAACAATAAGAAGTAACAATAACAATAAGAAATAACAATAACAATAAGAAATAACAATAACAATAAAAAATAACAATAACAATAAGAAATAACAATAACAATAAGAAATAACAATAACAAAAAGAAATAACAATAACAATAGGAAATAACAATAAGAATAAGAAATAACAATAACAATAATAAATAACAATAACAATAAGAAATAACAATAACAACAAGAAATAACAATAGCAATAAGAAATAACAATAACAATAAGAAATAACATTAACAATAAGAAATAACATTAACAATAAGAAATAACAATAACAATAAGAAATAACAATAACATTAAGGAATAACAATAACAATAACAATAAGAAATACCAATAACAATAAAAAAAAACAATAGGAAATAACAATAACAATGAGAAATAATAATAACAATAAGAAATAACAATAACAATAACAAAAAGAAATACCAATAACAATAAGAAATAACAATAACAATAAGAAATAATAATAACAATAAGAAATAACAATAGGAAATAACAATAACAATAAAAAATAACAATAACAATAAGAAATAACAATAACAATAAGAAATAACATTAACAATAAGAAATAACATTAACAATAAGAAATAACAATAACAATAGGAAATAACAATAACAATAAAAAATAACAATAACAATAAGAAATAACAATAACAATAAGAAATAACATTAACAATAAGAAATAACATTAACAATAAGAAATAACAATAACAATAAGAAATAACAATAACAATAAGAAATACCAATAACAATAAGAAATAACAATAGGAAATAACAATAACAATAAGAAATAATAATAACAATAGGAAATAACAATAGGAAATAACAATAACAATAAAAAATAACAATAACAATAAGAAGTAACAATATCAATAAGAAATAACAATAACAATAAGAAATAACAATAAAAATAAGAAATAACAATAACAATAAAAAATAACAATAAGAAATAACATTAACAATAAGAATTAACAATAACAATAAGAAATAACAATAACAATAATAAATAACAATAACAATAAGGAATAACAATAACAATAACAATAAGAAATACCAATAACAATAAGAATTAACAATAACAAAAAGAAATAACAATAACAATAAGAAATAACAATAACAATAACAAATAACAATAACAATAAGAAATAACAATAACAATAAGAAATACCAATAACAATAAGAAATAACAATAACAATAAGAAATAATAATAACAATAAGAAATAACAATAACAATAAGAAATACCAATAACAATAAGAAATAACAATAGGAAATAACAATAACAATAAGAAATAACAATAACATTAAGAAATAACAATAACAATAAAAAATAACAATAACGATAAGAAATAACAATAACAAAAAGAAATAACAATAACAATAAGAAATAACAATAACAAAAAGAAATAACAATAACAATAGGAAATAACAATAACAATAAGAAATAACAATAACATTAAGAAATAACAATAACACTAATAAATAACAATAACAATAAGAAATAACAATAACCATAAGAAATAACAATAACAATAAGAAATAACAATAACAATAAGAAATAACAATAACTATAAAAAATAACAATAATAATAGGAAATAACAATAACAAAAAGAAATAACAATAACAATAACAATAAGAAATAACAATAACAAGAAGAAATAACAATAACAATAAGAAATAACAATAACAATAAGAAATAACAATATCAATAAAAAATAACAATTACAATAGGAAATAACAATAACAATAAGAAATAACAATAACAATTACAAGAAGAAATAACAATAAGAAAAAGAAATAACAATAACAATAAAAAATAACAATAACAATAAGAAATAACAATAACAAGAAGAAATAACAATAACAATAAGAAATAACAATAACCATAAGAAATAACAATAACAATAAGAAATAGCAATAACATTAAGAAATAACAATAACAATAAGAAATAACAATAACAATAGGAAATAACAATAAGAATAAGAAATAACAATAACATTAAGAAATAACAATAACAATAATAAATAACAATAACAATAAGAAATAACAATAACTATAAGAAATAACAATAACAATAAGAAATAACAATAACAATAAGAAATAACAATAGCAATAAGAAATAACAATAACAATAAGAAATAACATTAACAATAAGAAATAACATTAACAATAAGAAATAACAATAACATTAAGGAATAACAATAACAATAACAATAAGAAATACCAATAACAATAAGAAATAACAATAGGAAATAACAATAACAATAAGAAATAACAATAACAATAAGAAATACCAATAACAATAAGAAATAACAATAGGAAATAACAATAACAATAAGAAATAATAATAACAATAAGAAATAACAATAGGAAATAACAATAACAATAAGAAATAACAATAACAATAAGAAATAACAATAACAATAAGAAATAACATTAACAATAAGAAATAACAATAACAATAAGAAATAACAATAACAATAAGAAATAACAATAACATTAAGAAATAACAGTAACAATAATAAATAACAATAACAATAAGAAATAACAATAACTATAAGAAATAACAATAACAATAAGCAATAACAATAACAATAAGAAATAACAATAACAATAACAATAAAAAATAACAATAACAATAAGAAATACCAATATCAATAAGAAATAACAATAACAATAAGAAATAGCAATTACAATAAGAAATAACAATAACAATAAGAAATAACAATAACAATAAGAAATAACAATAACAATAAGAAATAACAATAAAAATAAGATATAACAATAACAATAGGAAATAACAATAACAATAAGAAATAACAATCACAATAAGAAATAACAATAACAATAAGAAATAAAAATAACAATAAGAAATAACAATATCAATAAGAAATAACAATAACAATAAGAAATAACAATAACAATAACAATAAAAAATAACAATAACAATAAGAAATACCAATATCAATAAGAAATAACAATAACAATAAGAAATAACAATTACAATAAGAAATAACAATAACAATAGGAAATAACAATAACAATAAGAAATAACAATCACAATAAGAAATAACAATAACTATAAAAAATAACAATAACAATAAGAAATAACAATAACAATTACAATAAGAAATAACAATAAGGAAAAGAAATAACAATAACAATAAAAAATAACAATAACAATAAGAAATAACAATAAGAAGAAGAAATAACAATAACAATAAGAAATAACAATAACAATAAGAAATAACAATATCAATAAAAAATAACAATTACAATAGGAAATAACAATAACAATAAGAAATAACAATAACAATAAGAAATAACAATAACAATAAGAAATAACAATAAAAATAAGATATAACAATAACAATAGGAAATAACAATAACAATAAGAAATAACAATCACAATAAGAAATAACAATAACAATAAGAAATAACAATAACAATAAGAAATAACAATAAAAATAAGATATAACAATAACAATAGGAAATAACAATAACAATAAGAAATAACAATCACAATAAGAAATAACAATAACAATAAGAAATAACAATAACAATAAGAAATAACAATATCAATAAGAAATAACAATAACAATAAGAAATAACAATAACAATAACAATAAAAAATAACAATAACAATAAGAAATACCAATATCAATAAGAAATAACAATAACAATAAGAAATAACAATTACAATAAGAAATAACAATAACAATAGGAAATAACAATTACAATAGGAAATAACAATAACAATAAGAAATAACAATCACAATAAGGAATAACAATAACAATAAGAAATAACAATAACAATAAGAAATAACAATAACAATAAGAAATAACAATAACTATAAAAAATAACAATAACAATAAGAAATAACAATAACAATTACAATAAGAAATAACAATAACAATAAAAAATAACAATAACAATAAGAACTAACAATAACAAGAAGAAATAACAATAACAATAAGAAATAACAATATCAATAAAAAAATAACAATAACAAAAAGAAATAACAATAACAATAAGAAATAACAATAACAATAAGAAGTAACAATAACAATAAGAAATAACAATAACAATAAGAAATAACAATAACAATAAAAAATAACAATAACAATAAGAAATAACAATAACAAAAAGAAATAACAATAACAATAAGAAATAACAATAACAAAAAGAAATAACAATAACAATAGGAAATAACAATAACAATAGGAAATAACAATAACAATAAGAAATAACAATAACATTAAGAAATAACAATAACAATAATAAATAACAATAACAATAAGAAATAACAATAACCATAAGAAATAACAATAACAATAAGAAATAACAATAACAATAAGAAATAACAATAACAATAAGAAAGAACAATAACAATAAGAAATAACAATAACAATAAGAAATAACAATAACTATAGGAAATAACAATAACAATAAGAAATAACAATCACAATAAGAAATAACAATAACAATAAGAAATAACAATAACAATAACAATAAGAAATAACAATATTAATAAAAAATAACAATAACAAAAAGAAATAACAATAACAATAAGAAATAACAATAACAATAAGAAGTAACAATAACAATAAAAAATAACAATAACAATAAGAAATAACAATAACAATAAAAAATAACAATAACAATAAGAAATAACAATAACAAAAAGAAATAACAATAACAATAAGAAATAACAATAACAAAAAGAAATAACAATAACAATAGGAAATAACAATAAGAATAAGAAATAACAATAACATTAAGAAATAACAATAACAATAAGAAATAACAATAACAATAAGAAATAACAATAACAATAAGTAAAAACAATAGAAATAAGAAATAACAATAAGAAATAACATTAACAATAAGAAATAACATTAACAATAAGAAATAACAATAAGAAATAACATTAACAATAAGAATTAACAATAACAATAAGAAATACCAATAACAATAAGAATTAACAATAACAATAAAAAATAACAATAACAATAAGAAATAACAATAACAATAAGAAATACCAATAACAATAAGAAATAACAATAACAATAAGAAATAACAATAACAATAAGAAATAACAATAACAATAAGAAATAACAATAACAATAAGAAATACCAATAACAATAAGAAATAACAATAACAATAAGAAATAACAATAACTTTAAGAAATAACAATAACAATAAAAAATAACAATAACGATAAGAAATAACAATAACAAAAAGAAATAACAATAACAATAAGAAATAACAATAACAAAAAGAAATAACAATAACAATAGGAAATAACAATAAGAAATAACAATAACATTAAGAAATAATAATAACAATAATAAATAACAATAACAATAAGAAATAACAATAACCATAAGAAATAACAAT
Source organism: Ontholestes murinus (assembly GCA_963969525.1). Classification (NCBI taxonomy): domain Eukaryota; kingdom Metazoa; phylum Arthropoda; class Insecta; order Coleoptera; family Staphylinidae; genus Ontholestes; species Ontholestes murinus. The sequence goes on along the minus strand of CAXAKX010000527.1, from coordinate 199,382 downwards.
AACAATAAGAAATAACAATAACAATAAGAAATAACAATAACAAGAAGAAATAACAATAACAATAAGAAATAACAATAACAATAAGAAATAACAATATCAATAAAAAATAACAATAACAATAAGAAATAACAATAACAAGAAGAAATAACAATAACAATAAGAAATAACAATAACAATAAGAAATAACAATATCAATAAAAAATAACAATTACAATAGGAAATAACAATAACAATAAGAAATAACAATAACAATTACAAGAAGAAATAACAATAAGAAAAAGAAATATCAATAACAATAAAAAATAACAATAACAATAAGAAATAACAATAACAATAAGAAATAACAATAACCATAAGAAATAACAATAACAATAAGAAATAACAATAAAAATAAGATATAACAATAACAATAGGAAATAACAATAACAATAAGAAATAACAATCACAATAAGAAATAACAATAACAATAAGAAATAACAATAACAATAAGAAATAACAATAACAATAAGAAATAACAATAACAATAAGAAATAACAATAACAATAAGAAATAACAATAACTATAAAAAACAACAATAACAATAAGAAATAACAATAACAATAAGAAATAACAATAACAATAAGATATAACAATATCAATAAGAAATAACAATAACAATAAGATATAACAATATCAATAAGAAATAACAATAACAATAAGAAACAACAATAACAATAACAATAAAAAATAACAATAACAATAAGAAATACCAATATCAATAAGAAATAACAATAACAATAAGAAATAACAATTACAATAAGAAATAACAATAACAATAGGAAATAACAATAAAAATAAGAAATAACAATCACAATAAGAAATAACAATAACTATAAAAAATAACAATAACAATAAGAAATAACAATAACAATTACAATAAGAAATAACAATAAGAAAAAGAAATAACAATAACAATAAAAAATAACAATAACAATAAGAAGAAGAAATGACAATAACATTAAGAAATAACAATAACAATAAGAAATAACAATATCAATAAAAAATAACAATTACAATAGGAAATAACAATAACAATAAGAAATAACAATAACAATAACAAATAACAATAACAATAAGAAATAACAATAACAATAAGAAATAACAATAACCATAAGAAATAACAATAACAATAAGAAATAACAATAACAATAAGAAATAACAATAACAATAAGAAATAACAATAACAATAAGAAATAACAATAACAATAAGAAATAACAATAACAATAGGAAATAACAATAACAATAAGAAGTAACAATCACAATAAGGAATAACAATAACAATAAGAAATAGCAATAACAATAAGAAATAACAATAACAATAAGAAATAACAATAACTTTAAAAAATTACAATAACAATAAGAAATAACAATAACAATTACAATAAGAAATAACAATAAGAAAAAGAAATAACAATAACAATAAGAAATAACAATAACAATAAGCAATAACAATAACAATAAGGAATAACAATAACAATAAGAAATAACAATAACATTAAGAAATAACAATAACAATAATAAATAACAATAACAATAAGAAATAACAATAACTATAAGAAATAACAATAACAATAAGAAATAACAATAACAATAAGAAATAACAATAACAATAAGAAAGAACAATAACAATAAGAAATAACAATAACAATAAGAAATAACAATAACAATAAGAAATACCAATAACAATAAGAAATAACAATAGGAAATAACAATAACTATAAGAAATAACAATAACAATAAGAAATAACAATAACAATAAGAAATAACAATAACAATAAGAAAGAACAATAACAATAAGAAATAACAATAACAATAAGAAATAACAATAACAATAAGAAATAACAATAACAATAAGAAATAACAATAGCAATAAGAAATAACAATAACAATAAGAAATAACATTAACAATAAGAAATAACATTAACAATAAGAAATAACAATAACATTAAGGAATAACAATAACAATAACAATAAGAAATACCAATAACAATAAGAAATAACAATAGGAAATAACAATAACAATAAGAAATAACAATAACAATAAGAAATACCAATAACAATAAGAAATAACAATAGGAAATAACAATAACAATAAGAAATAATAATAACAATAAGAAATAACAATAGGAAATAACAATAACAATAAGAAATAACAATAACAATAAGAAATAACAATAACAATAAGAAATAACATTAACAATAAGAAATAACAATAACAATAAGAAATAACAATAACAATAAGAAATAACAATAACATTAAGAAATAACAGTAACAATAATAAATAACAATAACAATAAGAAATAACAATAACTATAAGAAATAACAATAACAATAAGCAATAACAATAACAATAAGAAATAACAATAACAATAACAATAAAAAATAACAATAACAATAAGAAATACCAATATCAATAAGAAATAACAATAACAATAAGAAATAGCAATTACAATAAGAAATAACAATAACAATAAGAAATAACAATAACAATAAGAAATAACAATAACAATAAGAAATAACAATAAAAATAAGATATAACAATAACAATAGGAAATAACAATAACAATAAGAAATAACAATCACAATAAGAAATAACAATAACAATAAGAAATAAAAATAACAATAAGAAATAACAATATCAATAAGAAATAACAATAACAATAAGAAATAACAATAACAATAACAATAAAAAATAACAATAACAATAAGAAATACCAATATCAATAAGAAATAACAATAACAATAAGAAATAACAATTACAATAAGAAATAACAATAACAATAGGAAATAACAATAACAATAAGAAATAACAATCACAATAAGAAATAACAATAACTATAAAAAATAACAATAACAATAAGAAATAACAATAACAATTACAATAAGAAATAACAATAAGGAAAAGAAATAACAATAACAATAAAAAATAACAATAACAATAAGAAATAACAATAAGAAGAAGAAATAACAATAACAATAAGAAATAACAATAACAATAAGAAATAACAATATCAATAAAAAATAACAATTACAATAGGAAATAACAATAACAATAAGAAATAACAATAACAATAAGAAATAACAATAACAATAAGAAATAACAATAAAAATAAGATATAACAATAACAATAGGAAATAACAATAACAATAAGAAATAACAATCACAATAAGAAATAACAATAACAATAAGAAATAACAATAACAATAAGAAATAACAATAAAAATAAGATATAACAATAACAATAGGAAATAACAATAACAATAAGAAATAACAATCACAATAAGAAATAACAATAACAATAAGAAATAACAATAACAATAAGAAATAACAATATCAATAAGAAATAACAATAACAATAAGAAATAACAATAACAATAACAATAAAAAATAACAATAACAATAAGAAATACCAATATCAATAAGAAATAACAATAACAATAAGAAATAACAATTACAATAAGAAATAACAATAACAATAGGAAATAACAATTACAATAGGAAATAACAATAACAATAAGAAATAACAATCACAATAAGGAATAACAATAACAATAAGAAATAACAATAACAATAAGAAATAACAATAACAATAAGAAATAACAATAACTATAAAAAATAACAATAACAATAAGAAATAACAATAACAATTACAATAAGAAATAACAATAACAATAAAAAATAACAATAACAATAAGAACTAACAATAACAAGAAGAAATAACAATAACAATAAGAAATAACAATATCAATAAAAAAATAACAATAACAAAAAGAAATAACAATAACAATAAGAAATAACAATAACAATAAGAAGTAACAATAACAATAAGAAATAACAATAACAATAAGAAATAACAATAACAATAAAAAATAACAATAACAATAAGAAATAACAATAACAAAAAGAAATAACAATAACAATAAGAAATAACAATAACAAAAAGAAATAACAATAACAATAGGAAATAACAATAACAATAGGAAATAACAATAACAATAAGAAATAACAATAACATTAAGAAATAACAATAACAATAATAAATAACAATAACAATAAGAAATAACAATAACCATAAGAAATAACAATAACAATAAGAAATAACAATAACAATAAGAAATAACAATAACAATAAGAAAGAACAATAACAATAAGAAATAACAATAACAATAAGAAATAACAATAACTATAGGAAATAACAATAACAATAAGAAATAACAATCACAATAAGAAATAACAATAACAATAAGAAATAACAATAACAATAACAATAAGAAATAACAATATTAATAAAAAATAACAATAACAAAAAGAAATAACAATAACAATAAGAAATAACAATAACAATAAGAAGTAACAATAACAATAAAAAATAACAATAACAATAAGAAATAACAATAACAATAAAAAATAACAATAACAATAAGAAATAACAATAACAAAAAGAAATAACAATAACAATAAGAAATAACAATAACAAAAAGAAATAACAATAACAATAGGAAATAACAATAAGAATAAGAAATAACAATAACATTAAGAAATAACAATAACAATAAGAAATAACAATAACAATAAGAAATAACAATAACAATAAGTAAAAACAATAGAAATAAGAAATAACAATAAGAAATAACATTAACAATAAGAAATAACATTAACAATAAGAAATAACAATAAGAAATAACATTAACAATAAGAATTAACAATAACAATAAGAAATACCAATAACAATAAGAATTAACAATAACAATAAAAAATAACAATAACAATAAGAAATAACAATAACAATAAGAAATACCAATAACAATAAGAAATAACAATAACAATAAGAAATAACAATAACAATAAGAAATAACAATAACAATAAGAAATAACAATAACAATAAGAAATACCAATAACAATAAGAAATAACAATAACAATAAGAAATAACAATAACTTTAAGAAATAACAATAACAATAAAAAATAACAATAACGATAAGAAATAACAATAACAAAAAGAAATAACAATAACAATAAGAAATAACAATAACAAAAAGAAATAACAATAACAATAGGAAATAACAATAAGAAATAACAATAACATTAAGAAATAATAATAACAATAATAAATAACAATAACAATAAGAAATAACAATAACCATAAGAAATAACAATAACAATAAGAAATAACAATAACAATAAGAAATAACAATAACAAGAAGAAATAACAATAACAATAAGAAATAACAATAACAATAAGAAATAACAATATCAATAAAAAATAACAATAACAATAAGAAATAACAATAACAAGAAGAAATAACAATAACAATAAGAAATAACAATAACAATAAGAAATAACAATATCAATAAAAAATAACAATTACAATAGGAAATAACAATAACAATAAGAAATAACAATAACAATTACAAGAAGAAATAACAATAAGAAAAAGAAATATCAATAACAATAAAAAATAACAATAACAATAAGAAATAACAATAACAATAAGAAATAACAATAACCATAAGAAATAACAATAACAATAAGAAATAACAATAAAAATAAGATATAACAATAACAATAGGAAATAACAATAACAATAAGAAATAACAATCACAATAAGAAATAACAATAACAATAAGAAATAACAATAACAATAAGAAATAACAATAACAATAAGAAATAACAATAACAATAAGAAATAACAATAACAATAAGAAATAACAATAACTATAAAAAACAACAATAACAATAAGAAATAACAATAACAATAAGAAATAACAATAACAATAAGATATAACAATATCAATAAGAAATAACAATAACAATAAGATATAACAATATCAATAAGAAATAACAATAACAATAAGAAACAACAATAACAATAACAATAAAAAATAACAATAACAATAAGAAATACCAATATCAATAAGAAATAACAATAACAATAAGAAATAACAATTACAATAAGAAATAACAATAACAATAGGAAATAACAATAAAAATAAGAAATAACAATCACAATAAGAAATAACAATAACTATAAAAAATAACAATAACAATAAGAAATAACAATAACAATTACAATAAGAAATAACAATAAGAAAAAGAAATAACAATAACAATAAAAAATAACAATAACAATAAGAAGAAGAAATGACAATAACATTAAGAAATAACAATAACAATAAGAAATAACAATATCAATAAAAAATAACAATTACAATAGGAAATAACAATAACAATAAGAAATAACAATAACAATAACAAATAACAATAACAATAAGAAATAACAATAACAATAAGAAATAACAATAACCATAAGAAATAACAATAACAATAAGAAATAACAATAACAATAAGAAATAACAATAACAATAAGAAATAACAATAACAATAAGAAATAACAATAACAATAAGAAATAACAATAACAATAGGAAATAACAATAACAATAAGAAGTAACAATCACAATAAGGAATAACAATAACAATAAGAAATAGCAATAACAATAAGAAATAACAATAACAATAAGAAATAACAATAACTTTAAAAAATTACAATAACAATAAGAAATAACAATAACAATTACAATAAGAAATAACAATAAGAAAAAGAAATAACAATAACAATAAGAAATAACAATAACAAGAAGAAATAACAATAACAATAAGCAATAACAATAACAATAAGGAATAACAATAACAATAAGAAATAACAATAACATTAAGAAATAACAATAACAATAATAAATAACAATAACAATAAGAAATAACAATAACTATAAGAAATAACAATAACAATAAGAAATAACAATAACAATAAGAAATAACAATAACAATAAGAAAGAACAATAACAATAAGAAATAACAATAACAATAAGAAATAACAATAACAATAAGAAATAACAATCACAATAAGAAATAACAATAACAATAAGAAATAACAATAACAATAAGAAATAACAATAAGAAATAACAATATCAATAAAAAATAACAATAACAAAAAGAAATAACAATAACAATAAGAAATAACAATAACAATAAGAAGTAACAATAACAATAAGAAATAACAATAACAATAAGAAATAACAATAACAATAAAAAATAACAATAACAATAAGAAATAACAATAACAAAAAGAAATAACAATAACAATAAGAAATAACAATAACAAAAAGAAATAACAATAACAATAGGAAATAACAATAAGAATAAGAAATAACAATAACAATAATAAATAACAATAACAATAAGAAATAACAATAACAACAAGAAATAACAATAGCAATAAGAAATAACAATAACAATAAGAAATAACATTAACAATAAGAAATAACATTAACAATAAGAAATAGCAATAACAATAAGAAATAACAATAACATTAAGGAATAACAATAACAATAACAATAAGAAATACCAATAACAATAAAAAAAAACAATAGGAAATAACAATAACAATGAGAAATAATAATAACAATAAGAAATAACAATAACAATAACAAAAAGAAATACCAATAACAATAAAAAAAAACAATAACAATAAGAAATAATAATAACAATAAGAAATAACAATAGGAAATAACAATAACAATAAAAAATAACAATAACAATAAGAAATAACAATAACAATAAGAAATAACATTAACAATAAGAAATAACATTAACAATAAGAAATAACAATAACAATAGGAAATAACAATAACAATAAAAAATAACAATAACAATAAGAAATAACAATAACAATAAGAAATAACATTAACAATAAGAAATAACATTAACAATAAGAAATAACAATAACAATAAGAAATAACAATAACAATAAGAAATACCAATAACAATAAGAAATAACAATAGGAAATAACAATAACAATAAGAAATAATAATAACAATAGGAAATAACAATAGGAAATAACAATAACAATAAAAAATAACAATAACAATAAGAAGTAACAATATCAATAAGAAATAACAATAACAATAAGAAATAACAATAAAAATAAGAAATAACAATAACAATAAAAAATAACAATAAGAAATAACATTAACAATAAGAATTAACAATAACAATAAGAAATAACAATAACAATAATAAATAACAATAACAATAAGGAATAACAATAACAATAACAATAAGAAATACCAATAACAATAAGAATTAACAATAACAAAATAGAAATAACAATAACAATAAGAAATAACAATAACAATAACAAATAACAATAACAATAAGAAATAACAATAACAATAAGAAATACCAATAACAATAAGAAATAACAATAACAATAAGAAATAATAATAACAATAAGAAATAACAATAACAATAAGAAATACCAATAACAATAAGAAATAACAATAGGAAATAACAATAACAATAAGAAATAACAATAACATTAAGAAATAACAATAACAATAAAAAATAACAATAACGATAAGAAATAACAATAACAAAAAGAAATAACAATAACAATAAGAAATAACAATAACAAATAGAAATAACAATAACAATAGGAAATAACAATAACAATAAGAAATAACAATAACATTAAGAAATAACAATAACACTAATAAATAACAATAACAATAAGAAATAACAATAACCATAAGAAATAACAATAACAATAAGAAATAACAATAACAATAAGAAATAACAATAACTATAAAAAAAACCAATAACAATAGGAAATAACAATAACAAAAAGAAATAACAATAACAATAACAATAAGAAATAACAATAACAAGAAGAAATAACAATAACAATAAGAAATAACAATAACAATAAGAAATAACAATATCAATAAAAAATAACAATTACAATAGGAAATAACAATAACAATAAGAAATAACAATAACAATTACAAGAAGAAATAACAATAAGAAAAAGAAATAACAATAACAATAAAAAATAACAATAACAATAAGAAATAACAATAACAAGAAGAAATAACAATAACAATAAGAAATAACAATAACCATAAGAAATAACAATAACAATAAGAAATAGCAATAACATTAAGAAATAACAATAACAATAAGAAATAACAATAACAATAGGAAATAACAATAAGAATAAGAAATAACAATAACATTAAGAAATAACAATAACAATAATAAATAACAATAACAATAAGAAATAACAATAACTATAAGAAATAACAATAACAATAAGAAATAACAATAACAATAAGAAATAACAATAGCAATAAGAAATAACAATAACAATAAGAAATAACATTAACAATAAGAAATAACATTAACAATAAGAAATAACAATAACATTAAGGAATAACAATAACAATAACAATAAGAAATACCAATAACAATAAGAAATAACAATAGGAAATAACAATAACAATAAGAAATACCAATAACAATAAGAAATAACAATAGGAAATAACAATAACAATAAGAAATAACAATAACATTAAGAAATAACAATAACAATAATAAATAACAATAACAATAAGAAATAACAATAACTATAAGAAATAACAATAACAATAAGCAATAACAATAACAATAAGAAATAACAATAACAATAACAATAAAAAATAACAATAACAATAAGAAATACCAATATCAATACGAAATAACAATAACAATAAGAAATAGCAATTACAATAAGAAATAACAATAACAATAAGAAATAACAATAACAATAAGAAATAACAATAACAATAAGAAATAACAATAAAAATAAAATATAACAATAACAATAGGAAATAACAATAACAATAAGAAATAACAATCACAATAAGAAATAACAATAACAATAAGAAATAACAATAACAATAAGAAATAACAATATCAATAAGAAATAACAATAACAATAAGAAATAACAATAACAATAACAATAAAAAATAACAATAACAATAAGAAATACCAATATCAATAAGAAATAACAATAACAATAAGAAATAACAATTACAATAAGAAATAACAATAACAATAGGAAATAACAATAACAATAAGAAATAACAATCACAATAAGAAATAACAATAACTATAAAAAATAACAATAACAATAAGAAATAACAATAACAATTACAATAAGAAATAACAATAAGGAAAAGAAATAACAATAACAATAAAAAATAATAATAACAATAAGAAATAACAATAAGAAGAAGAAATAACAATAACAATAAGAAATAACAATAACAATAAGAAATAACAATATCAATAAAAAATAACAATTACAATAGGAAATAACAATAACAATAAGAAATAACAATAACAATAAGAAATAACAATAACAATAAGAAATAACAATAAAAATAAGATATAACAATAACAATAGGAAATAACAATAACAATAAGAAATAACAATCACAATAAGAAATAACAATAACAATAAGAAATAACAATAACAATAAGAAATAACAATAAAAATAAGATATAACAATAACAATAGGAAATAACAATAACAATAAGAAATAACAATCACAATAAGAAATAACAATAACAATAAGAAATAACAATAACAATAAGAAATAACAATATCAATAAGAAATAACAATAACAATAAGAAATAACAATAACAATAACAATAAAAAATAACCATAACAATAAGAAATACCAATATCAATAAGAAATAACAATAACAATAAGAAATAACAATTACAATAAGAAATAACAATAACAATAGGAAATAACAATTACAATAGGAAATAACAATAACAATAAGAAATAACAATCACAATAAGGAATAACAATAACAATAAGAAATAACAATAACAATAAGAAATAACAATAACAATAAGAAATAACAATAACTATAAAAAATAACAATAACAATAAGAAATAACAAAAACAATTACAATAAGAAATAACAATAACAATAAAAAATAACAATAACAATAAGAAATAACAATAACAAGAAGAAATAACAATAACAATAAGAAATAACAATATCAATAAAAAAATAACAATAACAAAAAGAAATAACAATAACAATAGGAAATAACAATTACAATAGGAAATAACAATAACAATAAGAAATAACAATCACAATAAGAAATAACAATAACAATAAGAAATAACAATAACAATAAGAAGTAACAATAACAATAAGAAATAACAATAACAATAAGAAATAACAATAACAATAAAAAATAACAATAACAATAAGAAATAACAATAACAAAAAGAAATAACAATAACAATAAGAAATAACAATAACAAAAAGAAATAACAATAACAATAGGAAATAACAATAAGAATAAGAAATAACAATAACAATAATAAATAACAATAACAATAAGAAATAACAATAACAACAAGAAATAACAATAGCAATAAGAAATAACAATAACAATAAGAAATAACATTAACAATAAGAAATAACATTAACAATAAGAAATAGCAATAACAATAAGAAATAACAATAACATTAAGGAATAACAATAACAATAACAATAAGAAATACCAATAACAATAAAAAAAAACAATAGGAAATAACAATAACAATGAGAAATAATAATAACAATAAGAAATAACAATAACAATAACAAAAAGAAATACCAATAACAATAAAAAAAAACAATAACAATAAGAAATAATAATAACAATAAGAAATAACAATAGGAAATAACAATAACAATAAAAAATAACAATAACAATAAGAAATAACAATAACAATAAGAAATAACATTAACAATAAGAAATAACATTAACAATAAGAAATAACAATAACAATAGGAAATAACAATAACAATAAAAAATAACAATAACAATAAGAAATAACAATAACAATAAGAAATAACATTAACAATAAGAAATAACATTAACAATAAGAAATAACAATAACAATAAGAAATAACAATAACAATAAGAAATACCAATAACAATAAGAAATAACAATAGGAAATAACAATAACAATAAGAAATAATAATAACAATAGGAAATAACAATAGGAAATAACAATAACAATAAAAAATAACAATAACAATAAGAAGTAACAATATCAATAAGAAATAACAATAACAATAAGAAATAACAATAAAAATAAGAAATAACAATAACAATAAAAAATAACAATAAGAAATAACATTAACAATAAGAATTAACAATAACAATAAGAAATAACAATAACAATAATAAATAACAATAACAATAAGGAATAACAATAACAATAACAATAAGAAATACCAATAACAATAAGAATTAACAATAACAAAAAGAAATAACAATAACAATAAGAAATAACAATAACAATAACAAATAACAATAACAATAAGAAATAACAATAACAATAAGAAATACCAATAACAATAAGAAATAACAATAACAATAAGAAATAATAATAACAATAAGAAATAACAATAACAATAAGAAATACCAATAACAATAAGAAATAACAATAGGAAATAACAATAACAATAAGAAATAACAATAACATTAAGAAATAACAATAACAATAAAAAATAACAATAACGATAAGAAATAACAATAACAAAAAGAAATAACAATAACAATAAGAAATAACAATAACAAATAGAAATAACAATAACAATAGGAAATAACAATAACAATAAGAAATAACAATAACATTAAGAAATAACAATAACACTAATAAATAACAATAACAATAAGAAATAACAATAACCATAAGAAATAACAATAACAATAAGAAATAACAATAACAATAAGAAATAACAATAACTATAAAAAAAACCAATAACAATAGGAAATAACAATAACAAAAAGAAATAACAATAACAATAACAATAAGAAATAACAATAACAAGAAGAAATAACAATAACAATAAGAAATAACAATAACAATAAGAAATAACAATATCAATAAAAAATAACAATTACAATAGGAAATAACAATAACAATAAGAAATAACAATAACAATTACAAGAAGAAATAACAATAAGAAAAAGAAATAACAATAACAATAAAAAATAACAATAACAATAAGAAATAACAATAACAAGAAGAAATAACAATAACAATAAGAAATAACAATAACCATAAGAAATAACAATAACAATAAGAAATAGCAATAACATTAAGAAATAACAATAACAATAAGAAATAACAATAACAATAGGAAATAACAATAAGAATAAGAAATAACAATAACATTAAGAAATAACAATAACAATAATAAATAACAATAACAATAAGAAATAACAATAACTATAAGAAATAACAATAACAATAAGAAATAACAATAACAATAAGAAATAACAATAGCAATAAGAAATAACAATAACAATAAGAAATAACATTAACAATAAGAAATAACATTAACAATAAGAAATAACAATAACATTAAGGAATAACAATAACAATAACAATAAGAAATACCAATAACAATAAGAAATAACAATAGGAAATAACAATAACAATAAGAAATACCAATAACAATAAGAAATAACAATAGGAAATAACAATAACAATAAGAAATAACAATAACATTAAGAAATAACAATAACAATAATAAATAACAATAACAATAAGAAATAACAATAACTATAAGAAATAACAATAACAATAAGCAATAACAATAACAATAAGAAATAACAATAACAATAACAATAAAAAATAACAATAACAATAAGAAATACCAATATCAATACGAAATAACAATAACAATAAGAAATAGCAATTACAATAAGAAATAACAATAACAATAAGAAATAACAATAACAATAAGAAATAACAATAACAATAAGAAATAACAATAAAAATAAAATATAACAATAACAATAGGAAATAACAATAACAATAAGAAATAACAATCACAATAAGAAATAACAATAACAATAAGAAATAACAATAACAATAAGAAATAACAATATCAATAAGAAATAACAATAACAATAAGAAATAACAATAACAATAACAATAAAAAATAACAATAACAATAAGAAATACCAATATCAATAAGAAATAACAATAACAATAAGAAATAACAATTACAATAAGAAATAACAATAACAATAGGAAATAACAATAACAATAAGAAATAACAATCACAATAAGAAATAACAATAACTATAAAAAATAACAATAACAATAAGAAATAACAATAACAATTACAATAAGAAATAACAATAAGGAAAAGAAATAACAATAACAATAAAAAATAATAATAACAATAAGAAATAACAATAAGAAGAAGAAATAACAATAACAATAAGAAATAACAATAACAATAAGAAATAACAATATCAATAAAAAATAACAATTACAATAGGAAATAACAATAACAATAAGAAATAACAATAACAATAAGAAATAACAATAACAATAAGAAATAACAATAAAAATAAGATATAACAATAACAATAGGAAATAACAATAACAATAAGAAATAACAATCACAATAAGAAATAACAATAACAATAAGAAATAACAATAACAATAAGAAATAACAATAAAAATAAGATATAACAATAACAATAGGAAATAACAATAACAATAAGAAATAACAATCACAATAAGAAATAACAATAACAATAAGAAATAACAATAACAATAAGAAATAACAATATCAATAAGAAATAACAATAACAATAAGAAATAACAATAACAATAACAATAAAAAATAACCATAACAATAAGAAATACCAATATCAATAAGAAATAACAATAACAATAAGAAATAACAATTACAATAAGAAATAACAATAACAATAGGAAATAACAATTACAATAGGAAATAACAATAACAATAAGAAATAACAATCACAATAAGGAATAACAATAACAATAAGAAATAACAATAACAATAAGAAATAACAATAACAATAAGAAATAACAATAACTATAAAAAATAACAATAACAATAAGAAATAACAAAAACAATTACAATAAGAAATAACAATAACAATAAAAAATAACAATAACAATAAGAAATAACAATAACAAGAAGAAATAACAATAACAATAAGAAATAACAATATCAATAAAAAAATAACAATAACAAAAAGAAATAACAATAACAATAAGAAATAACAATAACAATAAGAAGTAACAATAACAATAAGAAATAACAATAACAATAAGAAATAACAATAACAATAAAAAATAACAATAACAATAAGAAATAACAATAACAAAAAGAAATAACAATAACAATAAGAAATAACAATAACAAAAAGAAATAACAATAACAATAGGAAATAACAATAACAATAGGAAATAACAATAACAATAAGAAATAACAATAACATTAAGAAATAACAATAACAATAATAAATAACAATAACAATAAGAAATAACAATAACCATAAGAAATAACAATAACAATAAGAAATAACAATAACAATAAGAAATAACAATAACAATAAGAAAGAACAATAACAATAAGAAATAACAATAACAATAAGAAATAACAATAACTATAGGAAATAACAATAACAATAAGAAATAACAATCACAATAAGAAATAACAATAACAATAAGAAATAACAATAACAATAAGAAATAACAATAACAATAACAATAAGAAATAACAATATTAATAAAAAATAACAATAACAAAAAGAAATAACAATAACAATAAGAAATAACAATAACAATAAGAAGTAACAATAACAATAAAAAATAACAATAACAATAAGAAATAACAATAACAATAAAAAATAACAATAACAATAAGAAATAACAATAACAAAAAGAAATAACAATAACAATAAGAAATAACAATAACAAAAAGAAATAACAATAACAATAGGAAATAACAATAAGAATAAGAAATAACAATAACATTAAGAAATAACAATAACAATAAGAAATAACAATAACAATAAGAAATAACAATAACAATAAGTAAAAACAATAGAAATAAGAAATAACAATAACAATAAGAAATAACATTAACAATAAGAAATAACATTAACAATAAGAAATAACAATAAGAAATAACATTAACAATAAGAATTAACAATAACAATAAGAAATACCAATAACAATAAGAATTAACAATAACAAAAAGAAATAACAATAACAATAAGAAATAACAATAACAATAAAAAATAACAATAACAATAAGAAATAACAATAACAATAAGAAATACCAATAACAATAAGAAATAACAATAACAATAAGAAATAACAATAACAATAAGAAATAACAATAACAATAAGAAATAACAATAACAATAAGAAATACCAATAACAATAAGAAATAACAATAAGAAATAACAATAACAATAAGAAATAACAATAACTTTAAGAAATAACAATAACAATAAAAAATAACAATAACGATAAGAAATAACAATAACAAAAAGAAATAACAATAACAATAAGAAATAACAATAACAAAAAGAAATAACAATAACAATAGGAAATAACAATAAGAAATAACAATAACATTAAGAAATAATAATAACAATAATAAATAACAATAACAATAAGAAATAACAATAACCATAAGAAATAACAATAACAATAAGAAATAACAATAACAATAAGAAATAACAATAACAAGAAGAAATAACAATAACAATAAGAAATAACAATAACAATAAGAAATAACAATATCAATAAAAAATAACAATAACAATAAGAAATAACAATAACAAGAAGAAATAACAATAACAATAAGAAATAACAATAACAATAAGAAATAACAATATCAATAAAAAATAACAATTACAATAGGAAATAACAATAACAATAAGAAATAACAATAACAATTACAAGAAGAAATAACAATAAGAAAAAGAAATAACAATAACAATAAAAAATAACAATAACAATAAGAAATAACAATAACAATAAGAAATAACAATAACCATAAGAAATAACAATAACAATAAGAAATAACAATAAAAATAAGATATAACAATAACAATAGGAAATAACAATAACAATAAGAAATAACAATCACAATAAGAAATAACAATAACAATAAGAAATAACAATAACAATAAGAAATAACAATAACAATAAGAAATAACAATAACAATAAGAAATAACAATAACAATAAGAAATAACAATAACTATAAAAAACAACAATAACAATAAGAAATAACAATAACAATAAGAAATAACAATAACAATAAGATATAACAATATCAATAAGAAATAACAATAACAATAAGAAATAACAATAACAATAACAATAAAAAATAACAATAACAATAAGAAATACCAATATCAATAAGAAATAACAATAACAATAAGAAATAACAATAACAATTACAAGAAGAAATAACAATAAGAAAAAGAAATAACAATAACAATAATAAATAACAATAACAAGAAGAAATAACAATAACCATAAGAAATAACAATAACAATAAGAAATAACAATAACAATAAGAAATAACAATAACAATAAGAAATAACAATAACAATAAGAAATAACAATAACAATAGGAAATAACAATAACAATAAGAAATAACAATCACAATAAGGAATAACAATAACAATAAGAAATAACAATAACAATAAGAAATAACAATAACTATAAAAAATAACAATAACAATAAGAAATAACAATAACAATTACAATAAGAAATAACAATAAGGAAAAGAAATAACAATAACAATAAAAAATAACAATAACAATAAGAAATAACAATAACAAGAAGAAATAACAATAACAATAAGTAATAACAATAACAATAAGAAATAACAATATCAATAAAAAATAACAATAACAAAAAGAAATAACAATAACAATAAGAAGTAACAATAACAATAAGAAATAACAATAACAATAAGAAATAACAATAACAATAAAAAATAACAATAACAATAAAAAATAACAATAACAAAAATAAATAACAATAACAATAAGAAATATCAATAACAAAAAGAAATAACAATAACAATAGGAAATAACAATAACAATAGGAAATAACAATAACAATAAGAAATAACAATAACATTAAGAAATAACAATAACAATAATAAATAACAATAACAATAAGAAATAACAATAACCATAAGAAATAACAATAACAATAAGAAATAACAATAACAATAAGAAATAACAATAACAATAAGAAAGAACAATAACAATAAGAAATAACAATAACAATAAGAAATAACAATAACTATAGGAAATAACAATAACAATAAGAAATAACAATCACAATAAGAAATAACAATAACAATAAGAAATAACAATAACAATAAGAAATAACAATAACAATAAGAAATAACAATAACAATAACAATAAGAAATAACAATATTAATAAAAAATAACAATAACAAAAAGAAATAACAATATCAATAAGAAATAACAATAACAATAAGAAGTAACAATAATAATAAGAAATAACAATAACAATAAGAAATAACAATAACAATAAAAAATAACAATAACAATAAGAAATAACAATAACAAAAAGAAATAACAATAACAATAAGAAATAACAATAACAAAAAAAAATAACAATAACAATAGGAAATAACAATAAGAATAAGAAATAACAATAACATTAAGAAATAACAATAACAATAAGAAATAACAATAACAATAAGAAATAACAATAGCAATAAGAAATAACGATAACAATAAGAAATAACATTAACAATAAGAAATAACATTAACAATAAGAAATAACAATAAGAAATAACATTAACAATAAGAATTAACAATAACAATAAGAAATAACAATAACAATAATAAATAACAATAACAATAAGGAATAACAATAACAATAACAATAAGAAATACCAATAACAATAAGAATTAACAATAACAAAAAGAAATAACAATAACAATAAGAAATAACAATAACAATAACAATAAGAAATAACAATAACAATAAGAAATACCAATAACAATAAGAAATAACAATAACAATAAGAAATAACAATAACAATAAGAAATAACAATAACAATAAGAAATAACAATAGGAAATAACAATAACAATAAGAAATAACAATAACATTAAGGAATAACAATAAGAATAAAAAATAACAATAACGATAAGAAATAACAATAACAAAAAGAAATAACAATAACAATAACAATAAGAAATAACAATAACAAAAAGAAATAACAATAACAATAAGAAATAACAATAACAATAAGAAATAACAATAACATTAAGAAATAACAATAACAATAATAAATAACAGTAACAATAAGAAATAACAATAACCATAAGAAATAACAATAACAATAAGAAATAACAATAACAATAAGAAATAACAATAACAAGAAGAAATAACAATAACAATAAGAAATAACAATAACAATAAGAAATAACAATATCAATAAAAAATAACAATAACAATAAGAAATAACAATAACAATAAGAAATAACAATAACAATAAAAAATAACAATAACAATAGGAAATAACAGTAACAAAAAGAAATAACAATAACAATAACAATAACAATAAGAAATAACAATAACAAGAAGAAATAACAATAACAATAAGAAATAACAATAACAATAAGAAATAACAATATCAATAAAAAATAACAATTACAATAGGAAATAACAATAACAATAAAAAATAACAATAACAATTACAAGAAGAAATAACAATAAGAAAAAGAAATAACAATAACAATAAAAAATAACAATAACAATAAGAAATAACAATAACAATAAGAAATAACAATAACCATAAGAAATAACAATAACAATAAGAAATAACAATAACAATAAGAAATAACAATAACAATAGGAAATAACAATAAGAATAAGAAATAACAATAACATTAAGAAATAACAATAACAATAATAAATAACAATAACAATAACTATAAGAAATAACAATAACAATAAGAAATAACAATAACAATAAGAAATAACAATAGCAATAAGAAATAACAATAACAATAAGAAATAACATTAACAATAAGAAATAACATTAACAATAAGAAATAACAATAACATTAAGGAATAACAATAACAATAACAATAAGAAATACTAATAACAATAAGAAATAACAATAGGAAATAACAATAACAATAAGAAATAATAATAACAATAAGAAATAACAATAACAATAAGAAATACCAATAACAATAAGAAATAACAATAGGAAATAACAATAACAATAAGAAATAATAATAACAATAAGAAATAACAATAGGAAATAACAATAACAATACGAAATAACAATAACAATAAGAAATAACATTAACAATAAGAAATAACATTAACAATTAGAAATAACAATAACAATAAGAAATAACAATAACAATAAGAAATAACAATAAAATTTAGAAATAACAATAACAATAATAAATAACAATAACAATAAGAAATAACAATAACAATAAGAAATAACAATAACAATAAGAAATAACAATAACAATAAGAAATAACAATAACAATAAGAAATAACAATAACAATAAGAAATAACATTAACAATAAGAAATAACATTAACAATAAGAAATAACAATAACAATAAGAAATAACAATAACATTAAGGAATAACAATAACAATAACAATAAGAAATGCCAATAACAATAAGAAATAACAATAGGAAATAACAATAACAATAAGAAATAACAATAACATTAAGGAATAACAATAACAATAAGAAATAACAATAACAATTACAATAAGAAATAACAATAACAATAACAATAAGAAATAACAATAACAATAACAATAAGAAATAACAATAACAATAAAAATTAACAATAACAATAAGAAATAACAATAACAATAAGAAATAACAATAACAATAAAAAATAACAATAACAATAAGAAATAACAATAACAAAAAGAAATAACAATAACAATAAGAAATAACAATAACAAAAAGAAATAACAATAACAATAGCAAATAGCAATAACAATAAGAAATAACAATAACAATAATAAATAACAATAACAATAAGAAATAACAATAACCATAAGAAATAACAATAATAATAAGAAATAACAATAACAATAAGAAATAACAATAACAATTAAAAATAACAATAACAATAAGAAATAACAATAACAATAAGAAATAACAATAACAATAGGAAATAACAATCACAATAAGAAATAACAATAACAATAAGAAATAACAATAACAATAAGAAATAACAATATCAATAAAAAATAACAATAACAAAAAGAAATAACAATAACAATAAGAAATAACAATAACAATAAGAAGTAACAATAACAATAAGAAATAACA
This sequence comes from Ontholestes murinus, assembly GCA_963969525.1. NCBI lineage: Eukaryota > Metazoa > Arthropoda > Insecta > Coleoptera > Staphylinidae > Ontholestes > Ontholestes murinus. The sequence goes on along the minus strand of CAXAKX010000527.1, from coordinate 178,260 downwards.
ATAACAATAAGATATAACAATAACAATAAAAAATAACAATAACGATAAGAAATAACAATAACAAAAAGAAATAACAATAACAATAAGAAATAACAATAACAAAAAGAAATAACAATAACAATAGGAAATAACAATAACAATAAGAAATAACAATAACATTAAGAAATAACAATAACAATAAAAAATAACAATAACAATAAGAAATAACAATAACAAAAAGAAATAACAATAACAATAAGAAATAACAATAACAAAAAGAAATAACAATAACAATAGCAAATAGCAATAACAATAAGAAATAACAATAACAATAATAAATAACAATAACCATAAGAAATAACAATAATAATAAGAAATAACAATAACAATAAGAAATAACAATAACAATTAAAAATAACAATAACAATAAGATATAACAATAACAATAAAAAATAACAATAACGATAAGAAATAACAATAACAATAAGAAATAACAATAGCAATAAGAAATAACAATAACAATAAGAAATAACAATAAAATTAAGAAATAACAATAACAATAACAATAAGAAATAACAATAACCATAAGAAATAACAATAACAATAAGAAATAACAATAACAATAAGAAAGAACAATAACAATAAGAAATAACAATAACAATAAGAAATAACAATAACTATAGGAAATAACAATAACAATAAGAAATAACAATCACAATAAGAAATAACAATAACAATAAGAAATAACAATAACAATAAGAAATAACAATAACAATAAGAAATAACAATAACAATAACAATAACAATAAGAAATAACAATATTAATAAAAAATAACAATAACAAAAAGAAATAACAATATCAATAAGAAATAACAATAACAATAAGAAGTAACAATAACAATAAGAAATAACAATAACAATAAGAAATAACAATAACAATAAAAAATAACAATAACAATAAGAAATAACAATAACAAAAAGAAATAACAATAACAATAAGAAATAACAATAACAAAAAAAAATAACAATAACAATAGGAAATAACAATAAGAATAAGAAATAACAATAACATTAAGAAATAACAATAACAATAAGAAATAACAATAACAATAAGAAATAACAATAGCAATAAGAAATAACGATAACAATAAGAAATAACATTAACAATAAGAAATAACATTAACAATAAGAAATAACAATAAGAAATAACATTAACAATAAGAATTAACAATAACAATAAGAAATAACAATAACAATAATAAATAACAATAACAATAAGGAATAACAATAACAATAACAATAAGAAATACCAATAACAATAAGAATTAAAAATAACAAAAAGAAATAACAATAACAATAAGAAATAACAATAACAATAAAAAATAACAATAACAATAAGAAATAACAATAACAATAAGAAATAACAATAACAATAAGAAATAACAATAACAATAAGAAATAACAATAACAATAAGAAATAACAATAACAATAAGAAATAACAATAACAATAAGAAATACCAATAACAATAAGAAATACCAATAGGAAATAACAATAACAATAAGAAATAACAATAACATTAAGAAATAACAATAACAATAAAAAATAACAATAACGATAAGAAATAACAATAACAAAAAGAAATAACAATAACAATAACAATAAGAAATAACAATAACAATAGGAAATAACAATAACAATAAGAAATAACAATAACATTAAGAAATAACAATAACAATAATAAATAACAGTAACAATAAGAAATAACAATAACCATAAGAAATAACAATAACAATAAGAAATAACAATAACAATAAGAAATAACAATAACAAGAAGAAATAACAATAACAATAAGAAATAACAATAACAATAAGAAATAACAATAACAATAAAAAATAACAATAACAATAGGAAATAACAATAACAAAAAGAAATAACAATAACAATAAGAAATAACAATATCAATAAAAAATAACAATTACAATAGGAAATAACAATAACAATAAAAAATAACAATAAGAATTACAAGAAGAAATAACAATAAGAAAAAGAAATAACAATAACAATAAGAAATAACAATAACAATAAGAAATAACAATAACCATAAGAAATAACAATAACAATAAGAAATAACAATAACAATAAGAAATAACAATAACAATAAGAAATAACAATAACAATAGGAAATAACAATAAGAATAAGAAATAACAATAACATTAAGAAATAACAATAACAATAATAAATAACAATAACAATAACTATAAGAAATAACAATAACAATAAGAAATAACAATAACAATAAGAAATAACAATAGCAATAAGAAATAACAATAACAATAAGAAATAACATTAACAATAAGAAATAACATTAACAATAAGAAATAACAATAACATTAAGGAATAGCAATAACAATAACAATAAGAAATACCAATAACAATAAGAAATAACAATAGGAAATAACAATAACAATAAGAAATAATAATAACAATAAGAAATAACAATAACAATAAGAAATACCAATAACAATAAGAAATAACAATAGGAAATAACAATAACAATAAGAAATAATAATAACAATAAGAAATAACAATAGGAAATAACAATAACAATAAGAAATAACAATAACAATAAGAAATAACAATAACAATAAGAAATAATATTAACAATAAGAAATAACATTAACAATTAGAAATAACAATAACAATAAGAAATAACAATAACAATAAGAAATAACAATAACATTAAGAAATAACAATAACAATAATAAATAACAATAACAATAAGAAATAACAATAACAATAAGAAATAACAATAACAATAAGAAATAACAATAACAATAAGAAATAACAATAACAATAAGAAATAACATTAACAATAAGAAATAACATTAACAATAAGAAATAACAATAACAATAAGAAATAACAATAACATTAAAGAATAACAATAACAATAACAATAAGAAATACCAATAACAATAAGAAATACCAATAACAATAAGAAATAACAATAGGAAATAACAATAACAATAAGAAATAACAATAACATTAAGGAATAACAATAACAATAAGAAATAACAATGACAATAACAATAAGAAATAACAATAACAATAAAAATTAACAATAACAATAAGAAATAACAATAACAATAAGAAATAACAATAACAATAAGAAATAACAATAACAATAAAAAATAACAATAACAATAAGAAATAACAATAACAAAAAGAAATAACAATAACAATAAGAAATAACAATAACAAAAAGAAATAACAATAACAATAGCAAATAGCAATAACAATAAGAAATAACAATAACAATAATAAATAACAATAACAATAAGAAATAACAATAACCATAAGAAATAACAATAATAATAAGAAATAACAATAACAATAAGAAATAACAATAACAATTAAAAATAACAATAACAATAAGAAAGAACAATAACAATAAGAAATAACAATAACAATAAGAAATAACAATAACAATAGGAAATAACAATCACAATAAGAAATAACAATAACAATAAGAAATAACAATATCAATAAAAAATAACAATAACAAAAAGAAATAACAATAACAATAAGAAATAACAATAACAATAAGAAGTAACAATAACAATAAGAAATAACAATAACAATACGATATAACAATAACAATAAAAAATAACAATAACGATAAGAAATAACAATAACAAAAAGAAATAACAATAACAATAAGAAATAACAATAACAAAAAGAAATAACAATAACAATAGGAAATAACAATAACAATAAGAAATAACAATAACATTAAGAAATAACAATAACAATAATAAATAACAATAACAATAAGAAATAACAATAACCAAAAGAAATAACAATAACAATAAGAAATAACAATAGCAATAAGAAATAACAATAACAATAAGAAATAACAATAAAATTAAGAAATAACAATAACAATAACAATAAGAAATAACAATAACCATAAGAAATAACAATAACAATAAGAAATAACAATAACAATAAGAAATAACAATAACAATAAGAAATAACAATAACAATAAGAAATAACAATAAAAATAAGATATAACAATAACAATAGGAAATAACAATCACAATACGAAATAACAATAACAATAAGAAATAACAATAACAATAAGAAATAACAATAACAATAAGAAATAACAATAACTATAAAAAACAACAATAACAATAAGAAATAACAATAACAATAAGATATAACAATATCAATAAGAAATAACAATAACAATAAGAAATAACAATAACAATAACAATAAAAAATAACAATAACAATAAGAAATACCAATATCAATAAGAAATAACAATAACAATAAGAAATAACAATAACAATAAGAAATAACAATAAAAATAAGATATAACAATAACAAGAGGAAATAACAATAACAATAAGAAATAACCATCACAATAAGAAATAACAATAACAATAAGAAATAACAATAACAATAAGAAATAACAATAATTATAAAAAACAACAATAACAATAAGAAATAACAATAACAATAAGAAATAACAATAACAATAAGATATAACAATATCAATAAGAAATAACAATAACAATAAGAAATAACAATAACAATAACAATAAAAAATAACAATAACAATAAGAAATACCAATATCAATAAGAAATAACAATAACAATAAGAAATAACAATTACAATAAGAAATAACAATAACAATAGGAAATAACAATAACAATAAGAAATAACAATCACAATAAGAAATAACAATAACTATAAAAAATAACAATAACAATAAGAAATAACAATAACAATTACAATAAGAAATAACAATAAGAAAAAGAAATAACAATAACAATAAAAAATAACAATAACAATAAGAAATAACAATAAGAAGAAGAAATAACAATAACAATAAGAAATAACAATAACAATAAGAAATAACAATATCAATAAAAAATAACAATAACAATAAGAAATAACAATTACAATAAGAAATAACAATAACAATAAGAAATAACAATAACAATTACAAGAAGAAATAACAATAAGAAAAAGAAATAACAATAACAATAAGAAATAACAATAAGAAGAAGAAATAACAATAAGAAAAAGAAATAACAATAACAATAAGAAATAACAATAAGAAGAAGAAATAACAATAACAATAAGAAATAACAATAACCATAAGAAATAACAATAACAATAAGAAATAACAATAACAATAAGAAATAACAATAACAATAAGAAATAACAATAACAATAAGAAATAACAATAACAATAGGAAATAACAATAACAATAAGAAATAACAATCACAATAAGGAATAACAATAACAATAAGAAATAACAATAACAATAAGAAATAACAATAACAATAAGAAATAACAATAACTATAAAAAATAACAATAACAATAAGAAATAACAATAACAATTACAATAAGAAATAACAATAAGAAAAAGAAATAACAATAACAATAAAAAATAACAATAACAATAAGAAATAACAATAACAAGAAGAAATAACAATAACAATAAGAAATAACAATAACAATAAGAAATAACAATATCAATAAAAAATAACAATAACAAAAGAAATAACAATAACAATAAGAAATAACAATAACAATAAGAAGTAACAATAACAATAAGAAATAACAATAACAATAAGAAATAACAATAACAATAAAAAATAACAATAACAATAAGAAATAACAATAACAAAAAGAAATAACAATAACAATAAGAAATAACAATAACAAAAAGAAATAACCATAACAATAGGAAATAACAATAACAATAAGAAATAACAATAACATTAAGAAATAACAATAACAATAATAAATAACAATAACAATAAGAAATAACAATAACCATAAGAAATAACAATAACAATAAGAAATAACAATAACAATAAGAAATAACAATAACAATAAGAAAGAACAATAACAATAAGAAATAACAATAACAATAAGAAATAACAATAACTATAGGAAATAACAATAAGAAATAACAATCAAAATAAGAAATAACAATAACAATAAGAAATAACAATAACAATAACAATAAGAAATAACAATATTAATAAAAAATAACAATAACAAAAAGAAATAACAATAACAATAAGAAATAACAATAAGAAGTAACAATAACAATAAGAAATAACAATAACAATAAAAAATAACAATAACAATAAGAAATAACAATAACAAAAAGAAATAACAATAACAATAAGAAATAACAATAACAAAAAGAAATAACAATAACAATAGGAAATAACAATAAGAATAAGAAATAACAATAACATTAAGAAATAACAATAACAATAAGAAATAACAATAACAATAAGAAATATCAATAACAATAAGAAATAACAATAGCAATAAGAAATAACAATAACAATAAGAAATAACATTAACAATAAGAAATAACAATAACAATAAGAAATAACAATAACATTAAGGAATAACAATAACAATAACAATAACAATAAGAAATACCAATAACAATAAGAAATAACAATAGGAAATAACAATAACAATAAGAAATAATAATAACAATAAGAAATAACAATAACAATAACAAAAAGAAATACCAATAACAATAAGAAATAACAATAGGAAATAACAATAACAATAAGAAATAATAATAACAATAAGAAATAACAATAGGAAATAACAATAACAATAAAAAATAACAATAACAATAAGAAATAACAATAACAATAAGAAATAACAATAACAATAATAAATAACAATAACAATAACCATAAGAAATAACAATAACAATAAGAAATAACAATAACAATAACAATAAGAAATAACAATAACAATAAGAAATAACAATAACAATAAGAAATAACAATAACAATAACAATAAGAAATAACAATAACAATAAGAAATAACAATAACAATAAGAAATAACATTAACAATAAGAAATAACATTAACAATAAGAAATAACAATAAGAATAAGAAATAACAATAACAATAAGAAATAACAATAACATTAAGGAATAACAATAACAATAACAATAAGAAATACCAATAACAATAAGAAATAACAATAGGAAATAACAATAACAATAAGAAATAACAATAACATTATGGAATAACAATAACAATAACAATAAGAAATACCAATAACAATAAGAAATAATAATAGGAAATAACAATAAAAATAAGAAATAATAATAACAATAAGAAATAACAATAGGAAATAACAATAACAATAAAAAATAACAATAACAATAAGAAATAACAATATCAATAAGAAATAACAATAAGAATAAGAAATAGTAATAAAAATAAGAAATAACAATAAGAAATAACATTAACAATAAGAATTAACAATAACAATAAGAAATAACAATAACAATAATAAATAACATTAACAATAAGGAATAACAATGAAAATAACAATAAGAAATACCAATAACAATAAGAATTAACAATAACAAAAAGAAATAACAATAACAATAAGAAATAACAATTACAATAAAAAATAACAATAACAATAAGAAATAACAATAACAATAAGAAATACCAATAACAATAAGAAATAACAACAATAACAATAGCAAATAGCAATAACAATAAGAAATAACAATAACATTAAGAAATAACAATAACAATAATAAAAAACAATAACAATAAGAAATAACAATAACCATAAGAAATAACAATAATAATAAGAAATAACAATAACAATAAGAAATAACAATAACAATTAAAAATAACAATAACAATAAGAAAGAACAATAACAATAAGAAATAACAATAACAATAAGAAATAACAATAACAATAGGAAATAACAATCACAATAAGAAATAACAATAACAATAAAAAATAACAATAACAATAAGAAATAACAATAACAAAAAGAAATAACAATAACAATAAGAAATAACAATATCAATAAAAAATAACAATAACAAAAAGAAATAACAATAACAATAAGAAATAACAATAACAATAAGAAGTAACAATAACAATAAGAAATAACAATAACAATAAGATATAACAATAACAATAAAAAATAACAATAACGATAAGAAATAACAATAACAAAAAGAAATAACAATAACAATAAGAAATAACAATAACAAAAAGAAATAACAATAACAATAGGAAATAACAATAACAATAAGAAATAACAATAACATTAAGAAATAACAATAACAATAAAAAATAACAATAACAATAAGAAATAACAATAACAAAAAGAAATAACAATAACAATAAGAAATAACAATAACAAAAAGAAATAACAATAACAATAGCAAATAGCAATAACAATAAGAAATAACAATAACAATAATAAATAACAATAACCATAAGAAATAACAATAATAATAAGAAATAACAATAACATTAAGGAATAACAATAACAATAAGAAATAACAATAACAATTACAATAAGAAATAACAATAACAATAACAATAAGAAATAACAATAACAATAACAGTAAGAAATAACAATAACAATAAAAATTAACAATAACAATAAGAAATAACAATAACAATAAGAAATAACAATAACAATAAAAAATAACAATAACAATAAGAAATAACAATAACAAAAAGAAATAACAATAACAATAAGAAATAACAATAACAAAAAGAAATAACAATAACAATAGCAAATAGCAATAACAATAAGAAATAACAATAACAATAATAAATAACAATAACAATAAGAAATAACAATAACCATAAGAAATAACAATAATAATAAGAAATAACAATAACAATAAGAAATAACAATAACAATTAAAAATAACAATAACAATAAGAAATAACAATAACAATAAGAAATAACAATAACAATAGGAAATAACAATCACAATAAGAAATAACAATAACAATAAGAAATAACAATAACAATAAGAAATAACAATATCAATAAAAAATAACAATAACAAAAAGAAATAACAATAACAATAAGAAATAACAATAACAATAAGAAGTAACAATAACAATAAGAAATAACAATAACAATAAGATATAACAATAACAATAAAAAATAACAATAACGATAAGAAATAACAATAACAAAAAGAAATAACAATAACAATAAGAAATAACAATAACAAAAAGAAATAACAATAACAATAGGAAATAACAATAACAATAAGAAATAACAATAACATTAAGAAATAACAATAACAATAAAAAATAACAATAACAATAAGAAATAACAATAACAAAAAGAAATAACAATAACAATAAGAAATAACAATAACAAAAAGAAATAACAATAACAATAGCAAATAGCAATAACAATAAGAAATAACAATAACAATAATAAATAACAATAACCATAAGAAATAACAATAATTCTTATTGTTATTGTTATTTCTTATGGTTATTGTTATTTCTTATTGTTATTGTTATTGTTATTTCTTAATTTTATTGTTATTTCTTATTGTTATTGTTATTTCTTATTGCTATTGTTATTTCTTATTGTTATTGTTATTTCTTATCGTTATTGTTATTTTTTATTGTTATTGTTATATCTTATTGTTATTGTTATTTTTAATTGTTATTGTTATTTCTTATTATTATTGTTATTTCTTATTAGAAATAACAATAACAATAAGATATAACAATAACAATAAAAAATAACAATAACGATAAGAAATAACAATAACAATAAGAAATAACAATAGCAATAAGAAATAACAATAACAATAAGAAATAACAATAAAATTAAGAAATAACAATAACAATAACAATAAGAAATAACAATAACCATAAGAAATAACAATAACAATAAGAAATAACAATAACAATAAGAAATAACAATAACAATAAGAAAGAACAATAACAATAAGAAATAACAATAACTATAGGAAATAACAATAACAATAAGAAATAACAATCACAATAAGAAATAACAATAACAATAAGAAATAACAATAACAATAAGAAATAACAATAACAATAAGAAATAACAATAACAATAACAATAAGAAATAACAATATTAATAAAAAATAACAATAACAAAAAGAAATAACAATATCAATAAGAAATAACAATAACAATAAGAAGTAACAATAACAATAAGAAATAACAATAACAATAAGAAATAACAATAACAATAAAAAATAACAATAACAATAAGAAATAACAATAACAAAAAGAAATAACAATAACAATAAGAAATAACAATAACAAAAAAAATAACAATAACAATAGGAAATAACAATAAGAATAAGAAATAACAATAACATTAAGAAATAACAATAACAATAAGAAATAACAATAACAATAAGAAATAACAATAGCAATAAGAAATAACGATAACAATAAGAAATAACATTAGCAATAAGAAATAACATTAACAATAAGAAATAACAATAAGAAATAACATTAACAATAAGAATTAACAATAACAATAAGAAATAACAATAACAATAATAAATAACAATAACAATAAGGAATAACAATAACAATAACAATAAGAATTAACAATAACAAAAAGAAATAACAATAACAATAAGAAATAACAATAACAATAAAAAATAACAATAACGATAAGAAATAACAATAACAATAAGAAATAACAATAGCAATAAGAAATAACAATAACAATAAGAAATAACAATAAAATTAAGAAATAACAATAACAATAACAATAAGAAATAACAATAACCATAAGAAATAACAATAACAATAAGAAATAACAATAACAATAAGAAATAACAATAACAATAAGAAAGAACAATAACAATAAGAAATAACAATAACAATAAGAAATAACAATAACTATAGGAAATAACAATAACAATAAGAAATAACAATCACAATAAGAAATAACAATAACAATAAGAAATAACAATAACAATAAGAAATAACAATAACAATAAGAAATAACAATAACAATAACAATAAGAAATAACAATATTAATAAAAAATAACAATAACAAAAAGAAATAACAATATCAATAAGAAATAACAATAACAATAAGAAGTAACAATAACAATAAGAAATAACAATAACATTAAGAAATAACAATAACAATAAAAAATAACAATAACGATAAGAAATAACAATAACAAAAAGAAATAACAATAACAATAACAAAAAGAAATAACAATAACAATAGGAAATAACAATAACAATAAGAAATAACAATAACATTAAGAAATAACAATAACAATAATAAATAACAGTAACAATAAGAAATAACAATAACCATAAGAAATAACAATAACAATAAGAAATAACAATAACAATAAGAAATAACAAGAAGAAATAACAATAACAATAAGAAATAACAATAACAATAAGAAATAACAATATCAATAAAAAATAACAATAACAATAAGAAATAACAATAACAATAAGAAATAACAATAACAATAAAAAATAACAATAACAATAGGAAATAACAATAACAAAAAGAAATAACAATAACAATAACAATAAGAAATAACAATAACAATAAGAAATAACAATATCAATAAAAAATAACAATTACAATAGGAAATAACAATAACAATAAAAAATAACAATAACAATTACAAGAAGAAATAACAATAAGAAAAAGAAATAACAATAACAATAAAAAATAACAATAACAATAAGAAATAACAATAACAATAAGAAATAACAATAACCATAAGAAATAACAATAACAATAAGAAATAACAATAACAATAAGAAATAACAATAACAATAAGAAATAACAATAACAATAGGAAATAACAATAAGAATAAGAAATAACAATAACATTAAGAAATAACAATAACAATAATAAATAACAATAACAATAACTATAAGAAATAACAATAACAATAAGAAATAACAATAACAATAAGAAATAACAATAGCAATAAGAAATAACAATAACAATAAGAAATAACATTAACAATAAGAAATAACATTAACAATAAGAAATAACCATAACATTAAGGAATAACAATAACAATAACAATAAGAAATACCAATAACAATAAGAAATAACAATAGGAAATAACAATAACAATAAGAAATAATAATAACAATAAGAAATAACAATAACAATAAGAAATACCAATAACAATAAGAAATAACAATAGGAAATAACAATAACAATAAGAAATAATAATAACAATAAGAAATAACAATAGGAAATAACAATAACAATAAGAAATAACAATAACAATAAGAAATAACAATAACAATAAGAAATAACAATAACAATAAGAAATAATATTAACAATAAGAAATAACATTAACAATTAGAAATAACAATAACAATAAGAAATAACAATAACATTAAGAAATAACAATAACAATAATAAATAACAATAACAATAAGAAATAACAATAACAGTAAGAAATAACAATAACAATAAGAAATAACAATAACAATAAGAAATAACAATAAGAAATAACAATAACAATAAGAAATAACATTAACAATAAGAAATAACATTAACAATAAGAAATAACAATAACAATAAGAAATAACAATAACATTAAGGAATAACAATAACAATAACAATAAGAAATACCAATAACAATAAGAAATAACAATAGGAAATAACAATAACAATAAGAAATAACATTAACATTAAGGAATAACAATAACAATAAGAAATAACAATAACAATTAGAATAAGAAATAACAATAACAATAACAATAAGAAATAACAATAACAATAACAATAAGAAATAACAATAACAATAAGAAATAACAATAACAAAAAGAAATAACAATAACAATAAGAAATAACAATAACAAAAAGAAATAACAATAACAATAGCAAATAGCAATAACAATAAGAAATAACAATAACAATAATAAATAACAATAACAATAAGAAATAACAATAACCATAAGAAATAACAATAATAATAAGAAATAACAATAACAATAAGAAATAACAATAACAATTAAAAATAACAATAACAATAAGAAAGAACAATAACAATAAGAAATAACAATAACAATAAGAAATAACAATAACAATAGGAAATAACAATCACAATAAGAAATAACAATAACAATAAGAAATAACAATAACAATAAGAAATAACAATATCAATAAAAAATAACAATAACAAAAAGAAATAACAATAACAATAAGAAATAACAATAACAATAAGAAGTAACAATAACAATAAGAAATAACAATAACAATAAGATATAACAATAACAATAAAAAATAACAATAACGATAAGAAATAACAATAACAAAAAGAAATAACAATAACAATAAGAAATAACAATAACAAAAAGAAATAACAATAACAATAGGAAATAACAATAACAATAAGAAATAACAATAACATTAAGAAATAACAATAACAATAATAAATAACAATAACAATAAGAAATAACAATAACCATAAGAAATAACAATAACAATAAGAAATAACAATAGCAATAAGAAATAACAATAACAATAAGAAATAACAATAAAATTAAGAAATAACAATAACAATAACAATAAGAAATAACAATAACAATAAGAAATAACAATAACTATAGGAAATAACAATAACAATAAGAAATAACAATCACAATAAGAAATAACAATAACAATAAGAAATAACAATAACAATAAGAAATAACAATAACAATAAGAAATAACAATAACAATAACAATAAGAAATAACAATATTAATAAAAAATAACAATAACAAAAAGAAATAACAATATCAATAAGAAATAACAATAACAATAAGAAGTAACAATAACAATAAGAAATAACAATAACAATAAGAAATAACAATAACAATAAAAAATAACAATAACAATAAGAAATAACAATAACAAAAAGAAATAACAATAACAATAAGAAATAACAATAACAAAAAAAAATAACAATAACAATAGGAAATAACAATAAGAATAAGAAATAACAATAACATTAAGAAATAACAATAACAATAAGAAATAACAATAACAATAAGAAATAACAATAGCAATAAGAAATAACGATAACAATAAGAAATAACATTAACAATAAGAAATAACATTAACAATAAGAAATAACAATAAGAAATAACATTAACAATAAGAATTAACAATAACAATAAGAAATAACAATAACAATAATAAATAACAATAAGGAATAACAATAACAATAACAATAAGAATTAACAATAACAAAAAGAAATAACAATAACAATAAAAAATAACAATAACAATAAGAAATAACAATAACAATAAGAAATAACAATAACAATAAGAAATAACAATAACAATAAGAAATAACAATAACAATAAGAAATAACAATAACAATAAGAAATACCAATAACAATAAGAAATACCAATAGGAAATAACAATAACAATAAGAAATAACAATAACATTAAGAAATAACAATAACAATAAAAAATAACAATAACGATAAGAAATAACAATAACAAAAAGAAATAACAATAACAATAACAATAAGAAATAACAATAACAAAAAGAAATAACAATAACAATAGGAAATAACAATAACAATAAGAAATAACAATAACATTAAGAAATAACAATAACAATAATAAATAACAGTAACAATAAGAAATAACAATAACCATAAGAAATAACAATAACAATAAGAAATAACAATAACAATAAGAAATAACAATAACAAGAAGAAATAACAATAACAATAAGAAATAACAATAACAATAAGAAATAACAATATCAATAAAAAATAACAATAACAATAAGAAATAACAATAACAATAAGAAATAACAATAACAATAAAAAATAACAATAACAATAGGAAATAACAATAACAAAAAGAAATAACAATAACAATAACAATAAGAAATAACAATAACAATAAGAAATAACAATATCAATAAAAAATAACAATTACAATAGGAAATAACAATAACAATAAAAAATAACAATAACAATTACAAGAAGAAATAACAATAAGAAAAAGAAATAACAATAACAATAAAAAATAACAATAACAATAAGAAATAACAATAACAATAAGAAATAACAATAACCATAAGAAATAACAATAACAATAAGAAATAACAATAACAATAAGAAATAACAATAACAATAAGAAATAACAATAACAATAGGAAATAACAATAAGAATAAGAAATAACAATAACATTAAGAAATAACAATAACAATAATAAATAACAATAACAATAACTATAAGAAATAACAATAACAATAAGAAATAACAATAACAATAAGAAATAACAATAGCAATAAGAAATAACAATAACAATAAGAAATAACATTAACAATAAGAAATAACATTAACAATAAGAAATAACAATAACATTAAGGAATAACAATAACAATAACAATAAGAAATACCAATAACAATAAGAAATAACAATAGGAAATAACAATAACAATAAGAAATAATAATAACAATAAGAAATAACAATAACAATAAGAAATACCAATAACAATAAGAAATAACAATAGGAAATAACAATAACAATAAGAAATAATAATAACAATAAGAAATAACAATAGGAAATAACAATAACAATAAGAAATAACAATAACAATAAGAAATAACAATAACAATAAGAAATAACAATAACAATAAGAAATAATATTAACAATAAGAAATAACATTAACAATTAGAAATAACAATAACAATAAGAAATAACAATAACATTAAGAAATAACAATAACAATAATAAATAACAATAACAATAAGAAATAACAATAACAGTAAGAAATAACAATAACAATAAGAAATAACAATAACAATAAGAAATAACAATAACAATAAGAAATAACAATAACAATAAGAAATAACATTAACAATAAGAAATAACATTAACAATAAGAAATAACAATAACAATAAGAAATAACAATAACATTAAGGAATAACAATAACAATAACAATAAGAAATAACAATAACAATAAGAAATAACAATAGGAAATAACAATAACAATAAGAAATAACATTAACATTAAGGAATAACAATAACAATAAGAAATAACAATAACAATTACAATAAGAAATAACAATAACAATAACAATAAGAAATAACAATAACAATAACAATAAGAAATAACAATAACAATAAGAAATAACAATAACAATAAAAAATAACAATAACAATAAGAAATAACAATAACAAAAAGAAATAACAATAACAATAAGAAATAACAATAACAAAAAGAAATAACAATAACAATAGCAAATAGCAATAACAATAAGAAATAACAATAACAATAATAAATAACAATAACAATAAGAAATAACAATAACCATAAGAAATAACAATAATAATAAGAAATAACAATAACAATAAGAAATAACAATAACAATTAAAAATAACAATAACAATAAGAAAGAACAATAACAATAAGAAATAACAATAACAATAAGAAATAACAATAACAATAGGAAATAACAATCACAATAAGAAATAACAATAACAATAAGAAATAACAATAACAATAAGAAATAACAATATCAATAAAAAATAACAATAACAAAAAGAAATAACAATAACAATAAGAAATAACAATAACAATAAGAAGTAACAATAACAATAAGAAATAACAATAACAATAAGATATAACAATAACAATAAAAAATAACAATAACGATAAGAAATAACAATAACAAAAAGAAATAACAATAACAATAAGAAATAACAATAACAAAAAGAAATAACAATAACAATAGGAAATAACAATAACAATAAGAAATAACAATAACATTAAGAAATAACAATAACAATAATAAATAACAATAACAATAAGAAATAACAATAACCATAAGAAATAACAATAACAATAAGAAATAACAATAGCAATAAGAAATAACAATAACAATAAGAAATAACAATAACTATAGGAAATAACAATAACAATAAGAAATAACAATCACAATAAGAAATAACAATAACAATAAGAAATAACAATAACAATAAGAAATAACAATAACAATAAGAAATAACAATAACAATAACAATAAGAAATAACAATATTAATAAAAAATAACAATAACAAAAAGAAATAACAATATCAATAAGAAATAACAATAACAATAAGAAGTAAAAATAACAATAAGAAATAACAATAACAATAAGAAATAACAATAACAATAAAAAATAACAATAACAATAAGAAATAACAATAACAAAAAGAAATAACAATAACAATAAGAAATAACAATAACAAAAAAAATAACAATAACAATAGGAAATAACAATAAGAATAAGAAATAACAATAACATTAAGAAATAACAATAACAATAAGAAATAACAATAACAATAAGAAATAACAATAGCAATAAGAAATAACGATAACAATAAGAAATAACATTAACAATAAGAAATAACATTAACAATAAGAAATAACAATAAGAAATAACATTAACAATAAGAATTAACAATAACAATAAGAAATAACAATAACAATAATAAATAACAATAAGGAATAACAATAACAATAACAATAAGAATTAACAATAACAAAAAGAAATAACAATAACAATAAAAAATAACAATAACAATAAGAAATAACAATAACAATAAGAAATAACAATAACAATAAGAAATAACAATAACAATAAGAAATAACAATAACAATAAGAAATAACAATAACAATAAGAAATACCAATAACAATAAGAAATACCAATAGCAAATAACAATAACAATAAGAAATAACAATAACATTAAGAAATAACAATAACAATAAAAAATAACAATAACGATAAGAAATAACAATAACAAAAAGAAATAACAATAACAATAACAATAAGAAATAACAATAACAAAAAGAAATAACAATAACAATAGGAAATAACAATAACAATAAGAAATAACAATAACATTAAGAAATAACAATAACAATAATAAATAACAGTAACAATAAGAAATAACAATAACCATAAGAAATAACAATAACAATAAGAAATAACAATAACAATAAGAAATAACAATAACAAGAAGAAATAACAATAACAATAAGAAATAACAATAACAATAAGAAATAACAATATCAATAAAAAATAACAATAACAATAAGAAATAACAATAACAATAAGAAATAACAATAACAATAAAAAATAACAATAACAATAGGAAATAACAATAACAAAAAGAAATAACAATAACAATAACAATAAGAAATAACAATAACAATAAGAAATAACAATATCAATAAAAAATAACAATTACAATAGGAAATAACAATAACAATAAAAAATAACAATAACAATTACAAGAAGAAATAACAATAAGAAAAAGAAATAACAATAACAATAAAAAATAACAATAACAATAAGAAATAACAATAACAATAAGAAATAACAATAACCATAAGAAATAACAATAACAATAAGAAATAACAATAACAATAAGAAATAACAATAACAATAAGAAATAACAATAACAATAGGAAATAACAATAAGAATAAGAAATAACAATAACATTAAGAAATAACAATAACAATAATAAATAACAATAACAATAACTATAAGAAATAACAATAACAATAAGAAATAACAATAACAATAAGAAATAACAATAGCAATAAGAAATAACAATAACAATAAGAAATAACATTAACAATAAGAAATAACATTAACAATAAGAAATAACAATAACATTAAGGAATAACAATAACAATAACAATAAGAAATACCAATAACAATAAGAAATAACAATAGGAAATAACAATAACAATAAGAAATAATAATAACAATAAGAAATAACAATAACAATAAGAAATACCAATAACAATAAGAAATAACAATAGGAAATAACAATAACAATAAGAAATAATAATAACAATAAGAAATAACAATAGGAAATAACAATAACAATAAGAAATAACAATAACAATAAGAAATAACAATAACAATAAGAAATAACAATAACAATAAGAAATAATATTAACAATAAGAAATAACATTAACAATTAGAAATAACAATAACAATAAGAAATAACAATAACATTAAGAAATAACAATAACAATAATAAATAACAATAACAATAAGAAATAACAATAACAGTAAGAAATAACAATAACAATAAGAAATAACAATAACAATAAGAAATAACAATAACAATAAGAAATAACAATAACAATAAGAAATAACATTAACAATAAGAAATAACATTAACAATAAGAAATAACAATAACAATAAGAAATAACAATAACATTAAGGAATAACAATAACAATAACAATAAGAAATACCAATAACAATAAGAAATAACAATAGGAAATAACAATAACAATAAGAAATAACATTAACATTAAGGAATAACAATAACAATAAGAAATAACAATAACAATTACAATAAGAAATAACAATAACAATAACAATAAGAAATAACAATAACAATAACAATAAGAAATAACAATAACAATAAGAAATAACAATAACAATAAAAAATAACAATAACAATAAGAAATAACAATAACAAAAAGAAATAACAATAACAATAAGAAATAACAATAACAAAAAGAAATAACAATAACAATAGCAAATAGCAATAACAATAAGAAATAACAATAACAATAATAAATAACAATAACAATAAGAAATAACAATAACCATAAGAAATAACAATAATAATAAGAAATAACAATAACAATAAGAAATAACAATAACAATTAAAAATAACAATAACAATAAGAAAGAACAATAACAATAAGAAATAACAATAACAATAAGAAATAACAATAACAATAGGAAATAACAATCACAATAAGAAATAACAATAACAATAAGAAATAACAATAACAATAAGAAATAACAATATCAATAAAAAATAACAATAACAAAAAGAAATAACAATAACAATAAGAAATAACAATAACAATAAGAAGTAACAATAACAATAAGAAATAACAATAACAATAAGATATAACAATAACAAAAAGAAATAACAATAACAATAGGAAATAAAAATAACAATAAGAAATAACAATAACATTAAGAAATAACAATAACAATAATAAATAACAATAACAATAAGAAATAACAATAACCATAAGAAATAACAATAACAATAAGAAATAACAATAGCAATAAGAAATAACAATAACAATAAGAAATAACAATAAAATTAAGAAATAACAATAACAATAACAATAAGAAATAACAATAACCATAAGAAATAACAATAACAATAAGAAATAACAATAACAATAAAAAATAACCATAACAATAAGAAATAACAATAACAATAAGAAATAACAATAAAAATAAGATATAACAATAACAATAGGAAATAACAATCACAATACGAAATAACAATAACAATAAGAAATAACAATAACAATAAGAAATAACAATAACAATAAGAAATAACAATAACAATAAGAAATAACAATAACAATAAGAAATAACAATAACTATAAAAAACAACAATAACAATAAGAAATAACAATAACAATAAGATATAACAATATCAATAAGAAATAACAATAACAATAAGAAATAACAATAACAATAACAATAAAAAATAACAATAACAATAAGAAATACCAATATCAATAAGAAATAACAATAACAATAAGAAATAACAATAACAATAAGAAATAACAATAACAATAAGAAATAACAATAACAATAAGAAATAACAATAAAAATAAGATATAACAATAACAATAGGAAATAACAATAACAATAAGAAATAACAATCACAATAAGAAATAACAATAACAATAAGAAATAACAATAACAATAAGAAATAACAATAACAATAAGAAATAACAATAACAATAACTATAAAAAACAACAATAACAATAAGAAATAACAATAACAATAAGAAATAACAATAACAATAAGATATAACAATATCAATAAGAAATAACAATAACAATAAGAAATAACAATAACAATAACAATAAAAAATAACAATAACAATAAGAAATACCAATATCAATAAGAAATAACAATAACAATAAGAAATAACAATTACAATAAGAAATAACAATAACAATAGGAAATAACAATAACAATAAGAAATAACAATCACAATAAGAAATAACAATAACTATAAAAAATAACAATAACAATAAGAAATAACAATAACAATTACAATAAGAAATAACAATAAGAAAAAGAAATAACAATAACAATAAAAAATAACAATAACAATAAGAAATAACAATAAGAAGAAGAAATAACAATAACAATAAGAAATAACAATAACAATAAGAAATAACAATATCAATAAAAAATAACAATTACAATAGGAAATAACAATAACAATAAGAAATAACAATAACAATAACAAATAACAATAACAATAAGAAATAACAATTACAATAAGAAATAACAATAACAATAAGAAATAACAATAACAATTACAAGAAGAAATAACAATAAGAAAAAGAAATAACAATAACAATAAGAAATAACAATAAGAAGAAGAAATAACAATAACAATAAGAAATAACAATAACCATAAGAAATAACAATAACAATAAGAAATAACAATAACAATAAGAAATAACAATAACAATAAGAAATAACAATAACAATAAGAAATAACAATAACAATAGGAAATAACAATAACAATAAGAAATAACAATCACAATAAGGAATAACAATAACAATAAGAAATAACAATAACAATAAGAAATAACAATAACTATAAAAAATAACAATAACAATAAGAAATAACAATAACAATTACAATAAGAAATAACAATAAGAAAAAAAATAACAATAACAATAAAAAATAACAATAACAATAAGAAATAACAATAACAAGAAGAAATAACAATAACAATAAGAAATAACAATATCAATAAAAAATAACAATAACAAAAAGAAATAACAATAACAATAAGAAATAACAATAACAATAAGAAATAACAATAACAATAAGAAATAACAATAACAATAAAAAATAACAATAACAATAAGAAATAACAATAACAAAAAGAAATAACAATAACAATAAGAAATAACAATAACAAAAAGAAATAACAATAACAATAGGAAATAACAATAACAATAAGAAATAACAATAACATTAAGAAATAACAATAACAATAATAAATAACAATAACAATAAGAAATAACAATAACCATAAGAAATAACAATAACAATAAGAAATAACAATAACAATAAGAAATAACAATAACAATAAGAAATAACAATAACAATAAGAAATAACAATAACTATAGGAAATAACAATAAGAAATAACAATCACAATAAGAAATAACAATAACAATAAGAAATAACAATAACAATAAGAAATAACAATAACAATAACAATAAGAAATAACAATATTAATAAAAAATAACAATAACAAAAAGAAATAACAATAACAATAAGAAATAACAATAAGAAGTAACAATAACAATAAGAAATAACAATAACAATAAAAAATAACAATAACAATAAGAAATAACAATAACAAAAAGAAATAACAATAACAATAAGAAATAACAATAACAAAAAGAAATAACAATAACAATAGGAAATAACAATAAGAATAAGAAATAACAATAACATTAAGAAATAACAATAACAATAAGAAATAACAATAACAATAAGAAATAACAATAACAATAAGAAATAACAATAGCAATAAGAAATAACAATAACAATAAGAAATAACATTAACAATAAGAAATAACAATAACAATAAGAAATAACAATAACATTAAGGAATAACAATAACAATAACAATAAGAAATACCAATAACAATAAGAAATAACAATAGGAAATAACAATAACAATAAGAAATAATAATAACAATAAGAAATAACAATAACAATAACAAAAAGAAATACCAATAACAATAAGAAATAACAATAGGAAATAACAATAAGAATAAGAAATAATAATAACAATAGGAAATAACAATAACAATAAAAAATAACCATAACAATAAGAAATAACAATAACAATAAGAAATAACAATAATAAATAACAATAACAATAACCATAAGAAATAACAATAACAATAAGAAATAACAATAACAATAACAATAAGAAATAACAATAACAATAAGAAATAACAATAACAATAACAATAAGAAATAACAATAACAATAAGAAATAACAATAACAATAAGAAATAACATTAACAATAAGAAATAACATTAACAATAAGAAATAACAATAAGAATAAGAAATAACAATAACAATAAGAAATAACAATAACATTAAGGAATAACAATAACAATAACAATAAGAAATACCAATAACAATAAGAAATAACAATAGGAAATAACAATAACAATAAGAAATAACAATAACATTATGGAATAACAATAACAATAACAATAAGAAATACCAATAACAATAAGAAATAACAATAGGAAATAACAATAACAATAAGAAATAATAATAACAATAAGAAATAACAATAGGAAATAACAATAACAATAAAAAATAACAATAACAATAAGAAATAACAATATTAATAAGAAATAGCAATAAGAATAAGAAATAGTAATAAAAATAAGAAATAACAATAACAATAAGAAATAACAATAAGAAATAACATTAACAATAAGAATTAACAATAACAATAAGAAATAACAATAACAATAATAAATAACATTAACAATAAGGAATAACAATAAAAATAACAATAAGAAATACCAATAACAATAAGAATTAACAATAACAAAAAGAAATAACAATAACAATAAGAAATAACAATTACAATAAAAAATAACAATAACAATAAGAAATAACAATAACAATAAGAAATACCAATAACAATAAGAAATAACAACAATAACAATAGCAAATAGCAATAACAATAAGAAATAACAATAACATTAAGAAATAACAATAACAATAATAAAAAACAATAACAATAAGAAATAACAATAACCATAAGAAATAACAATAATAATAAGAAATAACAATAACAATAAGAAATAACAATAACAATTAAAAATAACAATAACAATAAGAAAGAACAATAACAATAAGAAATAACAATAACAATAAGAAATAACAATAACAATAGGAAATAACAATCACAATAAGAAATAACAATAACTATAAGAAATAACAATAACAATAAGAAATAACAATAACAATAAGAAATAACAATATCAGTAAAAAATAACAATAACAAAAAGAAATAACAATAACAATAGGAAATAACAATAACAATAAGAAATAACAATAACATTAAGAAATAACAATAACAATAATAAATAACAATAACAATAAGAAATAACAATAACCATAAGAAATAACAATAACAATAAGAAATAACAATAACAATAAGAAATAACAATAAAATTAAGAAATAACAATAACAATAACAATAAGAAATAACAATCACAATAAGAAATAACAATAACAATAAGAAATAACAATAACAATAAGAAATAACAATAACAATAAGAAATAACAATAACAATAAGAAATAACAATAACAATAAGAAGTAACAATAACAATAAGAAATAACAATAACAATAAGAAATAACAATAACAATAAAAAATAACAATAACGGTAAGAAATAACAATAACAAAAAGAAATAACAATAACAATAAGAAATAACAATAACAAAAAGAAATAACAATAACAATAGGAAATAACAATAACAATAAGAAAAAACAATAAAAATAAGAAATAACAATAACAATAAGAAATAACATTAAGAAATAACATTAACAAGAAGAATTAACAATAACAATAAGAAATAACAATAACAATAATAAATAACAATAACAATAAGGAATAAAAATAACAATAACAATAAGAAATACCAATAACAATAAGAATTAACAATAACAATAAGAAATACCAATAACAATAAGAATTAACAATAACAAAAAGAAATAACAATAACAATAAGAAATAACAATAACAATAAAAAATAACAATAACAATAAGAAATAACAATAACAATAAGAAATACCAATAACAATAAGAAATAACAATAACAATAAGAAATAACAATAAAAATAAGAAATAACAATAACAATAAGAAATAACAATAAGAAATAACATTAACAAGAAGAATTAACAATAACAATAAGAAATAACAATAACAATAAAAAATAACAATAACAATAAGGAATAAAAATAACAATAACAATAAGAAATACCAATAACAATAAGAATTAACAATAACAAAAAGAAATAACAATAACAATAAGAAATAACAATAACAATCAGAAATAACAATAACAATAAGAAATAACAATAACAATTACAATAAGAAATAACAATAACAATAACAATAAGAAATAACAATAACAATAACAATAAGAAATAACAATAACAAAAAAAATAACAATAACAATAAGAAATAACAATAACAATAAGAAATAACAATAAAAATAAGAAATAACAATAAGAAATAACATTAACAATAAGAATTAACAATAACAATAAGAAATAACAATAACAATAATAAATAACAATAAGGAATAACAATAACAATAACAATAAGAAATACCAATAACAATAAGAAATAACAATAACAAAAGAAATAACAATAACAATTAGAAATAACAATAGGAATTAACAATAACAATAAGAAATAATAATAACAATAAAAAATAACAATAACAATAAGAAATAACAATAAGAAATAACACTAACAATAGGAATTAGCAATAACAATAAGAAATAACAATAACAATAAAAAATAACAATAAGAAATAACAATAACAATAAGAAATAACAATTAGAAATAACAATAACAATAAAAATAACAATAACAATAAGAAAAAACAATATCAATAAGGAATAACAATAACAATAAGAAATAACATTAACAATAACAATTACAATAAGAAATAACAATAACAATAAGAAATAACAATAACAAATAACAATAAGAAATAACAATTACAATAAGAAATAACAATAACAATAAGAAATATCAATAACAATAAGAAATAACAATAACAATTACAATAAGAAATAACAATAACAATTACAATAAGAAATAACAATAACAATAAAAAATAACAATAACAATAAGAAATAACAATAACAAGAAGAAATAACAATAACAATAAGAAATAACAATAACAATAATAAATAACAATATCAATAAAAAATAACAATAACAATAAGAAATAACAATAACAATAAGAAATAACAATAACAATAAAAAATAACAATAACAATAGGAAATAACAATAACAAAAAGAAATAACAATAACAATAACAATAAGAAATAACAATAACAAGAAGAAATAACAATAACAATAAGAAATAATAATAACAATAAGAAATAACAGTATCAATAAAAAATAACAATTACAATAGGAAATAACAATAACAATAACAATAAGAAATAACAATAACAATTACAAGAAGAAATAACAATAAGAAAAAGAAATAACAATAACAATAAGAAATAACAATAACTATAAGAAATAACAATAACAATAAGAAATAACAATAACAATAAGAAATAACAATAGCAATAAGAAATAACAATAACAATAAGAAATAACATTAACAATAAGAAATAACATTAACAATAAGAAATAATAATAACATTAAGGAATAACAATAACAATAACAATAAGAAATACCAATAACAATAAGAAATAACAATAGGAAATAACAATAACAATAAGAAATAACAATAACAATAAGAAATACCAATAACAATAAGAAATAACAATAGGAAATAACAATAACAATAAGAAATAATAATAACAATAAGAAATAACATTAGGAAATAACAATAACAATAAGAAATAACAATAACAATAAGAAATAACATTAACAATAAGAAATAACATTAACAATAAGAAATAACAATAACAATAAGAAATAACAATAACCATAAGAAATAACAATAACAATAAGAAATAACAATAACAATAAGAAATAACAATAACAATAAGAAATAACAATAACAATAAGAAATAACATTAACAATAAGAAATAACATTAACAATAAGAAATAACAATAACAATAAGAAATAACAATAACATTAAGGAATAACAATAACAATAACAATAAGAAATACCAATAACAATAAGAAATAACAATAACAATAAGAAATAACAATAACATTAAGAAATAACAATAAGAAATAACAATAACAATTACAACAAGAAATAACAATAACAATAACAATAAGAAATAACAATAAGAAATAACAATAACAATAAAAAATAACAATAATAATAAGAAATAACAATAACAATAAGAAATAACAATAACAATAAGAAATAACAATAACATTAAGAAATAACAATAAAAATAAGAAGTAACAATAATAAGAAATAACAATAACAATTAGAAATAACAATTACAATAAGAAATAACAATAACAAAAAAAAATAACAATAACAATAAGAAATAACAATAACAAAAAGAAATAACAATAACAATAGCAAATAGCAATAACAATAAGAAATAACAATAACAATAATAAATAACAATAACAATAAGAAATAACAATAACCATAAGAAATAACAATAATAATAAGAAACAACAATAACAATAAGAAATAACAATAACAATTAAAAATAACAATAACAATAAGAAAGAACAATAACAATAAGAAATAACAATAACAATAAGAAATAACAATAACAATAGGAAATAACAATCAGAATAAGAAATAACAATAACAATAAGAAATAACAATAACAATAAGAAATAAAAATAACAATAAGAAATAACAATATCAATAAAAAATAACAATAACAAAAAGAAATAACAATAACAATAAGAAGTAACAATAACAATAAGAAATAACAATAACAATAAGAAATAACAATAACAATAAAAAATAACAATAACGATAAGAAATAACAATAACAAAAAGAAATAACAATAACAATAAGAAATAACAATAACAAAAAGAAATAACAATAACAATAGGAAATAACAATAACAATAAGAAATAACAATAACATTAAGAAATAACAATAACAATAATAAATAACAATAACAATAAGAAATAACAATAACCATAAGAAATAACAATAACAATAAGAAATAACAATAACAATAAGAAATAACAATAAAATTAAGAAATAACAATAACAATAACAATAAGAAATTACAATAACCATAAGAAATAACAATAACAATAACAATAAGAAATAACAATCACAATAAGAAATAACAATAACAATAAGAAATAACAATAACAATAAGAAATAACAATAACAATAAGAAATAACAATAACAATAAGAAATAACAATAACTATAAAAAACAACAATAACAATAAGAAATAACAATAACAATAAGAAGTAACAATAACAATAAGAAATAACAATAACAATAAGAAATAACAATAACAATAAAAAATAACAATAACGATAAGAAATAACAATAACAATAAGAAATAACAATAACAATAAGAAATAAAAATAACAATAAGAAATAACAATATCAATAAAAAATAACAATAACAAAAAGAAATAACAATAACAATAAGAAGTAACAATAACAATAAGAAATAACAATAACAATAAGAAATAACAATAACAATAAAAAATAACAATAACGATAAGAAATAACAATAACAAAAAGAAATAACAATAACAATAAGAAATTACAATAACCATAAGAAATAACAATAACAATAACAATAAGAAATAACAATAAAAATAAGATATAACAATATCAATAGGAAATAACAATAACAATAAGAAATAACAATCACAATAAGAAATAACAATAACAATAAGAAATAACAATAACAATAAGAAATAACAATAACAATAAGAAATAACAATAACAATAAGAAATAACAATAACTATAAAAAACAACAATCACAATAAGAAATAACAATAACAATAAGAAATAACAATAAAAATAAGATATAACAATATCAATAGGAAATAACAATAACAATAAGAAATAACAATCACAATAAGAAATAACAATAACAATAAGAAATAACAATAACAATAAGAAATAACAATAACAATAAGAAATAACAATAACAATAAGATATAACAATATCAATAAGAAATAACAATAACAATAAGAAATAACAATAACAATAAAAAACAACAATAACAATAAGAAATACCAATATCAATAAGAAATAACAATAACAATAAGAAATAACAATTACAATAAGAAATAACAATAACAATAGGAAATAACAATAACAATAAGAAATAACAATCACAATAAGAAATAACAATAACTATAAAAAATAACAATAACAATAAGAAATAACAATAACAATTACAATAAAAAATAACAATAAGAAAAAGAAATAACAATAACAATAAAAATAACAATAACAATAAGAAATAACAATAAGAAGAAGAAATAACAATAACAATAAGAAATAAACATAAGAATAAGAAATTACAATATCAATAAAAAATAACAATTACAATAGGAAATAACAATAACAATAAGAAATAACAATAACAATAACAAATAACAATAACAATAAGAAATAACAATTACAATAAGAAATAACAATAAGATATAACAATAACAATTACAAGAAGAAATAACAATAAGAAAAAGGAATAACAATAACAATAAGAAATAACAATAACAAGAAGAAATAACAATAACAATAAGAAATAACAAAAACCATAAGAAATAACAATAACAATAAGAAATAACAATAACAATAAGAAATAACAATAACAATAAGAAATAACAATAACAATAAGAAATAACAATAACAATAAGAAATAACAATAACAATAGGAAATAACAATAACAATAAGAAATAACAATCACAATAAGGAATAACAATAACAATAAGAAATAACAATAACAAAAAGAAATAACAATAACAATAGGAAATAACAATAACAATAAGAAATAACAATAACAAGAAGAAATAACAATAACAATAAGAAATAACAATAACAATAAGAAATAACAATATCAATAAAAATAACAATAACAAAAAGAAATAACAATAACAATAAGAAATAACAAT
Organism: Ontholestes murinus; assembly: GCA_963969525.1. Taxonomy (NCBI): domain Eukaryota; kingdom Metazoa; phylum Arthropoda; class Insecta; order Coleoptera; family Staphylinidae; genus Ontholestes; species Ontholestes murinus. The sequence continues at coordinate 148,484 of CAXAKX010000527.1, read as the reverse complement.
AACAATAAGAAGTAACAATAACAATAAGAAATAACAATAACAATAAGAAATAACAATAACAATAAAAAATAACAATAACAATAAGAAATAACAATAACAAAAAGAACTAACAATAACAATAAGAAATAACAATAACAAAAAGAAATAACAATAACAATAGGAAATAACAATAACAATGGGAAATAACAATAACAATAAGAAATAACAATAACATTAAGAAATAACAATAACAATAATAAATAACAATAACAATAAGAAATAACAATAACCATAAGAAATAACAATAACAATAAGAAATAACAATAACAATAAGAAATACCAATAACAATAAGAAATAACAACAATAACAATAGCAAATAGCAATAACAATAAGAAATAACAATAACAATAAGAAATACCAATAACAATAAGAAATAACAATAGGAAATAACAATAACAATAAGAAATAGTAATAAAAATAAGAAATAACAATAACAATAAGAAATAACAATAAGAAATAACATTAACAATAACAATAAGAATTAACAATAACAATAAGAAATAACAATAACAATAATAAATAACAATAACAATAAGGAATAACAATAAAAATAACAATAAGAAATACCAATAACAATAAGAATTAACAATAACAAAAAGAAATAACAATAACAATAAGAAATAACAATTACAATAAAAAATAACAATAACAATAAGAAATAACAATAACAATAAGAAATACCAATAACAATAAGAAATAACAACAATAACAATAGCAAATAGCAATAACAATAAGAAATAACAATAACATTAAGAAATAACAATAACAATAATAAAAAACAATAACAATAAGAAATAACAATAACCATAAGAAATAACAATAATAATAAGAAATAACAATAACAATTAAAAATAAGAATAACAATAAGAAAGAACAATAACAATAAGAAATAACAATAACAATAAGAAATAACAATAACAATAGGAAATAACAATCACAATAAGAAATAACAATAACTATAAGAAATAACAATAACAATAAGAAATAACAATAACAATAAGAAATAACAATTTCAGTAAAAAATAACAATAACAAAAAGAAATAACAATAAGAAATAACAATAACAAAAAGAAATAACAATAACAATAGGAAATAACAATAACAATAAGAAATAACAATAACATTAAGAAATAACAATAACAATAATAAATAACAATAACAATAAGAAATAACAATAACCATAAGAAATAACAATAACAATAAGAAATAACAATAAAATTAAGAAATAACAATAACAATAACAATAAGAAATAACAATAACAATAAGAAATAACAATAAAAATAAGATATAACAATAACAATAGGAAATAACAATAACAATAAGAAATAACAATCACAATAAGAAATAACAACAACAATAAGAAATAACAATAACAATAAGAAATAACAATAACAATAAGAAATAACAATAACAATAAGAAATAACAATAACAATAAGAAGTAACAATAACAATAAGAAATAACAATAACAATAAGAAATAACAATAACATTAAAAAATAACAATAACGGTAAGAAATAACAATAACAAAAAAAATAACAATAACAATAAGAAATAACAATAACAAAAAGAAATAACAATAACAATAGGAAATAACAATAACAATAAGAAATAACAATAACAATAAGAAAAAACAATAAAAATAAGAAATAACAATAACAATAAGAAATAACAATAAGAAATAACATTAACAAGAAGAATTAACAATAACAATAAGAAATAACAATAACAATAATAAATAACAATAACAATAATAAATAACAATAACAATAAGGAATAAAAATAACAATAACAATAAGAAATACCAATAACAATAAGAATTAACAATAACAAAAAGAAATAACAATAACAATAAGAAATAACAATAACAATAAAAAATAACAATAACAATAAGAAATAACAATAACAATAAGAAATATTAATAACAATAAGAAATAACAATAACAATAAGAAATAACAATAACAATAAGAAATAACAATAACAATAAGAAATAAAAATAAAAATAAGAAATAACAATAACAATAAGAAATAACATTAACAATAACACTAAGAAATAACAATAACAATAATAAATAACAATAACAATAACAATAACAATAAGAAATAACAATAACAATCAGAAATAACAATAACAATAAGAAATAACAATAACAATTACAATAAGAAATAACAATAACAATAACAATAAGAAATAACAATAACAATAACAATAAGAAATAACAATAACAAAAAAAAATAACAATAACAATAAGAAATAACAATAACAATAATAAATAACAATAACAATAAGAAATAACAATAAAAATAAGAAATAACAATAAGAAATAACATTAACGATAAGAATTAACAATAACAATAAGAAATAACAATAACAATAATAAATAACAATAAGGAATAACAATAACAATAACAATAAGAAATACCAATAACAATAAGAAATAACAATAACAAAAGAAATAACAATAACAATTAGAAATAACAATAGGAATTAACAATAACAATAAGAAATAATAATAACAATAAAAAATAACAATAACAATAAGAAATAACAATAAGAAATAACATTAACAATAGGAATTAGCAATAACAATAAGAAATAACAATAACAATAAAAAATAACAATAAGAAATAACAATAACAATAAGAAATACCAATAACAATAAGAAAAAACAATATCAATAAGGAATAACAATAACAATAAGAAATAACATTAACAATAACAATTACAATAAGAAATAACAATAACAATAACAAATAACAATAAGAAATAACAATTACAATAAGAAATAACAATAACAATAACAAATAACAATAAGAAATAACAATAACAATTACAATAAGAAATAACAATAACAATTACAATAAGAAATAACAATAACAATAAAAAATAACAATAACAATAAGAAATAACAATAACAAGAAGAAATAACAATAACAATAAGAAATAACAATATCAATAAAAAATAACAATAACAATAAGAAATAACAATAACAATAAGAAATAACAATAACAATAAAAAATAGCAATAACAATAGGAAATAACAATAACAAAAAGAAATAACAATAACAATAACAATAAGAAATAACAATAACAAGAAGAAATAACAATAACAATAAGAAATAATAATAACAATAAGAAATAACAGTATCAATAAAAAATAACAATTACAATAGGAAATAACAATAACAATAACAATAAGAAATAACAATAACAATTACAAGAAGAAATAACAATAAGAAAAAGAAATAACAATAACAAGAAGAAATAACAATAACAATAAGAAATAACAATAACCATAAGAAATAACAATAACAATAAGAAATAACAATAACAATAAGAAATAACAATAACAATAGGAAATAACAATAAGAATAAGAAATAACAATAACATTAAGAAATAACAATAAGAATAATAAATAACAATAACAATAAGAAATAACAATAACTATAAGAAATAACAATAACAATAAGAAATAACAATAGCAATAAGAAATAACAATAACAATAAGAAATAACATTAACAATAAGAAATAACATTAACAATAAGAAATAACAATAACATTAAGGAATAACAATAACAATAACAATAAGAAATACCAATAACAATAAGAAATAACAATAGGAAATAACAATAACAATAAGAAATAATAATAACAATAAGAAATAACAATAACAATAAGAAATACCAATAACAATAAGAAATAACAATAGGAAATAACAATAACAATAAGAAATAATAATAACAATAAGAAATAACAATAGGAAATAACAATAACAATAAGAAATAACAATAACAATAAGAAATAACAATAACAATAAGAAATAACATTAACAATAAGAAATAACATTAACAATAAGAAATAACAATAACAATAAGAAATAACAATAAGAAATAACAATAACATTAAGAAATAACAATAACAATAATAAATAACAAGAACAATAAGAAATAACAATAACCATAAGAAATAACAATAACAATAAGAAATAACAATAACAATAAGAAATAACAATAACAATAAGAAATAACAGTAACAATAAGAAATAACATTAACAATAAGAAATAACAATAACAATAAGAAATAACAATAACATTAAGGAATAACAATAACAATAACAATAAGAAATACCAATAACAATAAGAAATAACAATAACAATAAGAAATAACAATAACATTAAGGAATAACAATAACAATAAGAAATAACAATAACAATTACAACAAGAAATAACAATAACAATAACAATAAGAAATAACAATAACAATAACAATAAGAAATAACAATAACAATAAAAAATAACAATAACAATAAGAAATAACAATAACAATAAGAAATAACAATAACAATAAGAAATAACAATAAAAATAAGAAGTAACAATAATAAGAAATAACAATAACAATTAGAAATAACAATAACAATAAGAAATAACAATAACAAAAAGAAATAACAATAACAATAAGAAATAACAATAACAAAATGAAATAACAATAACAATAGCAAATAGCAATAACAATAAGAAATAACAATAACAATAATAAATAACAATAACAATAAGAAATAACAATAACCATAAGAAATAACAATAATAATAAGAAACAACAATAACAATAAGAAATAACAATAACAATTAAAAATAACAATAACAATAAGAAAGAACAATAACAATAAGAAATAACAATAACAATAAGAAATAACAATAACAATAGGAAATAACAATCACAATAAGAAATAACAATAACAATAAGAAATAACAATAACAATAAGAAATAAAAATAACAATAAGAAATAACAATATCAATAAAAAATAACAATAACAAAAAGAAATAACAATAACAATAAGAAGTAACAATAACAATAAGAAATAACAATAACAATAAGAAATAACAATAACAATAAAAAATAACAATAACGATAAGAAATAACAATAACAAAAAGAAATAACAATAACAATAAGAAATAACAATAACAAAAAGAAATAACAATAACAATAGGAAATAACAATAACAATAAGAAATAACATTAACAATAAGAAATAACAATAACAATAAGAAATAACAATAACATTAAGGAATAACAATAACAATAACAATAAGAAATACCAATAACAATAAGAAATAACAGTAACAATAAGAAATAACAATAACATTAAGGAATAACAATAACAATAAGAAATAACAATAACAATTACAACAAGAAATAACAATAACAATAACAATAACAATAACAATAAGAAATAACAATAACAATAAAAAATAACAATAACAATAAGAAATAACAATAACAATAAGAAATAACAATAACAATAAGAAATAACAATAAAAATAAGAAGTAACAATAATAAGAAATAACAATAACAATTAGAAATAACAATAACAATAAAAAATAACAATAACAATAAGAAATAACAAAAAGAAATAACAATAACAATAAGAAATAACAATAACAAAAAGAAATAACAATAACAATAGCAAATAGCAATAACAATAAGAAATAACAATAACAATAATAAATAACAATAACAATAAGAAATAACAATAACCATAAGAAATAACAATAATAATAAGAAACAACAATAACAATAAGAAATAACAATAACAATTAAAAATAACAATAACAATAAGAAAGAACAATAACAATAAGAAATAACAATAACAATAAGAAATAACAATAACAATAGGAAATAACAATCACAATAAGAAATAACAATAACAATAAGAAATAACAATAACAATAAGAAATAAAAATAACAATAAGAAATAACAATATCAATAAAAAATAACAATAACAAAAAGAAATAACAATAACAATAAGAAGTAACAATAACAATAAGAAATAACAATAACAATAAGAAATAACAATAACAATAAAAAATAACAATAACGATAAGAAATAACAATAAGAAAAAGAAATAACAATAACAATAAGAAATAACAATAAAAAAAAGAAATAACAATAACAATAGCAAATAACAATAACAATAAGAAATAACAATAACATTAAGAAATAACAATAACAATAATAAATAACAATAACAATAAGAAATAACAATAACCATAAGAAATAACAATAACAATAAGAAATAACAATAACAATAAGAAATAACAATAAAATTAAGAAATAACAATAACAATAACAATAAGAAATAACAATAACCATAAGAAATAACAATAACAATAACAATAAGAAATAACAATAACAATAAGAAATAACAATAAAAATAAGATATAACAATATCAATAGGAAATAACAATAACAATAAGAAATAACAATCACAATAAGAAATAACAATAACAAAAAGAAATAACAATAACAATAAGAAATAACAATAACAATAAGTAATAACAATAACAATAAGAAATAACAATAACTATAAAAAACAACAATAACAATAAGAAATAACAATAACAATAAGAAATAACAATAACAATAAGATATAACAATATTAATAAGAAATAACAATAAGAAATAACAATAACAATAAAAAACAACAATAACAATAAGAAATACCAATATCAATAAGAAATAACAATAACAATAAGAAATAACAATTACAATAAGAAATAACAATAACAATAGGAAATAACAATAACAATAAGAAATAACAATCACAATAAGAAATAACAATAACTATAAAAAATAACAATAACAATAAGAAATAACAATAACAATTACAATAAGAAATAACAATAAGAAAAAGAAATAACAATAACAATAAAAATAACAATAACAATAAGAAGAAGAAATAACAATAACAATAAGAAATAACAATAACAATAAGAAATTACAATATCAATAAAAAATAACAATTACAATAGGAAATAACAATAACAATAAGAAATAACAATAACAATAAGAAATAACAATTACAATAAGAAATAACAATAACAATAAGATATAACAATAACAATTACAAGAAGAAATAACAATAAGAAAAAGGAATAACAATAACAATAAGAAATAACAATAACAAGAAGAAATAACAATAACAATAAGAAATAACAAAAACCATAAGAAATAACAATAACAATAAGAAATAACAATAACAATAAGAAATAACAATAACAATAAGAAATAACAATAACAATAAGAAATAACAATAACAATAAGAAATAACAATAACAATAGGAAATAACAATAACAATAAGAAATAACAATCACAATAAGGAATAACAATAACAATAAGAAATAACAATAACAATAAGTAATAACAATAACAATAAGAAATAACTATAACTATAAAAAATAACAATAACAATAAGAAATAACAATAACAATTACAATAAGAAATAACAATAAGAAAAATAAATAACAATAACAATAAGAAATAACAATAACAATAGGAAATAACAATAACAATAAGAAATAACAATAACAATAAGAAAGAACAATAACAATAAGAAATAACAATAACAATAAGAAATAACAATAACAATAAGAAATAACAATAACAATAAGAAAGAACAATAACAATAATAAATAACAATAACAATAAGAAATAACAATAACCATAAGAAATAACAATAACAATAAGAAATAACAATAACAATAAGAAATAACAATAACAATAAGAAAGAACAATAACAATAAGAAATAACAATAACAATAAGAAAGAACAATAACAATAAGAAATAACAATAACAATAAGAAATAACAATAACAATAGGAAATAACAATCACAATAAGAAATAACAATAACAATAAGAAATAACAATAACAATAAGAAATAAAAATAACAATAAGAAATAACAATATCAATAAAAAATAACAATAACAAAAAGAAATAACAATAACAATAAGAAGTAACAATAACAATAAGAAATAACAATAACAATAAGAAATAACAATAACAATAAAAAATAACAATAACAAAAAGAAATAACAATAACAATAGCAAATAGCAATAACAATAAGAAATAACAATAACAATAATAAATAACAATAACAATAAGAAATAACAATAACCATAAGAAATAACAATAATAATAAGAAACAACAATAACAATAAGAAATAACAATAACAATTAAAAATAACAATAACAATAAGAAAGAACAATAACAATAAGAAATAAGAATAACAATAAGAAATAACAATAACAATTACAACAAGAAATAACAATAACAATAACAATAAGAAATAACAATAACAATAACAATAAGAAATAACAATACCAATAAAAAATAACAATAACAATAAGAAATAACAATAACAATAAGAAATAACAATAACAATAAGAAATAACAATAAAAATAAGAAGTAACAATAATAAGAAATAACAATAACAATTAGAAATAACAATAACAATAAGAAATAACAATAACAAAAAGAAATAACAATAACAATAAGAAATAACAATAACAAAAAGAAATAACAATAACAATAGCAAATAGCAATAACAATAAGAAATAACAATAACAATAATAAATAACAATAACAATAAGAAATAACAATAACCATAAGAAATAACAATAATAATAAGAAACAACAATAACAATAAGAAATAACAATAACAATTAAAAATAACAATAACAATAAGAAAGAACAATAACAATAAGAAATAACAATAACAATAAGAAATAACAATAACAATAGGAAATAACAATCACAATAAGAAATAACAATAACAATAAGAAATAACAATAACAATAAGAAATAAAAATAACAATAAGAAATAACAATATCAATAAAAAATAACAATAACAAAAAGAAATAACAATAACAATAAGAAGTAACAATAACAATAAGAAATAACAATAACAATAAGAAATAACAATAACAATAAAAAATAACAATAACGATAAGAAATAACAATAACAAAAAGAAATAACAATAACAATAAGAAATAACAATAACAAAAAGAAATAACAATAACAATAGGAAATAACAATAACAATAAGAAATAACATTAACAATAAGAAATAACAATAACAATAAGAAATAACAATAACATTAAGGAATAACAATAACAATAACAATAAGAAATACCAATAACAATAAGAAATAACAGTAACAATAAGAAATAACAATAACATTAAGGAATAACAATAACAATAAGAAATAACAATAACAATTACAACAAGAAATAACAATAACAATAACAATAACAATAACAATAAGAAATAACAATAACAATAAAAAATAACAATAACAATAAGAAATAACAATAACAATAAGAAATAACAATAACAATAAGAAATAACAATAAAAATAAGAAGTAACAATAATAAGAAATAACAATAACAATTAGAAATAACAATAACAATAAAAAATAACAATAACAATAAGAAATAACAAAAAGAAATAACAATAACAATAAGAAATAACAATAACAAAAAGAAATAACAATAACAATAGCAAATAGCAATAACAATAAGAAATAACAATAACAATAATAAATAACAATAACAATAAGAAATAACAATAACCATAAGAAATAACAATAATAATAAGAAACAACAATAACAATAAGAAATAACAATAACAATTAAAAATAACAATAACAATAAGAAAGAACAATAACAATAAGAAATAACAATAACAATAAGAAATAACAATAACAATAGGAAATAACAATCACAATAAGAAATAACAATAACAATAAGAAATAACAATAACAATAAGAAATAAAAATAACAATAAGAAATAACAATATCAATAAAAAATAACAATAACAAAAAGAAATAACAATAACAATAAGAAGTAACAATAACAATAAGAAATAACAATAACAATAAGAAATAACAATAACAATAAAAAATAACAATAACGATAAGAAATAACAATAACAAAAAGAAATAACAATAACAATAAGAAATAACAATAAAAAAAAGAAATAACAATAACAATAGGAAATAACAATAACAATAAGAAATAACAATAACATTAAGAAATAACAATAACAATAATAAATAACAATAACAATAAGAAATAACAATAACCATAAGAAATAACAATAACAATAAGAAATAACAATAACAATAAAAAATAACAATAACAATAAGAAATAACAATAAAATTAAGAAATAACAATAACAATAACAATAAGAAATAACAATAACAATAACAATAAGAAATAACAATAACAATAAGAAATAACAATAAAAATAAGATATAACAATATCAATAGGAAATAACAATAACAATAAGAAATAACAATCACAATAAGAAATAACAATAACAAAAAGAAATAACAATAACAATAAGAAATAACAATAACAATAAGTAATAACAATAACAATAAGAAATAACAATAACTATAAAAAACAACAATAACAATAAGAAATAACAATAACAATAAGAAATAACAATAACAATAAGATATAACAATATCAATAAGAAATAACAATAACAATAAGAAATAACAATAACAATAAAAAACAACAATAACAATAAGAAATACCAATATCAATAAGAAATAACAATAACAATAAGAAATAACAATTACAATAAGAAATAACAATAACAATAGGAAATAACAATAACAATAAGAAATAACAATCACAATAAGAAATAACAATAACTATAAAAAATAACAATAACAATAAGAAATAACAATAACAATTACAATAAGAAATAACAATAAGAAAAAGAAATAACAATAACAATAAAAATAACAATAACAATAAGAAGAAGAAATAACAATAACAATAAGAAATTACAATATCAATAAAAAATAACAATTACAATAGGAAATAACAATAACAATAAGAAATAACAATAACAATAACAAATAACAATAACAATAAGAAATAACAATTACAATAAGAAATAACAATAACAATAAGATATAACAATAACAATTACAAGAAGAAATAACAATAAGAAAAAGGAATAACAATAACAATAAGAAATAACAATAACAAGAAGAAATAACAATAACAATAAGAAATAACAATAACCATAAGAAATAACAATAACAATAAGAAATAACAATAACAATAAGAAATAACAATAACAATAAGAAATAACAATAACAATAAGAAATAACAATAACAATAAGAAATAACAATAACAATAGGAAATAACAATAACAATAAGAAATAACAATCACAATAAGGAATAACAATAACAATAAGAAATAACAATAACAATAAGTAATAACAATAACAATAAGAAATAACTATAACTATAAAAAATAACAATAACAATAAGAAATAACAATAACAATTACAATAAGAAATAACAATAAGAAAAATAAATAACAATAACAATAAGAAATAACAATAACAATAGGAAATAACAATAACAATAAGAAATAACAATAACAATAAGAAAGAACAATAACAATAAGAAATAACAATAACAATAAGAAATAACAATAACAATAAGAAATAACAATAACAATAAGAAAGAACAATAACAATAATAAATAACAATAACAATAAGAAATAACAATAACCATAAGAAATAACAATAACAATAAGAAATAACAATAACAATAAGAAATAACAATAACAATAAGAAAGAACAATAACAATAAGAAATAACAATAACAATAAGAAAGAACAATAACAATAAGAAATAACAATAACAATAAGAAATAACAATAACTATAGGAAATAACAATAACAATAAGAAATAACAATCACAATAAGAAATTACAATAACAATAAGAAATAACAATAACAATAAGAAATAACAATAAGAATAACAATAAGAAATAACAATATTAATAAAAAATAACAATAACAAAAAGAAATAACAATAACAATAAGAAATAACAATAACAATAAGAAGTAACAATAACAATAAGAAATAACAATAACAATAAGAAATAACAATAACAATAAAAAATAACAATAACAATAAGAAATAACAATAACAAAAAGAAATAACAATAACAATAAGAAATAACAATAACAAAAAGAAATAACAATAACAATAGGAAATAACAATAAGGATAAGAAATAACAATAACATTAAGAAATAACAATAACAATAAGAAATAACAATAACAATAAGAAATAACAATAACAATAAGAAAGAACAATAACAATAAGAAATAACAATAACAATAACTATAGGAAATAACAATAACAATAAGAAATAACAATAACAATAAGAAATAACAATAACAATAAGAAATAACAATAGCAATAAGAAATAACAATAACAATAAGAAATAACATTAACAATAAGAAATAACAATAACAATAAGAAATAACAATAACATTAAGGAATAACAATAACAATAACAATAAGAAATACCAATAACAATAAGAAATAACAATAACAATAAGAAATAATAATAACAATAAGAAATAACAATAACAATAACAAAAAGAAATACCAATAACAATAAGAAATAACAATAGGAAATAACAATAACAATAAGAAATAATAATAACAATAAGAAATAACAATAGGAAATAACAATAACAATAAAAAATAACAATAACAATAAGAAATAACAATAACAATAAGAAATAACAATAACAATAATAAATAACAATAACAATAAGAAATAACAATAACCATAAGAAATAACAATAACAATAAGAAATAACAATAACAATAACAATAAGAAATAACAATAAGAAATAACAATAACAATAACAATAAGAAATAACAATAACAATAAGAAATAACAATAACAATAAGAAATAACATTAACAATAAGATATAACATTAACAATAAGAAATAACAATAAGAATAAGAAATAACAATAACAATAAGAAATAACAATAACATTAAGGAATAACAATAACAATAACAATAAGAAATACCAATAACAATAAGAAATAACAATAGGAAATAACAATAACAATAAGAAATAACAATAACATTAAGGAATAACAATAACAATAACAATAAGAAATACCAATGACAATAAGAAATAACAATAGGAAATAACAATAACAATAAGAAATAATAATAACAATTAGAAATAATAATAGGAAATAACAATAACAATAAAAAATAACAATAACAATAAGAAATAACAATATCAATAAGAAATAACATTAACAATAAGAAATAATAATAAAAATAAGAAATAACAATAACAATAAGAAATAACAATAAGAAATAACATTAACAATAAGAATTAACAATAACAATAAGAAATAACAATAATAAATAACAATAACAATAAGGAATAACAATAACAATAAGAAATACCAATAACAATAAGAATTAAAAATAACAAAAAGAAATAACAATAACAATAAGAAATAACAATTACAATAAAAAATAACAATAACAATAACAATAAGAAATACCAATAACAATAAGAAATAACAATAACAATAAGAAATAACAATAACAATAAGAAATAACAATAACAATAAGAAATACCAATAACAATAAGAAATAACAATAACAATAAGAAATAACAATAACAATAAGAAATAACAATAACAATAAGAAATAACAATAACTATAAAAAATAACAATAACAATAAGAAATAACAATAACAATAAGAAATAACAATAACAATAAGAAATAACAATAACAATAAGATATAACAATATCAATAAGAAATAACAATAACAATAACAATAAGAAATAACAATAACAATAAGAAATAACAATAACAATAACAATAAGAAATAACAATAACAATAAGAAATAACAATAACAATAAGAAATAACATTAACAATAAGAAATAACATTAACAATAAGAAATAACAATAAGAATAAGAAATAACAATAACAATAAGAAATAACAATAACATTAAGGAATAACAATAACAATAACAATAAGAAATACCAATAACAATAAGAAATAACAATAGGAAATAACAATAACAATAAGAAATAACAATAACATTATGGAATAACAATAACAATAACAATAAGAAGTAACAATAGGAAATAACAATAACAATAAGAAATAACAATAGGAAATAACAATAACAATAAAAAATAACAATAACAATAAGAAATAACAATATCAATAAGAAATAACAATAACAATAAGAAATAATAATAAAAATAAGAAATAACAATAACAATAAGAAATAACAATAAGAAATAACATTAACAATAAGAATTAACAATAACAATAAGAAATAACAATAACAATAATAAATAACAATAACAATAAGGAATAACAATAACAATAACAATAAGAAATACCAATAACAATAAGAATTAACAATAACAAAAAGAAATAACAATAACAATAAGAAATAACAATTACAATAAAAAATAACAATAACAATAAGAAATAACAATAACAATAAGAAATACCAATAACAATAAGAAATAACAATAACAATAAGAAATAACAATAACAATAAGAAATAACAATAACAATAAGAAATAACAATAACAATAAGAAATACCAATAACAATAAGAAATAACAATAACAGTAAGAAATAACAATAACAATAAGAAATAACAATAACAATAAGAAATAACAATAACTATAAAAAATAACAATAACAATAAGAAATAACAATAACAATAAGAAATAACAATAACAATAAGATATAACAATATCAATAAGAAATAACAATAACAATAAGAAATAACAATAACAATAAGATATAACAATATCAATAAGAAATAACAATAACAATAAGAAATAACAATAACTATAAAAAATAACAATAACAATAAGAAATAACAATAACAATTACAATAAGAAATAACAATAAGAAAAAGAAATAACAATAACAATAAAAAATAACAATAACAATAAGAAATAACAATAACAAGAAGAAATAACAATAACAAAAAGAAATAACAATAACAATAAGAAATAACAATATCAATAAAAAATAACAATTACAATAGGAAATAACAATAACAATAAGAAATAACAATAACAATAAGAAATAACAATTACAAGAAGAAATAACAATAACAATAAAAAATAACAATAACAATAAGAAATAACAATAACAATAAGAAATAACAATAACAATAAAAAACAACAATAACAATAAGAAATACCAATATCAATAAGAAATAACAATAACAATAAGAAATAACAATTACAATAAGAAATAACAATAACAATAGGAAATAACAATAACAATAAGAAATAACAATCACAATAAGAAATAACAATAACTATAAAAAATAACAATAACAATAAGAAATAACAATAACAATTACAATAAGAAATAACAATAAGAAAAAGAAATAACAATAACAATAAAAATAACAATAACAATAAGAAATAACAATAAGAAGAAGAAATAACAATAACAATAAGAAATAAACATAACAATAAGAAATTACAATATCAATAAAAAATAACAATTACAATAGGAAATAACAATAACAATAAGAAATAACAATAACAATAACAAATAACAATAACAATAAGAAATAACAATTACAATAAGAAATAACAATAACAATAAGATATAACAATAACAATTACAAGAAGAAATTACAATAAGAAAAAGGAATAACAATAACAAGAAGAAATAACAATAACAATAAGAAATAACAATAACCATAAGAAATAACAATAACAATAAGAAATAACAATAACAATAAGAAATAACAATAACAATAAGAAATAACAATAACAATAAGAAATAACAATAACAATAAGAAATAACAATAACAAAAGGAAATAACAATAACAATAAGAAATAACAATCACAATAAGGAATAACAATAACAATAAGAAATAACAATAACAATAAGTAATAACAATAACAATAAGAAATAACTATAACTATAAAAAATAACAATAACAATAAGAAATAACAATAACAATTACAATAAGAAATAACAATAAGAAAAATAAATAACAATAACAATAAGAAATAACAATAACAAAAAGAAATAACAATAACAATAGGAAATAACAATAACAATAAGAAATAACAATAACAAGAAGAAATAACAATAACAATAAGAAATAACAATAACAATAAGAAATAACAATATCAATAAAAAATAACAATAACAAAAAGAAATAACAATAACAATAAGAAATAACAATAACAATAAGAAGTAACAATAACAATAAGAAATAACAATAACAATAAGAAATAACAATAACAATAAAAAATAACAATAACAATAAGAAATAACAATAACAAAAAGAAATAACAATAACAATAAGAAATAAAAATAACAATAGGAAATAACAATAACAATAGGAAATAACAATAACAATAAGAAATAACAATAACATTAAGAAATAACAATAACAATAATAAATAACAATAACAATAAGAAATAACAATAACCATAAGAAATAACAATAACAATAAGAAATAACAATAACAATAAGAAATAACAATAACAATAAGAAAGAACAATAACAATAAGAAATAACAATAACAATAAGAAATAACAATAACAATAGGAAATAACAATAACAATAAGAAATAACAATCACAATAAGGAATAACAATAACAATAAGAAATAACAATAACAAAAAGAAATAACAATAACAATAGGAAATAACAATAACAATAAGAAATAACAATAACAAGAAGAAATAACAATAACAAAAAGAAATAACAATAACAATAAGAAATAACAATATCAATAAAAATAACAATAACAAAAAGAAATAACAATAACAATAAGAAATAACAATAACAATAAGAAGTAACAATAACAATAAGAAATAACAATAACAATAAGAAATAACAATAACAATAAAAAATAACAATAACAATAAGAAATAACAATAACAAAAAGAAATAACAATAACAATAAGAAATAACAATAACAAAAAGAAATAACAATAACAATAGGAAATAACAATAACAATGGGAAATAACAATAACAATAAGAAATAACAATAACATTAAGAAATAACAATAACAATAATAAATAACAATAACAATAAGAAATAACAATAACCATAAGAAATAACAATAACAATAAGAAATAACAATAACAATAAGAAATAACAATAACAATAAGAAAGAACAATAACAATAAGAAATAACAATAATAATAAGAAATAACAATAACTATAGGAAATAACAATAAGAAATAACAATCACAATAAGAAATAACAATAACAATAACAATAAGAAATAACAATAACAATAAGAAATAACAATAACAATAACAATAAGAAATAACAATATTAATAAAAAATAACAATAACAAAAAGAAATAACAATAACAATAAGAAATAACAATAACAATAAGAAATACCAATAACAATAAGAAATAACAACAATAACAATAGCAAATAGCAATAACAATAAGAAATAACAATAACAATAAGAAATACCAATAACAATAAGAAATAACAATAGGAAATAACAATAACAATAAGAAATAATAATAACAATAAGAAATAACAATAGGAAATAACAATAACAATAAGAAATAACAATATCAATAAGAAATAACAATAACAATAAGAAATAGTAATAAAAATAAGAAATAACAATAACAATAAGAAATAACAATAAGAAATAACATTAACAATAACAATAAGAATTAACAATAACAATAAGAAATAACAATAACAATAATAAATAACAATAACAATAAGGAATAACAATAAAAATAACAATAAGAAATACCAATAACAATAAGAATTAACAATAACAAAAAGAAATAACAATAACAATAAGAAATAACAATTACAATAAAAAATAACAATAACAATAAGAAATAACAATAACAATAAGAAATACCAATAACAATAAGAAATAACAACAATAACAATAGCAAATAGCAATAACAATAAGAAATAACAATAACATTAAGAAATAACAATAACAATAATAAAAAACAATAACAATAAGAAATAACAATAACCATAAGAAATAACAATAATAATAAGAAATAACAATAACAATTAAAAATAAGAATAACAATAAGAAAGAACAATAACAATAAGAAATAACAATAACAATAAGAAATAACAATAACAATAGGAAATAACAATCACAATAAGAAATAACAATAACTATAAGAAATAACAATAACAATAAGAAATAACAATAACAATAAGAAATAACAATATCAGTAAAAAATAACAATAACAAAAAGAAATAACAATAACAAAAAGAAATAACAATAACAATAGGAAATAACAATAACAATAAGAAATAACAATAACATTAAGAAATAACAATAACAATAATAAATAACAATAACAATAAGAAATAACAATAACCATAAGAAATAACAATAACAATAAGAAATAACAATAAAATTAAGAAATAACAATAACAATAACAATAAGAAATAACAATAACAATAAGAAATAACAATAAAAATAAGATATAACAATAACAATAGGAAATAACAATAACAATAAGAAATAACAATCACAATAAGAAATAACAACAACAATAAGAAATAACAATAACAATAAGAAATAACAATAACAATAAGAAATAACAATAACAATAAGAAATAACAATAACAATAAGAAGTAACAATAACAATAAGAAATAACAATAACAATAAGAAATAACAATAACATTAAAAAATAACAATAACGGTAAGAAATAACAATAACAAAAAAAATAACAATAACAATAAGAAATAACAATAACAAAAAGAAATAACAATAACAATAGGAAATAACAATAACAATAAGAAATAACAATAACAATAAGAAAAAACAATAAAAATAAGAAATAACAATAACAATAAGAAATAACAATAAGAAATAACATTAACAAGAAGAATTAACAATAACAATAAGAAATAACAATAACAATAATAAATAACAATAACAATAATAAATAACAATAACAATAAGGAATAAAAATAACAATAACAATAAGAAATACCAATAACAATAAGAATTAACAATAACAAAAAGAAATAACAATAACAATAAGAAATAACAATAACAATAAAAAATAACAATAACAATAAGAAATAACAATAACAATAAGAAATATTAATAACAATAAGAAATAACAATAACAATAAGAAATAACAATAACAATAAGAAATAACAATAACAATAAGAAATAAAAATAAAAATAAGAAATAACAATAACAATAAGAAATAACATTAACAATAACACTAAGAAATAACAATAACAATAATAAATAACAATAACAATAACAATAAGAAATAACAATAACAATCAGAAATAACAATAACAATAAGAAATAACAATAACAATTACAATAAGAAATAACAATAACAATAACAATAAGAAATAACAATAACAATAACAATAAGAAATAACAATAACAAAAAAAAAATAACAATAACAATAAGAAATAACAATAACAATAATAAATAACAATAACAATAAGAAATAACAATAAAAATAAGAAATAACAATAAGAAATAACATTAACGATAAGAATTAACAATAACAATAAGAAATAACAATAACAATAATAAATAACAATAAGGAATAACAATAACAATAACAATAAGAAATACCAATAACAATAAGAAATAACAATAACAAAAGAAATAACAATAACAATTAGAAATAACAATAGGAATTAACAATAACAATAAGAAATAATAATAACAATAAAAAATAACAATAACAATAAGAAATAACAATAAGAAATAACATTAACAATAGGAATTAGCAATAACAATAAGAAATAACAATAACAATAAAAAATAACAATAAGAAATAACAATAACAATAAGAAATACCAATAACAATAAGAAAAAACAATATCAATAAGGAATAACAATAACAATAAGAAATAACATTAACAATAACAATTACAATAAGAAATAACAATAACAATAACAAATAACAATAAGAAATAACAATTACAATAAGAAATAACAATAACAATAACAAATAACAATAAGAAATAACAATAACAATTACAATAAGAAATAACAATAACAATTACAATAAGAAATAACAATAACAATAAAAAATAACAATAACAATAAGAAATAACAATAACAAGAAGAAATAACAATAACAATAAGAAATAACAATATCAATAAAAAATAACAATAACAATAAGAAATAACAATAACAATAAGAAATAACAATAACAATAAAAAATAGCAATAACAATAGGAAATAACAATAACAAAAAGAAATAACAATAACAATAACAATAAGAAATAACAATAACAAGAAGAAATAACAATAACAATAAGAAATAATAATAACAATAAGAAATAACAGTATCAATAAAAAATAACAATTACAATAGGAAATAACAATAACAATAACAATAAGAAATAACAATAACAATTACAAGAAGAAATAACAATAAGAAAAAGAAATAACAATAACAAGAAGAAATAACAATAACAATAAGAAATAACAATAACCATAAGAAATAACAATAACAATAAGAAATAACAATAACAATAAGAAATAACAATAACAATAGGAAATAACAATAAGAATAAGAAATAACAATAACATTAAGAAATAACAATAAGAATAATAAATAACAATAACAATAAGAAATAACAATAACTATAAGAAATAACAATAACAATAAGAAATAACAATAACAATAAGAAATAACAATAGCAATAAGAAATAACAATAACAATAAGAAATAACATTAACAATAAGAAATAACATTAACAATAAGAAATAACAATAACATTAAGGAATAACAATAACAATAACAATAAGAAATACCAATAACAATAAGAAATAACAATAGGAAATAACAATAACAATAAGAAATAATAATAACAATAAGAAATAACAATAACAATAAGAAATACCAATAACAATAAGAAATAACAATAGGAAATAACAATAACAATAAGAAATAATAATAACAATAAGAAATAACAATAGGAAATAACAATAACAATAAGAAATAACAATAACAATAAGAAATAACAATAACAATAAGAAATAACATTAACAATAAGAAATAACATTAACAATAAGAAATAACAATAACAATAAGAAATAACAATAAGAAATAACAATAACATTAAGAAATAACAATAACAATAATAAATAACAAGAACAATAAGAAATAACAATAACCATAAGAAATAACAATAACAATAAGAAATAACAATAACAATAAGAAATAACAATAACAATAAGAAATAACAATAACAATAAGAAATAACAGTAACAATAAGAAATAACATTAACAATAAGAAATAACAATAACAATAAGAAATAACAATAACATTAAGGAATAACAATAACAATAACAATAAGAAATACCAATAACAATAAGAAATAACAATAACAATAAGAAATAACAATAACATTAAGGAATAACAATAACAATAAGAAATAACAATAACAATTACAACAAGAAATAACAATAACAATAACAATAAGAAATAACAATAACAATAACAATAAGAAATAACAATAACAATAAAAAATAACAATAACAATAAGAAATAACAATAACAATAAGAAATAACAATAACAATAAGAAATAACAATAAAAATAAGAAGTAACAATAATAAGAAATAACAATAACAATTAGAAATAACAATAACAATAAGAAATAACAATAACAAAAAGAAATAACAATAACAATAAGAAATAACAATAACAAAAAGAAATAACAATAACAATAGCAAATAGCAATAACAATAAGAAATAACAATAACAATAATAAATAACAATAACAATAAGAAATAACAATAACCATAAGAAATAACAATAATAATAAGAAACAACAATAACAATAAGAAATAACAATAACAATTAAAAATAACAATAACAATAAGAAAGAACAATAACAATAAGAAATAACAATAACAATAAGAAATAACAATAACAATAGGAAATAACAATCACAATAAGAAATAACAATAACAATGAGAAATAACAATAACAATAAGAAATAAAAATAACAATAAGAAATAACAATATCAATAAAAAATAACAATAACAAAAAGAAATAACAATAACAATAAGAAGTAACAATAACAATAAGAAATAACAATAACAATAAAAAATAACAATAACGATAAGAAATAACAATAACAAAAAGAAATAACAATAACAATAAGAAATAACAATAACAAAAAGAAATAACAATAACAATAGGAAATAACAATAACAATAAGAAATAACATTAACAATAAGAAATAACAATAACAATAAGAAATAACAATAACATTAAGGAATAACAATAACAATAACAATAAGAAATACCAATAACAATAAGAAATAACAGTAACAATAAGAAATAACAATAACATTAAGGAATAACAATAACAATAAGAAATAACAATAACAATTACAACAAGAAATAACAATAACAATAACAATAACAATAACAATAACAATAAGAAATAACAATAACAATAAAAAATAACAATAACAATAAGAAATAACAATAACAATAAGAAATAACAATAACAATAAGAAATAACAATAAAAATAAGAAGTAACAATAATAAGAAATAACAATAACAATTAGAAATAACAATAACAATAAAAAATAACAATAACAATAAGAAATAACAATAACAAAAAGAAATAACAATAACAATAGCAAATAGCAATAACAATAAGAAATAACAATAACAATAATAAATAACAATAACAATAAGAAATAACAATAACCATAAGAAATAACAATAATAATAAGAAACAACAATAACAATAAGAAATAACAATAACAATTAAAAATAACAATAACAATAAGAAAGAACAATAACAATAAGAAATAACAATAACAATAAGAAATAACAATAACAATAGGAAATAACAATCACAATAAGAAATAACAATAACAATAAGAAATAACAATAACAATAAGAAATAAAAATAACAATAAGAAATAACAATATCAATAAAAAATAACAATAACAAAAAGAAATAACAATAACAATAAGAAGTAACAATAACAATAAGAAATAACAATAACAATAAGAAATAACAATAACAATAAAAAATAACAATAACGATAAGAAATAACAATAACAAAAAGAAATAACAATAACAATAAGAAATAACAATAAAAAAAAGAAATAACAATAACAATAGCAAATAACAATAACAATAAGAAATAACAATAACATTAAGAAATAACAATAACAATAATAAATAACAATAACAATAAGAAATAACAATAACCATAAGAAATAACAATAACAATAAGAAATAACAATAACAATAAGAAATAACAATAACAATAAGAAATAACAATAAAATTAAGAAATAACAATAACAATAACAATAAGAAATAACAATAACCATAAGAAATAACAATAACAATAACAATAAGAAATAACAATAACAATAAGAAATAACAATAAAAATAAGATATAACAATATCAATAGGAAATAACAATAACAATAAGAAATAACAATCACAATAAGAAATAACAATAACAAAAAGAAATAACAATAACAATAAGAAATAACAATAACAATAAGTAATAACAATAACAATAAGAAATAACAATAACTATAAAAAACAACAATAACAATAAGAAATAACAATAACAATAAGAAATAACAATAACAATAAGATATAACAATATCAATAAGAAATAACAATAAGAAATAACAATAACAATAAAAAACAACAATAACAATAAGAAATACCAATATCAATAAGAAATAACAATAACAATAAGAAATAGTAATAAAAATAAGAAATAACAATAACAATAAGAAATAACAATAAGAAATAACATTAACAATAACAATAAGAATTAACAATAACAAAAAGAAATAACAATAACAATAAGAAATAACAATAAAAAAAAGAAATAACAATAACAATAGCAAATAGCAATAACAATAAGAAATAACAATAACAATAAGAAATACCAATAACAATAAGAAATAACAATAGGAAATAACAATAACAATAAGAAATAATAATAACAATAAGAAATAACAATAGGAAATAACAATAACAATAAGAAATAACAATATCAATAAGAAATAACAATAACAATAAGAAATAGTAATAAAAATAAGAAATAACAATAACAATAAGAAATAACAATAAGAAATAACATTAACAATAACAATAAGAATTAACAATAACAATAAGAAATAACAATAACAATAATAAATAACAATAACAATAAGGAATAACAATAAAAATAACAATAAGAAATACCAATAACAATAAGAATTAACAATAACAAAAAGAAATAACAATAACAATAAGAAATAACAATTACAATAAAAAATAACAATAACAATAAGAAATAACAATAACAATAAGAAATACCAATAACAATAAGAAATAACAACAATAACAATAGCAAATAGCAATAACAATAAGAAATAACAATAACATTAAGAAATAACAATAACAATAATAAAAAACAATAACAATAAGAAATAACAATAACCATAAGAAATAACAATAATAATAAGAAATAACAATAACAATTAAAAATAAGAATAACAATAAGAAAGAACAATAACAATAAGAAATAACAATAACAATAAGAAATAACAATAACAATAGGAAATAACAATCACAATAAGAAATAACAATAACTATAAGAAATAACAATAACAATAAGAAATAACAATAACAATAAGAAATAACAATATCAGTAAAAAATAACAATAACAAAAAGAAATAACAATAAGAAATAACAATAACAAAAAGAAATAACAATAACAATAGGAAATAACAATAACAATAAGAAATAACAATAACATTAAGAAATAACAATAACAATAATAAATAACAATAACAATAAGAAATAACAATAACCATAAGAAATAACAATAACAATAAGAAATAACAATAAAATTAAGAAATAACAATAACAATAACAATAAGAAATAACAATAACAATAAGAAATAACAATAAAAATAAGATATAACAATAACAATAGGAAATAACAATAACAATAAGAAATAACAATCACAATAAGAAATAACAACAACAATAAGAAATAACAATAACAATAAGAAATAACAATAACAATAAGAAATAACAATAACAATAAGAAATAACAATAACAATAAGAAGTAACAATAACAATAAGAAATAACAATAACAATAAGAAATAACAATAACATTAAAAAATAACAATAACGGTAAGAAATAACAATAACAAAAAAAAATAACAATAACAATAAGAAATAACAATAACAAAAAGAAATAACAATAACAATAGGAAATAACAATAACAATAAGAAATAACAATAACAATAAGAAAAAACAATAAAAATAAGAAATAACAATAACAATAAGAAATAACAATAAGAAATAACATTAACAAGAAGAATTAACAATAACAATAAGAAATAACAATAACAATAATAAATAACAATAACAATAATAAATAACAATAACAATAAGGAATAAAAATAACAATAACAATAAGAAATACCAATAACAATAAGAATTAACAATAACAAAAAGAAATAACAATAACAATAAGAAATAACAATAACAATAAAAAATAACAATAACAATAAGAAATAACAATAACAATAAGAAATATTAATAACAATAAGAAATAACAATAACAATAAGAAATAACAATAACAATAAGAAATAACAATAACACTAAGAAATAACAATAACAATAATAAATAACAATAACAATAACAATAACAATAAGAAATAACAATAACAATCAGAAATAACAATAACAATAAGAAATAACAATAACAATTACAATAAGAAATAACAATAACAATAACAATAAGAAATAACAATAACAATAACAATAAGAAATAACAATAACAAAAAAAAATAACAATAACAATAAGAAATAACAATAACAATAATAAATAACAATAACAATAAGAAATAACAATAAAAATAAGAAATAACAATAAGAAATAACATTAACGATAAGAATTAACAATAACAATAAGAAATAACAATAACAATAATAAATAACAATAAGGAATAACAATAACAATAACAATAAGAAATACCAATAACAATAAGAAATAACAATAACAAAAGAAATAACAATAACAATTAGAAATAACAATAGGAATTAACAATAACAATAAGAAATAATAATAACAATAAAAAATAACAATAACAATAAGAAATAACAATAAGAAATAACATTAACAATAGGAATTAGCAATAACAATAAGAAATAACAATAACAATAAAAAATAACAATAAGAAATAACAATAACAATAAGAAATACCAATAACAATAAGAAAAAACAATATCAATAAGGAATAACAATAACAATAAGAAATAACATTAACAATAACAATTACAATAAGAAATAACAATAACAATAACAAATAACAATAAGAAATAACAATTACAATAAGAAATAACAATAACAATAACAAATAACAATAAGAAATAACAATAACAATTACAATAAGAAATAACAATAACAATTACAATAAGAAATAACAATAACAATAAAAAATAACAATAACAATAAGAAATAACAATAACAAGAAGAAATAACAATAACAAAAAGAAATAACAATATCAATAAAAAATAACAATAACAATAAGAAATAACAATAACAATAAGAAATAACAATAACAATAAAAAATAGCAATAACAATAGGAAATAACAATAACAAAAAGAAATAACAATAACAATAACAATAAGAAATAACAATAACAAGAAGAAATAACAATAACAATAAGAAATAATAATAACAATAAGAAATAACAGTATCAATAAAAAATAACAATTACAATAGGAAATAACAATAACAATAACAATAAGAAATAACAATAACAATTACAAGAAGAAATAACAATAAGAAAAAGAAATAACAATAACAAGAAGAAATAACAATAACAATAAGAAATAACAATAACCATAAGAAATAACAATAACAATAAGAAATAACAATAACAATAAGAAATAACAATAACAATAAGAAATAACAATAACAATAGGAAATAACAATAAGAATAAGAAATAACAATAACATTAAGAAATAACAATAAGAATAATAAATAACAATAACAATAAGAAATAACAATAACTATAAGAAATAACAATAACAATAAGAAATAACAATAACAATAAGAAATAACAATAACAATAAGAAATAACATTAACAATAAGAAATAACATTAACAATAAGAAATAACATTAACAATAAGAAATAACAATAACATTAAGGAATAACAATAACAATAACAATAAGAAATACCAATAACAATAAGAAATAACAATAGGAAATAACAATAACAATAAGAAATAATAATAACAATAAGAAATAACAATAACAATAAGAAATACCAATAACAATAAGAAATAACAATAAGAAATAACAATAACAATAAGAAATAACATTAACAATAAGAAATAACATTAACAATAAGAAATAACAATAACAATAAGAAATAACAATAAGAAATAACAATAACATTAAGAAATAACAATAACAATAATAAATAACAAGAACAATAAGAAATAACAATAACCATAAGAAATAACAATAACAATAAGAAATAACAATAACAATAAGAAATAACAATAACAATAAGAAATAACAATAACAA
Organism: Ontholestes murinus; assembly: GCA_963969525.1. Taxonomy (NCBI): domain Eukaryota; kingdom Metazoa; phylum Arthropoda; class Insecta; order Coleoptera; family Staphylinidae; genus Ontholestes; species Ontholestes murinus. The sequence continues at coordinate 121,148 of CAXAKX010000527.1, read as the reverse complement.
TAAGAAATAACAGTAACAATAAGAAATAACATTAACAATAAGAAATAACAATAACAATAAGAAATAACAATAACATTAAGGAATAACAATAACAATAACAATAAGAAATACCAATAACAATAAGAAATAACAATAACAATAAGAAATAACAATAACATTAAGGAATAACAATAACAATAAGAAATAACAATAACAATTACAACAAGAAATAACAATAACAATAACAATAAGAAATAACAATAACAATAACAATAAGAAATAACAATAACAATAAAAAATAACAATAACAATAAGAAATAACAATAACAATAAGAAATAACAATAACAATAAGAAATAACAATAAAAATAAGAAGTAACAATAATAAGAAATAACAATAACAATTAGAAATAACAATAACAATAAGAAATAACAATAACAAAAAGAAATAACAATAACAATAAGAAATAACAATAACAAAAAGAAATAACAATAACAATAGCAAATAGCAATAACAATAAGAAATAACAATAACAATAATAAATAACAATAACAATAAGAAATAACAATAACCATAAGAAATAACAATAATAATAAGAAACAACAATAACAATAAGAAATAACAATAACAATTAAAAATAACAATAACAATAAGAAAGAACAATAACAATAAGAAATAACAATAACAATAAGAAATAACAATAACAATAGGAAATAACAATCACAATAAGAAATAACAATAACAATAAGAAATAACAATAACAATAAGAAATAAAAATAACAATAAGAAATAACAATATCAATAAAAAATAACAATAACAAAAAGAAATAACAATAACAATAAGAAGTAACAATAACAATAAGAAATAACAATAACAATAAGAAATAACAATAACAATAAAAAATAACAATAACGATAAGAAATAACAATAACAAAAAGAAATAACAATAACAATAAGAAATAACAATAACAAAAAGAAATAACAATAACAATAGGAAATAACAATAACAATAAGAAATAACATTAACAATAAGAAATAACAATAACAATAAGAAATAACAATAACATTAAGGAATAACAATAACAATAACAATAAGAAATACCAATAACACTAAGAAATAACAGTAACAATAAGAAATAACAATAACATTAAGGAATAACAATAACAATAAGAAATAACAATAACAATTACAACAAGAAATAACAATAACAATAACAATAACAATAACAATAACAATAAGAAATAACAATAACAATAAAAAATAACAATAACAATAAGAAATAACAATAACAATAAGAAATAACAATAACAATAAGAAATAACAATAAAAATAAGAAGTAACAATAATAAGAAATAACAATAACAATTAGAAATAACAATAACAATAAAAAATAACAATAACAATAAGAAATAACAAAAAGAAATAACAATAACAATAAGAAATAACAATAACAAAAAGAAATAACAATAACAATAGCAAATAGCAATAACAATAAGAAATAACAATAACAATAATAAATAACAATAACAATAAGAAATAACAATAACCATAAGAAATAACAATAATAATAAGAAACAACAATAACAATAAGAAATAACAATAACAATTAAAAATAACAATAACAATAAGAAAGAACAATAACAATAAGAAATAACAATAACAATAAGAAATAACAATAACAATAGGAAATAACAATCACAATAAGAAATAACAATAACAATAAGAAATAACAATAACAATAAGAAATAAAAATAACAATAAGAAATAACAATATCAATAAAAAATAACAATAACAAAAAGAAATAACAATAACAATAAGAAGTAACAATAACAATAAGAAATAACAATAACAATAAGAAATAACAATAACAATAAAAAATAACAATAACGATAAGAAATAACAATAACAAAAAGAAATAACAATAACAATAAGAAATAACAATAAAAAAAAGAAATAACAATAACAATAGCAAATAACAATAACAATAAGAAATAACAATAACATTAAGAAATAACAATAACAATAATAAATAACAATAACAATAAGAAATAACAATAACCATAAGAAATAACAATAACAATAAGAAATAACAATAACAATAAGAAATAACAATAAAATTAAGAAATAACAATAACAATAACAATAAGAAATAACAATAACCATAAGAAATAACAATAACAATAACAATAAGAAATAACAATAACAATAAGAAATAACAATAAAAATAAGATATAACAATATCAATAGGAAATAACAATAACAATAAGAAATAACAATCACAATAAGAAATAACAATAACAAAAAGAAATAACAATAACAATAAGAAATAACAATAACAATAAGTAATAACAATAACAATAAGAAATAACAATAACTATAAAAAACAACAATAACAATAAGAAATAACAATAACAATAAGAAATAACAATAACAATAAGATATAACAATATCAATAAGAAATAACAATAAGAAATAACAATAACAATAAAAAACAACAATAACAATAAGAAATACCAATATCAATAAGAAATAACAATAACAATAAGAAATAACAATTACAATAAGAAATAACAATAACAATAGGAAATAACAATAACAATAAGAAATAACAATCACAATAAGAAATAACAATAACTATAAAAAATAACAATAACAATAAGAAATAACAATAACAATTACAATAAGAAATAACAATAAGAAAAAGAAATAACAATAACAATAAAAATAACAATAACAATAAGAAGAAGAAATAACAATAACAATAAGAAATAACAATAACAATAAGAAATTACAATATCAATAAAAAATAACAATTACAATAGGAAATAACAATAACAATAAGAAATAACAATAACAATAAGAAATAACAATTACAATAAGAAATAACAATAACAATAAGATATAACAATAACAATTACAAGAAGAAATAACAATAAGAAAAAGGAATAACAATAACAATAAGAAATAACAATAACAAGAAGAAATAACAATAACAATAAGAAATAACAAAAACCATAAGAAATAACAATAACAATAAGAAATAACAATAACAATAAGAAATAACAATAACAATAAGAAATAACAATAACAATAAGAAATAACAATAACAATAAGAAATAACAATAACAATAGGAAATAACAATAACAATAAGAAATAACAATCACAATAAGGAATAACAATAACAATAAGAAATAACAATAACAATAAGTAATAACAATAACAATAAGAAATAACTATAACTATAAAAAATAACAATAACAATAAGAAATAACAATAACAATAGGAAATAACAATAACAATAAGAAATAACAATAACAATAAGAAAGAACAATAACAATAAGAAATAACAATAACAATAAGAAATAACAATAACAATAAGAAATAACAATAACAATAAGAAAGAACAATAACAATAATAAATAACAATAACAATAAGAAATAACAATAACCATAAGAAATAACAATAACAATAAGAAATAACAATAAGAAATAACAATAACAATAAGAAAGAACAATAACAATAAGAAATAACAATAACAATAAGAAAGAACAATAACAATAAGAAATAACAATAACAATAAGAAATAACAATAACAATAGGAAATAACAATCACAATAAGAAATAACAATAACAATAAGAAATAACAATAACAATAAGAAATCAAAATAACAATAAGAAATAACAATATCAATAAAAAATAACAATAACAAAAAGAAATAACAATAACAATAAGAAGTAACAATAACAATAAGAAATAACAATAACAATAAGAAATAACAATAACAATAAAAAATAACAATAACAAAAAGAAATAACAATAACAATAGCAAATAGCAATAACAATAATAAATAACAATAACAATAAGAAATAACAATAACCATAAGAAATAACAATAATAATAAGAAACAACAATAACAATAAGAAATAACAATAACAATTAAAAATAACAATAACAATAAGAAAGAACAATAACAATAAGAAATAAGAATAACAATAAGAAATAACAATAACAATTACAACAAGAAATAACAATAACAATAACAATAAGAAATAACAATAACAATAACAATAAGAAATAACAATAACAATAAAAAATAACAATAACAATAAGAAATAACAATAACAATAAGAAATAACAATAACAATAAGAAATAACAATAAAAATAAGAAGTAACAATAATAAGAAATAACAATAACAATAAGAAATAACAATAACAAAAAGAAATAACAATAACAATAAGAAATAACAATAACAAAAAGAAATAACAATAACAATAGCAAATAGCAATAACAATAAGAAATAACAATAACAATAATAAATAACAATAACAATAAGAAATAACAATAACCATAAGAAATAACAATAATAATAAGAAACAACAATAACAATAAGAAATAACAATAACAATTAAAAATAACAATAACAATAAGAAAGAACAATAACAATAAGAAATAACAATAACAATAAGAAATAACAATAACAATAGGAAATAACAATCACAATAAGAAATAACAATAACAATAAGAAATAACAATAACAATAAGAAATAAAAATAACAATAAGAAATAACAATATCAATAAAAAATAACAATAACAAAAAGAAATAACAATAACAATAAGAAGTAACAATAACAATAAGAAATAACAATAACAATAAGAAATAACAATAACAATAAAAAATAACAATAACGATAAGAAATAACAATAACAAAAAGAAATAACAATAACAATAAGAAATAACAATAACAAAAAGAAATAACAATAACAATAGGAAATAACAATAACAATAAGAAATAACATTAACAATAAGAAATAACAATAACAATAAGAAATAACAATAACATTAAGGAATAACAATAACAATAACAATAAGAAATACCAATAACAATAAGAAATAACAGTAACAATAAGAAATAACAATAACATTAAGGAATAACAATAACAATAAGAAATAACAATAACAATTACAACAAGAAATAACAATAACAATAACAATAACAATAACAATAAGAAATAACAATAACAATAAAAAATAACAATAACAATAAGAAATAACAATAACAATAAGAAATAACAATAACAATAAGAAATAACAATTAAAATAAGAAGTAACAATAATAAGAAATAACAATAACAATTAGAAATAACAATAACAATAAAAAATAACAATAACAATAAGAAATAACAAAAAGAAATAACAATAACAATAAGAAATAACAATAACAAAAAGAAATAACAATAACAATAGCAAATAGCAATAACAATAAGAAATAACAATAACAATAATAAATAACAATAACAATAAGAAATAACAATAACAATAAGAAATAACAATTAAAATAAGAAGTAACAATAATAAGAAATAACAATAACAATTAGAAATAACAATAACAATAAAAAATAACAATAACAATAAGAAATAACAAAAAGAAATAACAATAATAATAAGAAACAACAATAACAATAAGAAATAACAATAACAATTAAAAATAACAATAACAATAAGAAAGAACAATAACAATAAGAAATAAGAATAACAATAAGAAATAACAATAACAATTACAACAAGAAATAACAATAACAATAACAATAAGAAATAACAATAACAATAACAATAAGAAATAACAATAACAATAAAAAATAACAATAACAATAAGAAATAACAATAACAATAAGAAATAACAATAACAATAAGAAATAACAATAAAAATAAGAAGTAACAATAATAAGAAATAACAATAACAATAAGAAATAACAATAACAAAAAGAAATAACAATAACAATAAGAAATAACAATAACAAAAAGAAATAACAATAACAATAGCAAATAGCAATAACAATAAGAAATAACAATAACAATAATAAATAACAATAACAATAAGAAATAACAATAACCATAAGAAATAACAATAATAATAAGAAACAACAATAACAATAAGAAATAACAATAACAATTAAAAATAACAATAACAATAAGAAAGAACAATAACAATAAGAAATAACAATAACAATAAGAAATAACAATAACAATAGGAAATAACAATCACAATAAGAAATAACAATAACAATAAGAAATAACAATAACAATAAGAAATAAAAATAACAATAAGAAATAACAATATCAATAAAAAATAACAATAACAAAAAGAAATAACAATAACAATAAGAAGTAACAATAACAATAAGAAATAACAATAACAATAAGAAATAACAATAACAATAAAAAATAACAATAACGATAAGAAATAACAATAACAAAAAGAAATAACAATAACAATAAGAAATAACAATAACAAAAAGAAATAACAATAACAATAGGAAATAACAATAACAATAAGAAATAACATTAACAATAAGAAATAACAATAACAATAAGAAATAACAATAACATTAAGGAATAACAATAACAATAACAATAAGAAATACCAATAACAATAAGAAATAACAGTAACAATAAGAAATAACAATAACATTAAGGAATAACAATAACAATAAGAAATAACAATAACAATTACAACAAGAAATAACAATAACAATAACAATAACAATAACAATAAGAAATAACAATAACAATAAAAAATAACAATAACAATAAGAAATAACAATAACAATAAGAAATAACAATAACAATAAGAAATAACAATTAAAATAAGAAGTAACAATAATAAGAAATAACAATAACAATTAGAAATAACAATAACAATAAAAAATAACAATAACAATAAGAAATAACAAAAAGAAATAACAATAACAATAAGAAATAACAATAACAAAAAGAAATAACAATAACAATAGCAAATAGCAATAACAATAAGAAATAACAATAACAATAATAAATAACAATAACAATAAGAAATAACAATAACCATAAGTAATAACAATAATAATAAGAAACAACAATAACAATAAGAAATAACAATAACAATTAAAAATAACAATAACAATAAGAAAGAACAATAACAATAAGAAATAACAATAACAATAAGAAATAACAATAACAATAGGAAATAACAATCACAATAAGAAATAACAATAACAATAAGAAGTAACAATAACAATAAGAAATAAAAATAACAATAAGAAATAACAATATCAATAAAAAATAACAATAACAAAAAGAAATAACAATAACAATAAGAAGTAACAATAACAATAAGAAATAACAATAACAATAAGAAATAACAATAACAATAAAAAATAACAATAACGATAAGAAATAACAATAACAAAAAGAAATAACAATAACAATAAGAAATAACAATAAAAAAAAGAAATAACAATAACAATAGGAAATAACAATAACAATAAGAAATAACAATAACATTAAGAAATAACAATAACAATAATAAATAACAATAACAATAAGAAATAACAATAACCATAAGAAATAACAATAACAATAAGAAATAACAATAACAATAAAAAATAACAATAACAATAAGAAATAACAATAAAATTAAGAAATAACAATAACAATAACAATAAGAAATAACAATAACCATAAGAAATAACAATAACAATAACAATAAGAAATAACAATAACAATAAGAAATAACAATAAAAATAAGATATAACAATATCAATAGGAAATAACAATAACAATAAGAAATAACAATCACAATAAGAAATAACAATAACAAAAAGAAATAACAATAACAATAAGAAATAACAATAACAATAAGTAATAACAATAACAATAAGAAATAACAATAACTATAAAAAACAACAATAACAATAAGAAATAACAATAACAATAAGAAATAACAATAACAATAAGATATAACAATATCAATAAGAAATAACAATAACAATAAGAAATAACAATAACAATAAAAAACAACAATAACAATAAGAAATACCAATATCAATAAGAAATAACAATAACAATAAGAAATAACAATTACAATAAGAAATAACAATAACAATAGGAAATAACAATAACAATAAGAAATAACAATCACAATAAGAAATAACAATAACTATAAAAAATAACAATAACAATAAGAAATAACAATAACAATTACAATAAGAAAAAGAAATAACAATAACAATAAAAATAACAATAACAATAAGAAGAAGAAATAACAATAACAATAAGAAATAACAATAACAATAAGAAATTACAATATCAATAAAAAATAACAATTACAATAGGAAATAACAATAACAATAAGAAATAACAATAACAATAACAAATAACAATAACAATAAGAAATAACAATTACAATAAGAAATAACAATAACAATAAGATATAACAATAACAATTACAAGAAGAAATAACAATAAGAAAAAGGAATAACAATAACAATAAGAAATAACAATAACAAGAAGAAATAACAATAACAATAAGAAATAACAATAACCATAAGAAATAACAATAACAATAAAAAATAACAATAACAATAAGAAATAACAATAACAATAAGAAATAACAATAACAATAAGAAATAACAATAACAATAAGAAATAACAATAACAATAGGAAATAACAATAACAATAAGAAATAACAATCACAATAAGGAATAACAATAACAATAAGAAATAACAATAACAATAAGTAATAACAATAACAATAAGAAATAACTATAACTATAAAAAATAACAATAACAATAAGAAATAACAATAACAATTACAATAAGAAATAACAATAAGAAAAATAAATAACAATAACAATAAGAAATAACAATAACAATAGGAAATAACAATAAGAAATAACAATAACAATAAGAAAGAACAATAACAATAAGAAATAACAATAACAATAAGAAATAACAATAACAATAAGAAATAACAATAACAATAAGAAAGAACAATAACAATAATAAATAACAATAACAATAAGAAATAACAATAACCATAAGAAATAACAATAACAATAAGAAATAACAATAACAATAAGAAATAACAATAACAATAAGAAAGAACAATAACAATAAGAAATAACAATAACAATAAGAAAGAACAATAACAATAAGAAATAACAATAACAATAAGAAATAACAATAACTATAGGAAATAACAATAACAATAAGAAATAACAATCACAATAAGAAATTACAATAACAATAAGAAATAACAATAACAATAAGAAATAACAATAAGAATAACAATAAGAAATAACAATATTAATAAAAAATAACAATAACAAAAAGAAATAACAATAACAATAAGAAATAACAATAACAATAAGAAGTAACAATAACAATAAGAAATAACAATAACAATAAGAAATAACAATAACAATAAAAAATAACAATAACAATAAGAAATAACAATAACAAAAAGAAATAACAATAACAATAAGAAATAACAATAACAAAAAGAAATAACAATAACAATAGGAAATAACAATAAGAATAAGAAATAACAATAACATTAAGAAATAACAATAACAATAAGAAATAACAATAACAATAAGAAATAACAATAACAATAAGAAAGAACAATAACAATAAGAAATAACAATAACAATAAGAAATAACAATAACTATAGGAAATAACAATAACAATAAGAAATAACAATAACAATAAGAAATAACAATAACAATAAGAAATAACAATAGCAATAAGAAATAACAATAACAATAAGAAATAACATTAACAATAAGAAATAACAATAACAATAAGAAATAACAATAACATTAAGGAATAACAATAACAATAACAATAAGAAATACCAATAACAATAAGAAATAACAATAACAATAAGAAATAATAATAATAAGAAATAACAATAACAATAACAAAAAGAAATACCAATAACAATAAGAAATAACAATAGGAAATAACAATAACAATAAGAAATAATAATAACAATAAGAAATAACAATAGGAAATAACAATAACAATTAAAAATAACAATAACAATAAGAAATAACAATAACAATAAGAAATAACAATAACAATAATAAATAACAATAACAATAAGAAATAACAATAACCATAAGAAATAACAATAACAATAAGAAATAACAATAACAATAACAATAAGAAATAACAATAAGAAATAACAATAACAATAACAATAAGAAATAACAATAACAATAAGAAATAACAATAACAATAAGAAATAACATTAACAATAAGATATAACATTAACAATAAGAAATAACAATAAGAATAAGAAATAACAATAACAATAAGAAATAACAATAACATTAAGGAATAACAATAACAATAACAATAAGAAATACCAATAACAATAAGAAATAACAATAGGAAATAACAATAACAATAAGAAATAACAATAACATTAAGGAATAACAATAACAATAACAATAAGAAATACCAATGACAATAAGAAATAACAATAGGAAATAACAATAACAATAAGAAATAATAATAACAATTAGAAATAATAATAGGAAATAACAATAACAATAAGAAATAACAATATCAATAAGAAATAACATTAACAATAAGAAATAATAATAAAAATAAGAAATAACAATAACAATAAGAAATAACAATAAGAAATAACATTAACAATAAGAATTAACAATAACAATAAGAAATAACAATAATAAATAACAATAACAATAAGGAATAACAATAACAATAACAATAAGAAATACCAATAACAATAAGAATTAAAAATAACAAAAAGAAATAACAATAACAATAAGAAATAACAATTACAATAAAAAATAACAATAACAATAACAATAAGAAATACCAATAACAATAAGAAATAACAATAACAATAAGAAATAACAATAACAATAAGAAATAACAATAACAATAAGAAATACCAATAACAATAAGAAATAACAATAACAATAAGAAATAACAATAACAATAAGAAATAACAATAACAATAAGAAATAACAATAACTATAAAAAATAACAATAACAATAAGAAATAACAATAACAATAAGAAATAACAATAACAATAAGAAATAACAATAACAATAAGATATAACAATATCAATAAGAAATAACAATAACAATAACAATAAGAAATAACAATAACAATAAGAAATAACAATAACAATAACAATAAGAAATAACAATAACAATAAGAAATAACAATAACAATAAGAAATAACATTAACAATAAGATATAACATTAACAATAAGAAATAACAATAAGAATAAGAAATAACAATAACAATAAGAAATAACAATAACATTAAGGAATAACAATAACAATAACAATAAGAAATACCAATAACAATAAGAAATAACAATAGGAAATAACAATAACAATAAGAAATAACAATAACATTATGGAATAACAATAACAATAACAATAAGAAGTAACAATAGGAAATAACAATAACAATAAGAAATAACAATAGGAAATAACAATAACAATAAGAAATAACAATATCAATAAGAAATAACAATAACAATAAGAAATAATAATAAAAATAAGAAATAACAATAACAATAAGAAATAACAATAAGAAATAACATTAACAATAAGAATTAACAATAACAATAAGAAATAACAATAACAATAATAAATAACAATAACAATAAGGAATAACAATAACAATAACAATAAGAAATACCAATAACAATAAGAATTAACAATAACAAAAAGAAATAACAATAACAATAAGAAATAACAATTACAATAAAAAATAACAATAACAATAAGAAATAACAATAACAATAAGAAATACCAATAACAATAAGAAATAACAATAACAATAAGAAATAACAATAACAATAAGAAATAACAATAACAATAAGAAATAACAATAACAATAAGAAATACCAATAACAATAAGAAATAACAATAACAGTAAGAAATAACAATAACAATAAGAAATAACAATAACAATAAGAAATAACAATAACTATAAAAAATAACAATAACAATAAGAAATAACAATAACAATAAGAAATAACAATAACAATAAGATATAACAATATCAATAAGAAATAACAATAACAATAAGAAATAACAATAACAATAAGATATAACAATATCAATAAGAAATAACAATAACAATAAGAAATAACAATAACTATAAAAAATAACAATAACAATAAGAAATAACAATAACAATTACAATAAGAAATAACAATAAGAAAAAGAAATAACAATAACAATTACAATAAGAAATAACAATAAGAAAAAGAAATAACAATAACAATAAAAAATAACAATAACAATAAGAAATAACAATAACAAGAAGAAATAACAATAACAAAAAGAAATAACAATAACAATAAGAAATAATAACAATAGGAAATAACAATAACAATAAGATATAACAATAACAATAAGAAATAACAATAACAATAATAAATAACAATAACAATAACCATAAGAAATAACAATAACAATAAGAAATAACAATAACAATAACAATAAGAAATAACAATAACAATAAGAAATAACAATAACAATAAGAAATAACAATAACAATAAGAAATAACAATAACAATAAGAAATAACATTAACAATAAGATATAACATTAACAATAAGAAATAACAATAAGAATAAGAAATAACAATAACAATAAGAAATAACAATAACATTAAGGAATAACAATAACAATAACAATAAGAAATACCAATAACAATAAGAAATAACAATAGGAAATAACAATAACAATAAGAAATAACAATAACATTAAGGAATAACAATAACAATAACAATAAGAAATACCAATGACAATAAGAAATAACAATAGGAAATAACAATAACAATAAGAAATAATAATAACAATTAGAAATAATAATAGGAAATAACAATAACAATAAAAAATAACAATAACAATAAGAAATAACAATATCAATAAGAAATAACATTAACAATAAGAAATAATAATAAAAATAAGAAATAACAATAACAATAAGAAATAACAATAAGAAATAACATTAACAATAAGAATTAACAATAACAATAAGAAATAACAATAATAAATAACAATAACAATAAGGAATAACAATAACAATAACAATAAGAAATACCAATAACAATAAGAATTAAAAATAACAAAAAGAAATAACAATAACAATAAGAAATAACAATTACAATAAAAAATAACAATAACAATAACAATAAGAAATACCAATAACAATAAGAAATAACAATAACAATAAGAAATGACAATAACAATAAGAAATAACAATAACAATAAGAAATACCAATAACAATAAGAAATAACAATAACAATAAGAAATAACAATAACAATAAGAAATAACAATAACAATAAGAAATAACAATAACTATAAAAAATAACAATAACAATAAGAAATAACAATAACAATAAGAAATAACAATAACAATAAGAAATAACAATAACAATAAGATATAACAATATCAATAAGAAATAACAATAACAATAACAATAAGAAATAACAATAACAATAAGAAATAACAATAACAATAACAATAAGAAATAACAATAACAATAAGAAATAACAATAACAATAAGAAATAACATTAACAATAAGATATAACATTAACAATAAGAAATAACAATAAGAATAAGAAATAACAATAACAATAAGAAATAACAATAACATTAAGGAATAACAATAACAATAACAATAAGAAATACCAATAACAATAAGAAATAACAATAGGAAATAACAATAACAATAAGAAATAACAATAACATTATGGAATAACAATAACAATAACAATAAGAAGTAACAATAGGAAATAACAATAACAATAAGAAATAACAATAGGAAATAACAATAACAATAAGAAATAACAATATCAATAAGAAATAACAATAACAATAAGAAATAATAATAAAAATAAGAAATAACAATAACAATAAGAAATAACAATAAGAAATAACATTAACAATAAGAATTAACAATAACAATAAGAAATAACAATAACAATAATAAATAACAATAACAATAAGGAATAACAATAACAATAACAATAAGAAATACCAATAACAATAAGAATTAACAATAACAAAAAGAAATAACAATAACAATAAGAAATAACAATAACAATAAGAAATAACAATAACAATAAGAAATAACAATAACTATAAAAAATAACAATAACAATAAGAAATAACAATAACAATAAGAAATAACAATAACAATAAGAAATAACAATAACAATAAGATATAACAATATCAATAAGAAATAACAATAACAATAACAATAAGAAATAACAATAACAATAAGAAATAACAATAACAATAACAATAAGAAATAACAATAACAATAAGAAATAACAATAACAATAAGAAATAACATTAACAATAAGATATAACATTAACAATAAGAAATAACAATAAGAATAAGAAATAACAATAACAATAAGAAATAACAATAACATTAAGGAATAACAATAACAATAACAATAAGAAATACCAATAACAATAAGAAATAACAATAGGAAATAACAATAACAATAAGAAATAACAATAACATTATGGAATAACAATAACAATAACAATAAGAAGTAACAATAGGAAATAACAATAACAATAAGAAATAACAATAGGAAATAACAATAACAATAAGAAATAACAATATCAATAAGAAATAACAATAACAATAAGAAATAATAATAAAAATAAGAAATAACAATAACAATAAGAAATAACAATAAGAAATAACATTAACAATAAGAATTAACAATAACAATAAGAAATAACAATAACAATAAGAAATAACAATAACAATAAGATATAACAATATCAATAAGAAATAACAATAACAATAACAATAAGAAATAACAATAACAATAAGAAATAACAATAACAATAACAATAAGAAATAACAATAACAATAAGAAATAACAATAACAATAAGAAATAACATTAACAATAAGATATAACATTAACAATAAGAAATAACAATAAGAATAAGAAATAACAATAACAATAAGAAATAACAATAACATTAAGGAATAACAATAACAATAACAATAAGAAATACCAATAACAATAAGAAATAACAATAGGAAATAACAATAACAATAAGAAATAACAATAACATTATGGAATAACAATAACAATAACAATAAGAAGTAACAATAGGAAATAACAATAACAATAAGAAATAACAATAGGAAATAACAATAACAATAAGAAATAACAATATCAATAAGAAATAACAATAACAATAAGAAATAATAATAAAAATAAGAAATAACAATAACAATAAGAAATAACAATAAGAAATAACATTAACAATAAGAATTAACAATAACAATAAGAAATAACAATAACAATAATAAATAACAATAACAATAAGGAATAACAATAACAATAACAATAAGAAATACCAATAACAATAAGAATTAACAATAACAAAAAGAAATAACAATAACAATAAGAAATAACAATTACAATAAAAAATAACAATAACAATAAGAAATAACAATAACAATAAGAAATACCAATAACAATAAGAAATAACAATAACAATAAGAAATAACAATAACAATAAGAAATAACAATAACAATAAGAAATAACAATAACAATAAGAAATACCAATAACAATAAGAAATAACAATAACAGTAAGAAATAACAATAACAATAAGAAATAACAATAACAATAAGAAATAACAATAACTATAAAAAATAACAATAACAATAAGAAATAACAATAACAATAAGAAATAACAATAACAATAAGATATAACAATATCAATAAGAAATAACAATAACAATAAGAAATAACAATAACAATAAGATATAACAATATCAATAAGAAATAACAATAACAATAAGAAATAACAATAACTATAAAAAATAACAATAACAATAAGAAATAACAATAACAATTACAATAAGAAATAACAATAAGAAAAAGAAATAACAATAACAATTACAATAAGAAATAACAATAAGAAAAAGAAATAACAATAACAATAAAAAATAACAATAACAATAAGAAATAACAATAACAAGAAGAAATAACAATAACAAAAAGAAATAACAATAACAATAAGAAATAATAACAATAGGAAATAACAATAACAATAAGATATAACAATAACAATAAGAAATAACAATAACAATAATAAATAACAATAACAATAACCATAAGAAATAACAATAACAATAAGAAATAACAATAACAATAACAATAAGAAATAACAATAACAATAAGAAATAACAATAACAATAAGAAATAACAATAACAATAAGAAATAACAATAACAATAAGAAATAACATTAACAATAAGATATAACATTAACAATAAGAAATAACAATAAGAATAAGAAATAACAATAACAATAAGAAATAACAATAACATTAAGGAATAACAATAACAATAACAATAAGAAATACCAATAACAATAAGAAATAACAATAGGAAATAACAATAACAATAAGAAATAACAATAACATTAAGGAATAACAATAACAATAACAATAAGAAATACCAATGACAATAAGAAATAACAATAGGAAATAACAATAACAATAAGAAATAATAATAACAATTAGAAATAATAATAGGAAATAACAATAACAATAAAAAATAACAATAACAATAAGAAATAACAATATCAATAAGAAATAACATTAACAATAAGAAATAATAATAAAAATAAGAAATAACAATAACAATAAGAAATAACAATAAGAAATAACATTAACAATAAGAATTAACAATAACAATAAGAAATAACAATAATAAATAACAATAACAATAAGGAATAACAATAACAATAACAATAAGAAATACCAATAACAATAAGAATTAAAAATAACAAAAAGAAATAACAATAACAATAAGAAATAACAATTACAATAAAAAATAACAATAACAATAACAATAAGAAATACCAATAACAATAAGAAATAACAATAACAATAAGAAATGACAATAACAATAAGAAATAACAATAACAATAAGAAATACCAATAACAATAAGAAATAACAATAACAATAAGAAATAACAATAACAATAAGAAATAACAATAACAATAAGAAATAACAATAACTATAAAAAATAACAATAACAATAAGAAATAACAATAACAATAAGAAATAACAATAACAATAAGAAATAACAATAACAATAAGATATAACAATATCAATAAGAAATAACAATAACAATAACAATAAGAAATAACAATAACAATAAGAAATAACAATAACAATAACAATAAGAAATAACAATAACAATAAGAAATAACAATAACAATAAGAAATAACATTAACAATAAGATATAACATTAACAATAAGAAATAACAATAAGAATAAGAAATAACAATAACAATAAGAAATAACAATAACATTAAGGAATAACAATAACAATAACAATAAGAAATACCAATAACAATAAGAAATAACAATAGGAAATAACAATAACAATAAGAAATAACAATAACATTATGGAATAACAATAACAATAACAATAAGAAGTAACAATAGGAAATAACAATAACAATAAGAAATAACAATAGGAAATAACAATAACAATAAGAAATAACAATATCAATAAGAAATAACAATAACAATAAGAAATAATAATAAAAATAAGAAATAACAATAACAATAAGAAATAACAATAAGAAATAACATTAACAATAAGAATTAACAATAACAATAAGAAATAACAATAACAATAATAAATAACAATAACAATAAGGAATAACAATAACAATAACAATAAGAAATACCAATAACAATAAGAATTAACAATAACAAAAAGAAATAACAATAACAATAAGAAATAACAATAACAATAAGAAATAACAATAACAATAAGAAATAACAATAACTATAAAAAATAACAATAACAATAAGAAATAACAATAACAATAAGAAATAACAATAACAATAAGAAATAACAATAACAATAAGATATAACAATATCAATAAGAAATAACAATAACAATAACAATAAGAAATAACAATAACAATAAGAAATAACAATAACAATAACAATAAGAAATAACAATAACAATAAGAAATAACAATAACAATAAGAAATAACATTAACAATAAGATATAACATTAACAATAAGAAATAACAATAAGAATAAGAAATAACAATAACAATAAGAAATAACAATAACATTAAGGAATAACAATAACAATAACAATAAGAAATACCAATAACAATAAGAAATAACAATAGGAAATAACAATAACAATAAGAAATAACAATAACATTATGGAATAACAATAACAATAACAATAAGAAGTAACAATAGGAAATAACAATAACAATAAGAAATAACAATAGGAAATAACAATAACAATAAGAAATAACAATATCAATAAGAAATAACAATAACAATAAGAAATAATAATAAAAATAAGAAATAACAATAACAATAAGAAATAACAATAAGAAATAACATTAACAATAAGAATTAACAATAACAATAAGAAATAACAATAACAATAAGAAATAACAATAACAATAAGATATAACAATATCAATAAGAAATAACAATAACAATAACAATAAGAAATAACAATAACAATAAGAAATAACAATAACAATAACAATAAGAAATAACAATAACAATAAGAAATAACAATAACAATAAGAAATAACATTAACAATAAGATATAACATTAACAATAAGAAATAACAATAAGAATAAGAAATAACAATAACAATAAGAAATAACAATAACATTAAGGAATAACAATAACAATAACAATAAGAAATACCAATAACAATAAGAAATAACAATAGGAAATAACAATAACAATAAGAAATAACAATAACATTATGGAATAACAATAACAATAACAATAAGAAGTAACAATAGGAAATAACAATAACAATAAGAAATAACAATAGGAAATAACAATAACAATAAGAAATAACAATATCAATAAGAAATAACAATAACAATAAGAAATAATAATAAAAATAAGAAATAACAATAACAATAAGAAATAACAATAAGAAATAACATTAACAATAAGAATTAACAATAACAATAAGAAATAACAATAACAATAATAAATAACAATAACAATAAGGAATAACAATAACAATAACAATAAGAAATACCAATAACAATAAGAATTAACAATAACAAAAAGAAATAACAATAACAATAAGAAATAACAATTACAATAAAAAATAACAATAACAATAAGAAATAACAATAACAATAAGAAATACCAATAACAATAAGAAATAACAATAACAATAAGAAATAACAATAACAATAAGAAATAACAATAACAATAAGAAATAACAATAACAATAAGAAATACCAATAACAATAAGAAATAACAATAACAGTAAGAAATAACAATAACAATAAGAAATAACAATAACAATAAGAAATAACAATAACTATAAAAAATAACAATAACAATAAGAAATAACAATAACAATAAGAAATAACAATAACAATAAGATATAACAATATCAATAAGAAATAACAATAACAATAAGAAATAACAATAACAATAAGATATAACAATATCAATAAGAAATAACAATAACAATAAGAAATAACAATAACTATAAAAAATAACAATAACAATAAGAAATAACAATAACAATTACAATAAGAAATAACAATAAGAAAAAGAAATAACAATAACAATTACAATAAGAAATAACAATAAGAAAAAGAAATAACAATAACAATAAAAAATAACAATAACAATAAGAAATAACAATAACAAGAAGAAATAACAATAACAAAAAGAAATAACAATAACAATAAGAAATAATAACAATAGGAAATAACAATAACAATAAGATATAACAATAACAATAAGAAATAACAATAACAATAATAAATAACAATAACAATAACCATAAGAAATAACAATAACAATAAGAAATAACAATAACAATAACAATAAGAAATAACAATAACAATAAGAAATAACAATAACAATAAGAAATAACAATAACAATAAGAAATAACAATAACAATAAGAAATAACATTAACAATAAGATATAACATTAACAATAAGAAATAACAATAAGAATAAGAAATAACAATAACAATAAGAAATAACAATAACATTAAGGAATAACAATAACAATAACAATAAGAAATACCAATAACAATAAGAAATAACAATAGGAAATAACAATAACAATAAGAAATAACAATAACATTAAGGAATAACAATAACAATAACAATAAGAAATACCAATGACAATAAGAAATAACAATAGGAAATAACAATAACAATAAGAAATAATAATAACAATTAGAAATAATAATAGGAAATAACAATAACAATAAAAAATAACAATAACAATAAGAAATAACAATATCAATAAGAAATAACATTAACAATAAGAAATAATAATAAAAATAAGAAATAACAATAACAATAAGAAATAACAATAAGAAATAACATTAACAATAAGAATTAACAATAACAATAAGAAATAACAATAATAAATAACAATAACAATAAGGAATAACAATAACAATAACAATAAGAAATACCAATAACAATAAGAATTAAAAATAACAAAAAGAAATAACAATAACAATAAGAAATAACAATTACAATAAAAAATAACAATAACAATAACAATAAGAAATACCAATAACAATAAGAAATAACAATAACAATAAGAAATGACAATAACAATAAGAAATAACAATAACAATAAGAAATACCAATAACAATAAGAAATAACAATAACAATAAGAAATAACAATAACAATAAGAAATAACAATAACAATAAGAAATAACAATAACTATAAAAAATAACAATAACAATAAGAAATAACAATAACAATAAGAAATAACAATAACAATAAGAAATAACAATAACAATAAGATATAACAATATCAATAAGAAATAACAATAACAATAACAATAAGAAATAACAATAACAATAAGAAATAACAATAACAATAACAATAAGAAATAACAATAACAATAAGAAATAACAATAACAATAAGAAATAACATTAACAATAAGATATAACATTAACAATAAGAAATAACAATAAGAATAAGAAATAACAATAACAATAAGAAATAACAATAACATTAAGGAATAACAATAACAATAACAATAAGAAATACCAATAACAATAAGAAATAACAATAGGAAATAACAATAACAATAAGAAATAACAATAACATTATGGAATAACAATAACAATAACAATAAGAAGTAACAATAGGAAATAACAATAACAATAAGAAATAACAATAGGAAATAACAATAACAATAAGAAATAACAATATCAATAAGAAATAACAATAACAATAAGAAATAATAATAAAAATAAGAAATAACAATAACAATAAGAAATAACAATAAGAAATAACATTAACAATAAGAATTAACAATAACAATAAGAAATAACAATAACAATAATAAATAACAATAACAATAAGGAATAACAATAACAATAACAATAAGAAATACCAATAACAATAAGAATTAACAATAACAAAAAGAAATAACAATAACAATAAGAAATAACAATTACAATAAAAAATAACAATAACAATAAGAAATAACAATAACAATAAGAAATACCAATAACAATAAGAAATAACAATAACAATAAGAAATAACAATAACAATAAGAAATAACAATAACAATAAGAAATAACAATAACAATAAGAAATACCAATAACAATAAGAAATAACAATAACAGTAAGAAATAACAATAACAATAAGAAATAACAATAACAATAAGAAATAACAATAACAATAAGAAATAACAATAACAATAAAAAACAACAATAACAATAAGAAATACCAATATCAATAAGAAATAACAATAACAATAAGAAATAACAATTACAATAAGAAATAACAATAACAATAGGAAATAACAATAACAATAAGAAATAACAATCACAATAAGAAATAACAATAACTATAAAAAATAACAATAACAATAAGAAATAACAATAACAATTACAATAAGAAATAACAATAAGAAAAAGAAATAACAATAACAATAAAAATAACAATAACAATAAGAAATAACAATAAGAAGAAGAAATAACAATAACAATAAGAAATAAACATAACAATAAGAAATTACAATATCAATAAAAAATAACAATTACAATAGGAAATAACAATAACAATAAGAAATAACAATAACAATAACAAATAACAATAACAATAAGAAATAACAATTACAATAAGAAATAACAATAACAATAAGATATAACAATAACAATTACAAGAAGAAATTACAATAAGAAAAAGGAATAACAATAACAAGAAGAAATAACAATAACAATAAGAAATAACAATAACAATAAGAAATAACAATAACAATAAAAAACAACAATAACAATAAGAAATAACAATAACAATAAGAAATAACAATAACAATAAGAAATAACAATAACAATAAGAAATAACAATAACAATAGGAAATAACAATAACAATAAGAAATAACAATCACAATAAGAAATAACAATAACTATAAAAAATAACAATAACAATAAGAAATAACAATAACAATTACAATAAGAAATAACAATAAGAAAAAGAAATAACAATAACAATAAAAAATAACAATAACAATAAGAAATAACAATAAGAAGAAGAAATAACAATAACAATAAGAAATAAACATAACAATAAGAAATTACAATATCAATAAAAAATAACAATTACAATAGGAAATAACAATAACAATAAGAAATAACAATAACAATAACAAATAACAATAACAATAAGAAATAACAATTACAATAAGAAATAACAATAACAATAAGATATAACAATAACAATTACAAGAAGAAATTACAATAAGAAAAAGGAATAACAATAACAAGAAGAAATAACAATAACAATAAGAAATAACAATAACCATAAGAAATAACAATAACAATAAGAAATAACAATAACAATAAGAAATAACAATAACAATAAGAAATAACAATAACAATAAGAAATAACAATAACAATAAGAAATAACAATAACAATAGGAAATAACAATAACAATAAGAAATAACAATCACAATAAGGAATAACAATAACAATAAGAAATAACAATAACAATAAGTAATAACAATAACAATAAGAAATAACTATAACTATAAAAAATAACAATAACAATAAGAAATAACAATAACAATTACAATAAGAAATAACAATAAGAAAAATAAATAACAATAACAATAAGAAATAACAATAACAAAAAGAAATAACAATAACAATAGGAAATAACAATAACAATAAGAAATAACAATAACAAGAAGAAATAACAATAACAATAAGAAATAACAATAACAATAAGAAATAACAATATCAATAAAAAATAACAATAACAAAAAGAAATAACAATAACAATAAGAAATAACAATAACAATAAGAAGTAACAATAACAATAAGAAATAACAATAACAATAAGAAATAACAATAACAATAAAAAATAACAATAACAATAAGAAATAACAATAACAAAAAGAAATAACAATAACAATAAGAAATAAAAATAACAATAGGAAATAACAATAACAATAGGAAATAACAATAACAATAAGAAATAACAATAACATTAAGAAATAACAATAACAATAATAAATAACAATAACAATAAGAAATAACAATAACCATAAGAAATAACAATAACAATAAGAAATAACAATAACAATAAGAAATAACAATAACAATAAGAAAGAACAATAACAATAAGAAATAACAATAACAATAAGAAATAACAATAACTATAGGAAATAACAATAAGAAATAACAATCACAATAAGAAATAACAATAACAATAAGAAATAACAATAACAATAAGAAATAACAATAACAATAACAATAAGAAATAACAATATTAATAAAAAATAACAATAACAAAAAGAAATAACAATAACAATAAGAAATAACAATAAGAAGTAACAATAACAATAAGAAATAACAATAACAATAAGAAATAACAATAACAAAAAGAAATAACAATAACAATAAGAAATAACAATAACAAAAAGAAATAACAATAACAATAGGAAATAACAATAAGAATAAGAAATAACAATAACATTAAGAAATAACAATAACAATAAGAAATAACAATAACAATAAGAAATAACAATAACAATAAGAAATAACAATAGCAATAAGAAATAACAATAACAATAAGAAATAACATTAACAATAAGAAATAACAATAACAATAAGAAATAACAATAACATTAAGGAATAACAATAACAATAACAATAAGAAATACCAATAACAATAAGAAATAACAATAGGAAATAACAATAACAATAAGAAATAATAATAACAATAAGAAATAACAATAACAATAACAAAAAGAAATACCAATAACAATAAGAAATAACAATAGGAAATAACAATAACAATAAGAAATAATAATAACAATAAGAAATAACAATAGGAAATAACAATAACAATAAGATATAACAATAACAATAAGAAATAACAATAACAATAATAAATAACAATAACAATAACCATAAGAAATAACAATAACAATAAGAAATAACAATAACAATAACAATAAGAAATAACAATAACAATAAGAAATAACAATAACAATAAGAAATAACAATAACAATAAGAAATAACAATAACAATAAGAAATAACATTAACAATAAGAAATAACATTAACAATAAGAAATAACAATAAGAATAAGAAATAACAATAACAATAAGAAATAACAATAACATTAAGGAATAACAATAACAATAACAATAAGAAATACCAATAACAATAGGAAATAACAATAACAATAAGAAATAACAATAACATTATGGAACAACAATAACAATAACAATAAGAAATACCAATAACAATAAGAAATAACAATAGGAAATAACAATAACAATAAGAAATAATAATAACAATAAGAAATAACAATAGGAAATAACAATAACAATAAAAAATAACAATAACAATAAGAAATAACAATATCAATAAGAAATAACAATAACAATAAGAAATAGTAATAAAAATAAGAAATAACAATAACAATAAGAAATAACAATAAGAAATAACATTAACAATAAGAATTAACAATAACAATAAGAAATAACAATAACAATAATAAATAACAATAACAATAAGGAATAACAATAAAAATAACAATAAGAAATACCAATAACAATAAGAATTAACAATAACAAAAAGAAATAACAATAACAATAAGAAATAACAATTACAATAAAAAATAACAATAACAATAAGAAATAACAATAACAATAAGAAATACCAATAACAATAAGAAATAACAACAATAACAATAGCAAATAGCAATAACAATAAGAAATAACAATAACATTAAGAAATAACAATAACAATAATAAAAAACAATAACAATAAGAAATAACAATAACCATAAGAAATAACAATAATAATAAGAAATAACAATAACAATTAAAAATAAGAATAACAATAAGAAAGAACAATAACAATAAGAAATAACAATAACATCAGGAAATAACAATCACAATAAGAAATAACAATAACTATAAGAAATAACAATAACAATAAGAAATAACAATAACAATAAGAAATAACAATATCAGTAAAAAATAACAATAACAAAAAGAAATAACAATAACAATAAGAAATAACAATAACAAAAAGAAATAACAATAACAATAGGAAATAACAATAACAATAAGAAATAACAATAACATGAAGAAATAACAATAACAATAATAAATAACAATAACAATAACCATGAGAAATAACAATAACAATAAGAAATAACAATAACAATAAGAAATAACAATAACAATAAGAAATAACAATAAAATTAAGAAATAACAATAACAATAACAATAAGAAATAACAATAACAATAAGAAATAACAATAAAAATAAGATATAACAATAACAATAGGAAATAACAATAACAATAAGAAATAACAATCACAATAAGAAATAACAATAACAATAAGAAATAACAATAACAATAAGAAATAACAATAACAATAAGAAATAACAATAACAATAAGAAATAACAATAACAATAAGAAGTAACAATAACAATAAGAAATAACAATAAAAATAAGAAATAACAATAACAATAAAAAATAACAATAACGGTAAGAAATAACAATAACAAAAAGAAATAACAATAACAATAAGAAATAACAATAACAAAAAGAAATAACAATAACAATAGGAAATAACAATAACAATAAGAAATAACAATAACAATAAGAAAAAACAATAAAAATAAGAAATAACAATAACAATAAGAAATAACAATAAGAAATAACATTAACAAGAAGAATTAACAATAACAATAAGAAATACCAATAACAATAAGAATTAACAATAACAAAAAGAAATAACAATAACAATAAGAAATAACAATAACAATAAAAAATAACAATAACAATAAGAAATAACAATAACAATAAGAAATATTAATAACAATAAGAAATAACAATAACAATAAGAAATAACAATAACAATAAGAAATAACAATAACAATAAGAAATAAAAATAAAAATAAGAAATAACAATAACAATCAGAAATAACAATAACAATAAGAAATAACAATAACAATTACAATAAGAAATAACAATAACAATAACAATAAGAAATAACAATAACAATAACAATAAGAAATAACAATAACAAAAAAAATAACAATAACAATAAGAAATAACAATAACAATAATAAATAACAATAACAATAAGAAATAACAATAAAAATAAGAAATAACAATAAGAAATAACATTAACAATAAGAATTAACAATAACAATAAGAAATAACAATAACAATAATAAATAACAATAAGGAATAACAATAACAATAACAATAAGAAATACCAATAACAATAAGAAATAACAATAACAAAAGAAATAACAATAACAATTAGAAATAACAATAGGAATTAACAATAACAAGAAATAATAATTACAATAAAAAATAACAATAACAATAAGAAATAACAATAAGAAATAACATTAACAATAGGAATTAGCAATAACAATAAGAAATAACAATAACAATAAAAAATAACAATAAGAAATAACAATAACAATAAGAAATACCAATAACAATAAGAAAAAACAATATCAATAAGGAATAACAATAACAATAAGAAATAACATTAACAATAACAATTACAATAAGAAATAACAATAACAATAACAAATAACAATAAGAAATAACAATTACAATAAGAAATAACAATAACAATAAGAAATATCAATAACAATAAGAAATAACAATAACAATTACAATAAGAAATAACAATAACAATTACAATAAGAAATAACAATAACAATAAAAAATAACAATAACAATAAGAAATAACAATAACAAGAAGAAATAACAATAACAATAAGAAATAACAATATCAATAAAAAATAACAATAACAATAAGAAATAACAATAACAATAAGAAATAACAATAACAATAAAAAATAGCAATAACAATAGGAAATAACAATAACAAAAAGAAATAACAATAACAATAACAATAAGAAATAACAATAACAAGAAGAAATAACAATAACAATAAGAAATAATAATAACAATAAGAAATAACAGTATCAATAAAAAATAACAATTACAATAGGAAATAACAATAACAATAACAATAAGAAATAACAATAAGAAAAAGAAATAACAATAACAAGAAGAAATAACAATAACAATAAGAAATAACAATAACCATAAGAAATAACAATAACAATAAGAAATAACAATAAGAATAAGAAATAACAATAACAATAGGAAATAACAATAAGTATAAGAAATAACAATAACATTAAGAAATAACAATAACAATAATAAATAACAATAACAATAAGAAATAACAATAACTATAAGAAATAACAATAACAATAAGAAATAACAATAACAATAAGAAATAACAATAGCAATAAGAAATAACAATAACAATAAGAAATAACATTAACAATAAGAAATAACATTAACAATAAGAAATAACAATAACATTAAGGAATAACAATAACAATAACAATAAGAAATACCAATAACAATAAGAAATAACAATAGGAAATAACAATAACAATAAGAAATAATAATAACAATAAGAAATAACAATAACAATAAGAAATACCAATAACAATAAGAAATAACAATAGGAAATAACAATAACAATAAGAAATAATAATAACAATAAGAAATAACAATAGGAAATAACAATAACAATAAGAAATAACAATAACAATAAGAAATAACAATAACAATAAGAAATAACATTAACAATAAGAAATAACATTAACAATAAGAAATAATAATAACAATAAGAAATAACAATAAGAAATAACAATAACAATAATAAATAACAAGAACAATAAGAAATAACAATAACCATAAGAAATAACAATAACAATAAGAAATAACAATAACAATAAGAAATAACAATAACAATAAGAAATAACAATAACAATAAGAAATAACAATAACAATAAGAAATAACATTAACAATAAGAAATAACATTAACAATAAGAAATAACAATAACAATAAGAAATAACAATAACATTAAGGAATAACAATAACAATAACAATAAGAAATACCAATAACAATAAGAAATAACAATAACAATAAGAAATAACAATAACATTTAAGAATAACAATAACAATAAGAAATAACAATAACAATTACAACAAGAAATAACAATAACAATAACAATAAGAAATAACAATAACAATAACAATAAGAAATAACAATAACAATAAAAAATAACAATAACAATAAGAAATAACAATAACAATAAGAAATAACAATAACAATAAGAAATAACAATAAAAATAAGAAGTAACAATAATAAGAAATAACAATAACAATTAGAAATAACAATAACAATAAAAAATAACAATAACAATAAGAAATAACAATAACAAAAAGAAATAACAATAACAATAAGAAATAACAATAACAAAAAGAAATAACAATAACAATAGCAAATAGCAATAACAATAAGAAATAACAATAACAATAATAAATAACAATAACAATAAGAAATAACAATAACCATAAGAAATAACAATAATAATAAGAAACAACAATAACAATAAGAAATAACAATAACAATTAAAAATAACAATAACAATAAGAAAGAACAATAACAATAAGAAATAACAATAACAATAAGAAATAACAATAACAATAGGAAATAACAATCACAATAAGAAATAACAATAACAATAAGAAATAACAATAACAATAAGAAATAAAAATAACAATAAGAAATAACAATATCAATAAAAAATAACAATAACAAAAAGAAATAACAATAACAATAAGAAGTAACAATAACAATAAGAAATAACAATAACAATAAGAAATAACAATAACAATAAAAAATAACAATAACGATAAGAAATAACAATAACAAAAAGAAATAACAATAACAATAAGAAATAACAATAACAAAAAGAAATAACAATAACAATAGGAAATAACAATAACAATAAGAAATAACAATAACATTAAGAAATAACAATAACAATAATAAATAACAATAACAATAAGAAATAACAATAACCATAAGAAATAACAATAACAATAAGAAATAACAATAACAATAAGAAATAACAATAACAATAAGAAATAACAATAAAATTAAGAAATAACAATAACAATAACAATAAGAAATAACAATAACCATAAGAAATAACAATAACAATAACAATAAGAAATAACAATAACAATAAGAAATAACAATAAAAATAAGATATAACAATATCAATAGGAAATAACAATAACAATAAGAAATAACAATCACAATAAGAAATAACAATAACAAAAAGAAATAACAATAACAATAAGAAATAACAATAACAATAAGAAATAACAATAACAATAAGAAATAACAATAACTATAAAAAACAACAATAACAATAAGAAATAACAATAACAATAAGAAATAACAATAACAATAAGATATAACAATATCAATAAGAAATAACAATAACAATAAGAAATAACAATAACAATAAAAAACAACAATAACAATAAGAAATACCAATATCAATAAGAAATAACAATAACAATAAGAAATAACAATTACAATAAGAAATAACAATAACAATAGGAAATAACAATAACAATAAGAAATAACAATCACAATAAGAAATAACAATAACTATAAAAAATAACAATAACAATAAGAAATAACAATAACAATTACAATAAGAAATAACAATAAGAAAAAGAAATAACAATAACAATAAAAATAACAATAACAATAAGAAATAACAATAAGAAGAAGAAATAACAATAACAATAAGAAATAACAATAACAATAAGAAATTACAATATCAATAAAAAATAACAATTACAATAGGAAATAACAATAACAATAAGAAATAACAATAACAATAACAAATAACAATAACAATAAGAAATAACAATTACAATAAGAAATAACAATAACAATAAGATATAAGAATAACAATTACAAGAAGAAATAACAATAAGAAAAAGGAATAACAATAACAATAAGAAATAACAATAACAATAAGAAATAACAATAACCATAAGAAATAACAATAACAATAAGAAATAACAATAACAATAAGAAATAACAATAACAATAAGAAATAACAATAACAATAAGAAATAACAATAACAATAAGAAATAACAATAACAATAGGAAATAACAATAACAATAAGAAATAACAATCACAATAAGGAATAACAATAACAATAAGAAATAACAATAACAATAAGTAATAACAATAACAATAAGAAATAACTATAACTATAAAAAATAACAATAACAATAAGAAATAACAATAACAATTACAATAAGAAATAACAATAAGAAAAATAAATAACAATAACAATAAGAAATAACAATAACAAAAAGAAATAACAATAACAATAGGAAATAACAATAACAATAAGAAATAACAATAACAATAAGAAAGAACAATAACAATAATAAATAACAATAACAATAAGAAATAACAATAACAATAAGAAATAACAATAACAATAAGAAATAACAATAACAATAAGAAAGAACAATAACAATAAGAATTAACAATAACAATAAGAAAGAACAATAACAATAAGAAATAACAATAACAATAAGAAATAACAATAACTATAGGAAATAACAATAACAATAAGAAATAACAATCACAATAAGAAATAACAATAACAATAAGAAATAACAATAACAATAAGAAATAACAATAAGAATAACAATAAGAAATAACAATATTAATAAAAAATAACAATAACAAAAAGAAATAACAATAACAATAAGAAATAACAATAACAATAAGAAGTAACAATAACAATAAGAAATAACAATAACAATAAGAAATAACAATAACAATAAAAAATAACAATAACAATAAAAAATAACAATAACAAAAAGAAATAACAATAACAATAAGAAATAACAATAACAAAAAGAAATAACAATAACAATAGGAAATAACAATAAGAATAAGAAATAACAATAACATTAAGAAATAACAATAACAATAAGAAATAACAATAACAATAAGAAAGAACAATAACAATAAGAAATAACAATAACAATAAGAAATAACAATAACTATAGGAAATAACAATAACAATAAGAAATAACAATAACAATAAGAAATAACAATAACAATAAGAAATAACAATAGCAATAAGAAATAACAATAACAATAAGAAATAACATTAACAATAAGAAATAACAATAACAATAAGAAATAACAATAACATTAAGGAATAACAATAACAATAACAATAACAATAAGAAATACCAATAACAATAAGAAATAACAATAGGAAATAACAATAACAATAAGAAATAATAATAACAATAAGAAATAACAATAACAATAACAAAAAGAAATACCAATAACAATAAGAAATAACAATAGGAAATAACAATAACAATAAGAAATAACAATAGGAAATAACAATAACAATAAAAAATAACAATAACAATAAGAAATAACAATAACAATAAGAAATAACAATAACAATAATAAATAACAATAACAATAAGAAATAACAATAACCATAAGAAATAACAATAACAATAAGAAATAACAATAACAATAACAATAAGAAATAACAATAACAATAAGAAATAACAATAACAATAACAATAAGAAATAACAATAACAATAAGAAATAACAATAACAATAAGAAATAACATTAACAATAAGATATAACATTAACAATAAGAAATAACAATAAGAATAAGAAATAACAATAACAATAAGAAATAACAATAACATTAAGGAATAACAATAACAATAACAATAAGAAATACCAATAACAATAAGAAATAACAATAGGAAATAACAATAACAATAAGAAATAACAATAACATTAAGGAATAACAATAACAATAACAATAAGAAATACCAATAACAATAAGAAATAACAATAGGAAATAACAATAACAATAAGAAATAATAATAACAATTAGAAATAACAATAGGAAATAACAATAACAATAAAAAATAACAATAACAATAAGAAATAACAATATCAATAAGAAATAACATTAACAATAAGAAATAATAATAAAAATAAGAAATAACAATAACAATAAGAAATAACAATAAGAAATAACATTAACAATAAGAATTAACAATAACAATAAGAAATAACAATAATAAATAACAATAACAATAAGGAATAACAATAACAAGAACAATAAGAAATACCAATAACAATAAGAATTAAAAATAACAAAAAGAAATAACAATAACAATAAGAAATAACAATTACAATAAAAAATAACAATAACAATAACAATAAGAAATACCAATAACAATAAGAAATAACAATAACAATAAGAAATAACAATAACAATAAGAAATAACAATAACAATAAGAAATAACAATAACAATAAGAAATACCAATAACAATAAGAAATAACAATAACAATAAGAAATAACAATAACAATAAGAAATAACAATAACAATAAGAAATAACAATAACTATAAAAAATAACAATAACAATAAGAAATAACAATAACAATAAGAAATAACAATAACAATAAGAAATAACAATAACAATAAGATATAACAATATCAATAAGAAATAACAATAACAATAAGAAATAACAATAACAATAACAATAAGAAATAACAATAACAATAAGAAATAACATTAACAATAAGATATAACATTAACAATAAGAAATAACAATAAGAATAAGAAATAACAATAACAATAAGAAATAACAATAACATTAAGGAATAACAATAACAATAACAATAAGAAATACCAATAACAATAAGAAATAACAATAGGAAATAACAATAACAATAAGAAATAACAATAACATTATGGAATAACAATAACAATAACAATAAGAAATACCAATAACAATAAGAAATAACAATAGGAAATAACAATAACAATAAGAAATAACAATATCAATAAGAAATAACAATAACAATAAGAAATAATAATAAAAATAAGAAATAACAATAACAATAAGAAATAACAATAAGAAATAACATTAACAATAAGAATTAACAATAACAATAAGAAATAACAATAACAATAATAAATAACAATAACAATAAGGAATAACAATAACAATAACAATAAGAAATACCAATAACAATAAGAATTAACAATAACAAAAAGAAATAACAATAACAATAAGAAATAACAATTACAATAAAAAATAACAATAACAATAAGAAATAACAATAACAATAAGAAAT
This sequence comes from Ontholestes murinus, assembly GCA_963969525.1. Taxonomy (NCBI): domain Eukaryota; kingdom Metazoa; phylum Arthropoda; class Insecta; order Coleoptera; family Staphylinidae; genus Ontholestes; species Ontholestes murinus. Next base: position 87,631 of record CAXAKX010000527.1, on the reverse strand, counting down.
ACCAATAACAATAAGAAATAACAATAACAATAAGAAATAACAATAACAATAAGAAATAACAATAACAATAAGAAATAACAATAACAATAAGAAATACCAATAACAATAAGAAATAACAATAACAGTAAGAAATAACAATAACAATAAGAAATAACAATAACAATAAGAATAACAATAAGAAATAACAATAACAATAAGAAATAACAATAACAATAAGATATAACAATATCAATAAGAAATAACAATAATAATAAGAAATAACAATAACTATAAAAAATAACAATAACAATAAGAAATAACAATAACAATTACAATAAGAAATAACAATAAGAAAAAGAAATAACAATAACAATAAAAAATAACAATAACAATAAGAAATAACAATAACAAGAAGAAATAACAATAACAAAAAGAAATAACAATAACAATAAGAAATAACAATATCAATAAAAAATAACAATTACAATAGGAAATAACAATAACAATAAGAAATAACAATAACAATAAGAAATAACAATTACAAGAAGAAATAACAATAAGAAAAAGAAATAACAATAACAATAAAAAATAACAATAACAATAAGAAATAACAATAACAAGAAGAAATAACAATAACAATAAGAAATAACAATAACCATAAAAAATAACAATAACAATAAGAAATAACAATAACAATAAGAAATAACAATAACAATAAGAAATAACAATAACAATAAGAAATAACAATAACAAAAGAAATAACAATAACAATTAGAAATAACAATAGGAATTAACAATAACAATAAGAAATAATAATAACAATAAAAAATAACAATAACAATAAGAAATAACAATAAGAAATAACAGTAACAATAGGAATTAGCAATAACAATAAGAAATAACAATAACAATAAAAAATAACAATAAGAAATAACAATAACAATAAGAAATACCAATAACAATAAGAAAAAACAATATCAATAAGGAATAACAATAACAATAAGAAATAACATTAACAATAACAATTACAATAAGAAATAACAATAACAATAACAACTAACAATAAGAAATAACAATTACAATAAGAAATAACAATAACAATAAGAAATATCAATAACAATAAGAAATAACAATAACAATTACAATAAGAAATAACAATAACAATTACAATAAGAAATAACAATAACAATAAAAAATAACAATAACAATAAGAAATAACAATAACAAGAAGAAATAACAATAACAATAAGAAATAACAATATCAATAAAAAATAACAATAACAATAACAATAAGAAATAACAATAACAATAAAAAATAGCAATAACAATAGGAAATAACAATAACAAAAAGAAATAACAATAACAATAACAATAACAATAAGAAATAACAATAACAAGAAGAAATAACAATAACAATAAGAAATAATAATAACAATAAGAAATAACAGTATCAATAAAAAATAACAATTACAATAGGAAATAACAATAACAATAACAATAAGAAATAACAATAACAATTACAAGAAGAAATAACAATAAGAAAAAGAAATAACAATAACAAGAAGAAATAACAATAACAATAAGAAATAACAATAACCATAAGAAATAACAATAACAATAAGAAATAACAATAACAATAAGAAATAACAATAACAATAGGAAATAACAATAAGAATAAGAAATAACAATAACATTAAGAAATAACAATAACAATAATAAATAACAATAACAATAAGAAATAACAATAACTATAAGAAATAACAATAACAATAAGAAATAACAATAACAATAAGAAATAACAATAGCAATAAGAAATAACAATAACAATAAGAAATAACATTAACAATAAGAAATAACATTAACAATAAGAAATAACAATAACATTAAGGAATAACAATAACAATAACAATAAGAAATACCAATAACATTAAGAAATAACAATAGGAAATAACAATAACAATAAGAAATAATAATAACAATAAGAAATAACAATAACAATAAGAAATACCTATAACAATAAGAAATAACAATAGGAAATAACAATAACAATAAGAAATAATAATAACAATAAGAAATAACAATAGGAAATAACAATAACAATAAGAAATAACAATAACAATAAGAAATAACATTAACAATAAGAAATAACATTAACAATAAGAAATAACAATAACAATAAGAAATAACAATAACATTAAGAAATAACAATAACAATAATAAATAACAAGAACAATAAGAAATAACAATAACCATAAGAAATAACAATAACAATAAGAAATAACAATAACAATAAGAAATAACAATAACAATAAGAAATAACAATAACAATAAGAAATAACATTAACAATAAGAAATAACATTAACAATAAGAAATAACAATAACAATAAGAAATAACAATAACATTAAGGAATAACAATAACAATAACAATAAGAAATACCAATAACAATAAGAAATAACAATAACAATAAGAAATAACAATAACATTAAGGAATAACAATAACAATAAGAAATAACAATAACAATTACAACAAGAAATAACAATAACAATAACAATAACAATAAGAAATAACAATAAAAATAAGAAGTAACAATAACAATAGGAAATAACAATAACAATAAGAAATAACAATCACAATAAGGAATAACAATAACAATAAGAAATAACAATAACAATAAGAAATAACATTAACAATAAGAAATAACAATAACAAAAAGAAATAACAATAACAATAAGAAATAACAATAACAAAAAGAAATAACAATAACAATAGCAAATAGCAATAACAATAAGAAATAACAATAACAATAATAAATAACAATAACAATAAGAAATAACAATAACCATAAGAAATAACAATAATAATAAGAAACAACAATAACAATAAGAAATAACAATAACAATTAAAAATAACAATAACAATAAGAAAGAACAATAACAATAAGAAATAACAATAACAATAAGAAATAACAATAACAATAGGAAATAACAATCACAATAAGAAATAACAATAACAATAAGAAATAACAATAACAATAAGAAATAAAAATAACAATAAGAAATAACAATATCAATAAAAAATAACAATAACAAAAAGAAATAACAATAACAATAAGAAGTAACCATAACAATAAGAAATAACAATAACAATAAGAAATAACAATAACAATAAAAAATAACAATAACGATAAGAAATAACAATAACAAAAAGAAATAACAATAACAATAAGAAATAACAATAACAAAAAGAAATAACAATAATAATAGGAAATAACAATAACAATAAGAAATAACAATAACATTAAGAAATAACAATAACAATAATAAATAACAATAACAATAAGAAATAACAATAACCATAAGAAATAACAATAACAATAAGAAATAACAATAACAATAAGAAATAACAATAACAATAAGAAATAACAATAAAATTAAGAAATAACAATAACAATAACAATAAGAAATAACAATAACCATAAGAAATAACAATAACAATAACAATAAGAAATAACAATAACAATAAGAAATAACAATAAAAATAAGATATAACAATATCAATAGGAAATAACAATAACAATAAGAAATAACAATCACAATAAGAAATAACAATAACAAAAAGAAATAACAATAACAATAAGAAATAACAATAACAATAAGAAATAACAATAACAATAAGAAATAACAATAACTATAAAAAACAACAATAACAATAAGAAATAACAATAACAATAAGAAATAACAATAACAATAAGATATAACAATATCAATAAGAAATAACAATAACAATAAGAAATAACAATAACAATAAAAAACAACAATAACAATAAGATATACCAATATCAATAAGAAATAACAATAACAATAAGAAATAACAATTACAATAAGAAATAACAATAACAATAGGAAATAACAATAACAATAAGAAATAACAATCACAATAAGAAATAACAATAACTATAAAAAATAACAATAACAATAAGAAATAACAATAACAATTACAATAAGAAATAACAATAAGAAAAAGAAATAACAATAACAATAAAAATAACAATAACAATAAGAAATAACAATAAGAAGAAGAAATAACAATAACAATAAGAAATAACAATAACAATAAGAAATTACAATATCAATAAAAAATAACAATTACAATAGGAAATAACAATAACAATAAGAAATAACAATAACAATAACAAATAACAATAACAATAAGAAATAACAATTACAATAAGAAATAACAATAACAATAAGATATAACAATAACAATTACAAGAAGAAATAACAATAAGAAATAGGAATAACAATAACAATAAGAAATAACAATAACAAGAAGAAATAACAATAACAATAAGAAATAACAATAACCATAAGAAATAACAATAACAATAAGAAATAACAATAACAATAAGAAATAACAATAACAATAAGAAATAACAATAACAATAAGAAATAACAATAACAATAAGAAATAACAATAACAATAGGAAATAACAATAACAATAAGAAATAACAATCACAATAAGGAATAACAATAACAATAAGAAATAACAATAACAATAAGTAATAACAATAACAATAAGAAATAACTATAACTATAAAAAATAACAATAACAATAAGAAATAACAATAACAATTACAATAAGAAATAACAATAAGAAAAATAAATAACAATAACAATAAGAAATAACAATAACAAAAAGAAATAACAATAACAATAGGAAATAACAATAACAATAAGAAATAACAATAAAAATAAGAAAGAACAATAACAATAAGAAATAACAATAACAATAAGAAAGAACAATAACAATAATAAATAACAATAACAATAAGAAATAACAATAACCATAAGAAATAACAATAACAATAAGAAATAACAATAACAATAAGAAATAACAATAACAATAAGAAAGAACAATAACAATAAGAAATAACAATAACAATAAGAAAGAACAATAACAATAAGAAATAACAATAACAATAAGAAATAACAATAACTATAGGAAATAACAATAACAATAAGAAATAACAATCACAATAAGAAATAACAATAACAATAAGAAATAACAATATTAATAAAAAATAACAATAACAAAAAGAAATAACAATAACAATAAGAAATAACAATAACAATAAGAAGTAACAATAACAATAAGAAATAACAATAACAATAAGAAATAACAATAACAATAAAAAATAACAATAACAATAAAAAATAACAATAACAAAAAGAAATAACAATAACAAAAAGAAATAACAATAACAATAGGAAATAACAATAAGAATAAGAAATAACAATAACATTAAGAAATAACAATAACAATAAGAAATAACAATAACAATAAGAAAGAACAATAACAATAAGAAATAACAATAACAATAAGAAATAACAATAACTATAGGAAATAACAATAACAATAAGAAATAACAATAACAATAAGAAATAACAATAGCAATAAGAAATAACAATAACAATAAGAAATAACATTAACAATAAGAAATAACAATAACAATAAGAAATAACAATAACATTAAGGAATAACAATAACAATAACAATAAGAAATACCAATAACAATAAGAAATAACAATAGGAAATAACAATAACAATAAGAAATAATAATAACAATAAGAAATAACAATAACAATAACAAAAAGAAATACCAATAACAATAAGAAATAACAATAGGAAATAACAATAACAATAAGAAATAATAATAACAATAAGAAATAACAATAATAAATAACAATAACAATAAAAAATAACAATAACAATAAGAAATAACAATAACAATAAGAAATAACAATAACAATAATAAATAACAATAACAATAAGAAATAACAATAACCATAAGAAATAACAATAACAATAAGAAATAACAATAACAATAACAATAAGAAATAACAATAACAATAAGAAATAACAATAACAATAACAATAAGAAATAACAATAACAATAAGAAATAACAATAACAATAAGAAATAACATTAACAATAAGATATAACATTAACAATAAGAAATAACAATAAGAATAAGAAATAACAATAACAATAAGAAATAACAATAACATTAAGGAATAACAATAACAATAACAATAAGAAATACCAATAACAATAAGAAATAACAATAGGAAATAACAATAACAATAAGAAATAACAATAACATGAAGGAATAACAATAACAATAACAATAAGAAATACCAATAACAATAAGAAAAAACAATAGGAAATAACAATAACAATAAGAAATAATAATAACAATTAGAAATAACAATAGGAAATAACAATAACAATAAAAAATAACAATAACAATAAGAAATAACAATATCAATAAGAAATAACATTAACAATAAGAAATAATAATAAAAATAAGAAATAACAATAACAATAAGAAATAACAATAAGAAATAACATTAACAATAAGAATTAACAATAACAATAAGAAATAACAATAATAAATAACAATAACAATAAGGAATAACAATAACAATAACAATAAGAAATACCAATAACAATAAGATTTAAAAATAACAAAAAGAAATAACAATAACAATAAGAAATAACAATTACAATAAAAAATAACAATAACAATAACAATAAGAAATACCAATAACAATAAGAAATAACAATAACAATAAGAAATAACAATAACAATAAGAAATAACAATAACAATAAGAAATAACAATAACAATAAGAAATACCAATAACAATAAGAAATAACAATAACAATAAGAAATAACAATAACAATAAGAAATAACAATAACAATAAGAAATAACAATAACTATAAAAAATAACAATAACAATAAGAAATAACAATAACAATAAGAAATAACAATAACAATAAGAAATAACAATAACAATAAGATATAACAATATCAATAAGAAATAACAATAACAATAACAATAAGAAATAACAATAACAATAACAATAAGAAATAACAATAACAATAAGAAATAACAATAACAATAAGAAATAACAATAACAATAGGAAATAACAATAACAATAAGAAATAACAATCACAATAAGGAATAACAATAACAATAAGAAATAACAATAACAATAAGAAATAACAATAACTATAAAAAATAACAATAACCATAAGAAATAACAATAACAATTACAATAAAAAATAACAATAAGAAAATGAAATAACAATAACAATAAGAAATAACAATAACAAGAAGAAATAACAATAACAATAAGAAATAACAATATCAATAAAAAATAACAATAACAAAAAGAAATAACAATAACAATAAGAAATAACAATAACAATAAGAAGTAACAATAACAATAAGAAATAACAATAACAATAAGAAATAACAATAACAATAAAAAATAACAATAACAATAAGAAATAACAATAACAAAAAGAAATAACAATAACAATAAGAAATAACAATAACAAAAAGAAATAACAATAACAATAGGAAATAACAATAACAATAAGAAATAACAATAACATTAAGAAATAACAATAACAATAATAAATAACAATAACAATAAGAAATAACAATAACCATAAGAAATAACAATAACAATAAGAAATAACAATAACAATAAGAAATAACAATAACAATAAGAAATAACAATAACAATAAGAAAGAACAATAACAATAAGAAATAACAATAACAATAAGAAATAACAATAACAATAGGAAATAACAATAACAATAAGAAAAAACAATCACAATAAGAAATAACAATAACAATAAGAAATAACAATAACAATAAGAAATAACAATAACAATAAGAAATAACAATAACAATAACAATAAGAAATAACAATAACAATAGGAAATAACAATAACAATAAAAATTAACAATAACAATAAGAAATAACAATAACAAAAAGAAATAACAATAACAATAAGAAATAACAATAACAAAAAGAAATAACAATAACAATAGGAAATAACAATAAGAATAAGAAATAACAATAACATTAAGAAATAACAATAACAATAATAAATAACAATAACAATAAGAAATAACAATAACCATAAAAAATAACAATAACAATAAGAAATAACAATAACAATAAGAAATAATAATAGCAATAAGAAATAACAATAACAATAAGAAATAACATTAACAATAAGAAATAACAATAACATTAAGGAATAACAATAACAATAACAATAAGAAATACCAATAATAATAAGAAATAACAATAGGAAATAACAATAACAATAAGAAATAATAATAACAATAAGAAATAACAATAACAATAAGAAATAACAATAGGAAATAACAATAACAATAAGAAATAATAATAACAATAAGAAATAACAATAGGAAATAACAATAACAATAAAAAATAACAATAACAATAAGAAATAACAATAAGAAATAACAATAACAATAAGAAATAACATTAACAATAAGAAATAACATTAACAATAAGAAATAACAATAACAATAAGAAATAACAATAACAATAAGAAATAACAATAACATTAAGAAATAACAATAACAATAATAAATAACAATAACAATAAGAAATAACAATAACCATAAGAAATAACAATAACAATAAGAAATAACAATAACAATAAGAAATAACAATAACAATAAGAAATAACAATAACAATAAGAAATAACATTAACAATAAGAAATAACATTAACAATAAGAAATAACAATAACAATAAGAAATAACAATAACTATAAAAAATAACAATAACAATAAGAAATAACAATAACAATTACAATAAGAAATAACAATAAGAAAAAGAAATAACAATAACAATAAAAAATAACAATAACAATAAGAAATAACAATAACAAGAAGAAATAACAATAACAATAAGAAATAATAATAGCAATAAGAAATAACAATAACAATAAGAAATAACATTAACAATAAGAAATAACATTAACAATAAGAAATAACAATAACATTAAGGAATAACAATAACAATAACAATAAGAAATACCAATAACAATTAGAAATAACAATAGGAAATAACAATAACAATAAGAAATAACAATAAAAATAAGAAGTTACAATAACAATAAGAAATAACAATAACAATAAAAAATAACAATAACAATAAGAAATAACAATAACAAAAAGAAATAACAATAACAATAAGTAATAACAATAACAAAAAGAAATAACAATAACAATAGCAAATAGCAATAACAATAAGAAATAACAATAACATTAAGAAATAACAATAACAATAAGAAATAACAATAACAATAAGAAATAACAATAACAATAAGAAATAACAATAGCAATAAGAAATAACAATAACAATAAGAAATAACATTAACAATAAGAAATAACATTAACAATAAGAAATAACAATAACATTAAGGAATAACAATAACAATAACTATAAGAAATACCAATAACAATAAGAAATAACAATAGGAAATAACAATAACAATAAGAAATAATAATAACAATAAGAAATAACAATAACAATAAGAAATAACAATAGGAAATAACAATAACAATAAGAAATAATAATAACAATAAGAAATAACAATAGGAAATAACAATAACAATAAAAAATAACAATAACAATAAGAAATAACAATAAGAAATAACAATAACAATAAGAAATAACATTAACAATAAAAATAACAATAACAATAAGAAATAACAATAACAATAAGAAATAACAATAACAATAAGAAATAACAATAACAATAAGAAATAACAATAACTATAAAAAATAACAATAACAATAAGAAATAACAATAACAATAAGAAATAACAATAACAATAAGAAATAACAATAACAATAAGATATAACAATATCAATAAGAAATAACAATAACAATAACAATAAGAAATAACAATAACAATAAGAAATAACAATAACAATAACAATAAGAAATAACAATAACAATAAGAAATAACAATAACAATAAGAAATAACATTAACAATAAGATATAACATTAACAATAAGAAATAACAATAAGAATAAGAAATAACAATAACATTAAGGAATAACAATAACAATAACAATAAGAAATACCAATAACAATAAAAAATAACAATAGGAAATAACAATAACAATAAGAAATAACAATAACATTATGGAATAACAATAACAATAAGAAATACCAATAACAATAAGAAATAACAATAGGAAATAACAATAACAATAAGAAATAACAATAGGAAATAACAATAACAATAAGAAATAACAATATCAATAAGAAATAACAATAACAATAAGAAATAATAATAAAAATAAGAAATAACAATAACAATAAGAAATAACAATAAGAAATAACATTAACAATAAGAATTAACAATAACAATAAGAAATAACAATAACAATAATAAATAACAATAACAATAAGGAATAACAATAACAATAACAATAAGAAATACCAATAACAATAAGAATTAACAATAACAAAAAGAAATAACAATAACAATAAGAAATAACAATAACAATAAGAAATAACAATAACAATAAGAAATACCAATAACAATAAGAAATAACAATAACAATAAGAAATAACAATAACAATAAGAAATAACAATAACAATAAGAAATAACAATAACAATAAGAAATACCAATAACAATAAGAAATAACAATAACAATAAGAAATAACAATAACAATAAGAAATAACAATAACAATAAGAAATAACAATAACTATAAAAAATAACAATAACAATAAGAAATAACAATAACAATAAGAAATAACAATAACAATAAGAAATAACAATAACAATAAGATATAACAATATCAATAAGAAATAACAATAACAATAAGAAATAACAATAACAATCAGAAATAACAATAACAATAGGAAATAACAATAACAATAAGAAATAACAATAACTATAAAAAATAACAATAACAATAAGAAATAACAATAACAATTACAATAAGAAATAACAATAAGAAAAAGAAATAACAATAACAATAAAAAATAACAATAACAATAAGAAATAACAATAACAAGAAGAAATAACAATAACAATAAGAAATAACAATAACAATAAGAAATAACAATATCAACAAAAAATAACAATTACAATAGGAAATAACAATAACAATAAGAAATAACAATAACAATAAGAAATAACAATTACAAGAAGAAATAACAATAAGAAAAAGAAATAACAATAACAATAAAAAATAACAATAACAATAAGAAATAACAATAACAAGAAGAAATAACAATAACAATAAGAAATAACAATAACCATAAAAAATAACAATAACAATAAGAAATAACAATAACAATAAGAAATAACAATAACAATAAGAAATAACAATAACAATAGGAAATAACAATAACAATAAAAAATAACAATCACAATAAGGAATAACAATAACAATAAGAAATAACAATAACAATAAGAAATAACAATAACAATAAGAAATAACAATAACTATAAAAAATAACAATAACCATAAGAAATAACAATAACAATTACAATAAGAAATAACAATAAGAAAAAGAAATAACAATAACAATAAGAAATAACAATAACAAGAAGAAATAACAATAACAATAAGAAATAACAATATCAATAAAAAATAACAATAACAAAAAGAAATAACAATAACAATAAGAAATAACAATAACAATAAGAAGTAACAATAACAATAAGAAGTAACAATAACAATAAGAAATAACAATAACAATAATAAATAACAATAACAATAAAAAATAACAATAACAATAAGAAATAACAATAACAAAAAGAAATAACAATAACAATAAGAAATAACAATAACAAAAAGAAATAACAATAACAATAGGAAATAACAATAACAATAAGAAATAACAATAACATTACGAAATAACAATAACAATAATAAATAACAATAACAATAAGAAATAACAATAACAATAAGAAATAATAATAGCAATAAGAAATAACAATAACAATAAGAAATAACATTAACAATAAGAAATAACATTAGCAATAAGAAATAACAATAACATTAAGGAATAACAATAACAATAACAATAAGAAATACCAATAACATTAAGAAATAACAATAGGAAATAACAATAACAATAAGAAATAATAATAACAATAAGAAATAACAATAACAATAAGAAATAACAATAGGAAATAACAATAACAATAAGAAATAATAATAACAATAAGAAAAAACAATAGGAAATAACAATAACAATAAAAAATAACAATAACAATAAGAAATAACAATAAGAAATAACAATAACAATAAGAAATAACATTAACAATAAGAAATAACATTAACAATAAGAAATAACAATAACAATAAGAAATAACAATAACAATAAGAAATAACAATAACATTAAGAAATAACAATAACAATAATAAATAACAATAACAATAAGAAATAACAATAACCATAAGAAATAACAATAACAATAAGAAATAACAATAACAATAAGAAATAACAATAACAATAAGAAATAACAATAACAATAAGAAATAACAATAACAATAAGAAATAACATTAACAATAAGAAATAACATTAACAATAAGAAATAACAATAACAATAAGAAATAACAATAACTATAAAAAATAACAATAACAATAAGAAATAACAATAACAATTACAATAAGAAATAACAATAAGAAAAAGAAATAACAATAACAATAAAAAATAACAATAACAATAAGAAATAACAATAACAAGAAGAAATAACAACAACAATAAGAAATAATAATAGCAATAAGAAATAACAATAACAATAAGAAATAACAATAACAATAAGAAATAACAATAACAATAGGAAATAACATTAACAATAAGAAATAACATTAACAATAAGAAATAACAATAACATTAAGGAATAACAATAACAATAACAATAAGAAATAACAATAAAAATAAGAAGTTACAATAACAATAAGAAATAACAATAACAATAAAAAATAACAATAACAAAAAGAAATAACAATAACAATAAGTAATAACAATAACAAAAAGAAATAACAATAACAATAGCAAATAGCAATAAAAATAAGAAATAACAATAACATTAAGAAATAACAATAACAATAAGAAATAACAATAACAATAAGAAATAACAATAACAATAAGAAATAACAATAGCAATAAGAAATAACAATAACAATAAGAAATAACATTAACAATAAGAAATAACATTAACAATAAGAAATAACAATAAGAAATAACAATAACATTAAGGAATAACAATAACAATAACAATAAGAAATACCAATAACAATAAGAAATAACAATAGGAAATAACAATAACAATAAGAAATAATAATAACAATAAGAAATAACAATAACAATAACAAAAAGAAATACCAATAACAATAAGAAATAACAATAGGAAATAACAATAACAATAAGAAATAATAATAACAATAAGAAATAACAATAGGAAATAACAATAACAATAAAAAATAACAATAACAATAAGAAATAACATTAACAATAAGAAATAACATTAACAATAAGAAATAACATTAACAATAAGAAATAACAATAACAATAAGAAATAACAATAACAATAAGAAATAACAATAACAATAATAAGTAACAATAACAATAAGAAATAACAATAACCATAAGAAATAACAATAACAATAAGAAATAACAATAACAATAAGAAATAACAATAACAATAAGAAATAACATTAACAATAAGAAATAACATTAACAATAAGAAATAACAATAACAATAAGAAATAACAGTAACAATAAGAAATAACAATAACATTAAGGAATAACAATAACAATAACAATAAGAAATAACAATAGGAAATAACAATAACAATAAGAAATAACAATAACATTAAGGAATAACAATAACAATAACAATAAGAAATACCAATAACAATAAGAAATAACAATACGAAATAACAATAACAATAAGAAATAATAATAACAATAAGAAATAACAATAGGAAATAACAATAACAATAAAAAATAACAATAACAATAAGAAATAACAATAAGAAATAACATTAACAATAAGAAATAACAATAACAATAAGAAATAACAATAACAATAAGAAATAACAATAACATTAAGAAATAACAATAACAATAATAAATAACAATAACAATAAGAAATAACATTAACAATAAGAAATAACAATAAGAAATAACAATAACAATAAGAAATAGCAATAACAATAAGAAATAACAATAACAATAAGAAATAACATTAACAATAAGAAATAACATTAACAATAAGAAATAACAATAACAATAAGAAATAACAATAACATTAAGGAATAACAATAACAATAACAATAAGAAATAACAATAGGAAATAACAATAACAATAAGAAATAACAATAACATTAAGGAATAACAATAACAATAACAATTACAATAAGAAATAACAATAACAATAACAATAAGAAATAACAATAACAATAAAAAATAACAATAACAATAAGAAATAACAATAACAATAAAAAATAACAATAACAATAAGAAATAACAATAAAAATGAGAAGTTACAATAACAATAAGAAATAACAATAACAATAAAATATAACAATAACAATAAGAAATAACAATAACAAAAAGAAATAACAATAACAATAAGTAATAACAATAACAAAAAGAAATAACAATAACAATAGCAAATAGCAATAACAATAAGAAATAACAATAACATTAAGAAATAACAATAACAATAATAAATAACAATAACAATAAGAAATAACAATAACCATAAGAAATAACAATAATAATAAGAAATAACAATAACAATAAGAAATAACAATAACAATTAAAAATAACAATAACAATAAGAAATAACAATAACAATAGGAAATGACAATCACAATAAGAAATAACAATAACAATAAGAAATAACAATATCAATAAAAAATAACAATGACAAAAAGAAATAACAATAACAATAAGAAATAACAATAACAATAAGAAGTAACAATAACAATAAGAAATAACAATAACAATAAGAAATAACAATAACAATTAAAAATAACAATAACAATAAGAAATAACAATAACAATAGGAAATGACAATCACAATAAGAAATAACAATAACAATAAGAAATAACAATATCAATAAAAAATAACAATGACAAAAAGAAATAACAATAACAATAAGAAATAACAATAACAATAAGAAGTAACAATAACAATAAGAAATAACAATAACAATAAGAAATAACAATAACAATAAAAAATAACAATAACGATAAGAAATAACAATAACAATAAGAAATAACAATAACAAAAAAAATAACAATAACAATAGGAAATAACAATAACAATAAGAAGTAACAATAACAATAAGAAATAACAATAACAATAAGAAATAACAATAACAATAATAAATAACAATAACAATAAGAAATAACAATAACCATAAGAAATAACAATAATAATAAGAAATAACAATAACAATAAGAAATAACAATAACAATTAAAAATAACAATAACAATAAGAAATAACAATAACAATAGGAAATGACAATCACAATAAGAAATAACAATAACAATAAGAAATAACAATATCAATAAAAAATAACAATGACAAAAAGAAATAACAATAACAATAAGAAATAACAATAACAATAAGAAGTAACAATAACAATAAGAAATAACAATAATAATAAGAAATAACAATAACAATAAAAAATAACAATAACGATAAGAAATAACAATAACAAAAAGAAATAACAATAACAATAAGAAATAACAATAACAAAAAGAAATAACAATAACAATAAGAAATAACAATAACAATAAGAAATAACAATATCAATAAGAAATAACATTAACAATAAGAAATAACATTAACAATAAGAAATAACAATAACATTAAGGAATAACAATAACAATAACAATAAGAAATACCAATAACAATAAGAAATAACAATAGGAAATAACAATAACAATAAGAAATAATAATAACAATAAGAAATAACAATAACAATAAGAAATAACAATAGGAAATAACAATAAGAATAAGAAATAATAATAACAATAAGAAATAACAATAGGAAATAACAATAACAATAACAATAAGAAATAACAATAACAATAAGAAATAACAATAGCAATAAGAAATAACAATAACAATAAGAAATAACATTAACAATAAGAAATAACATTAACAATAAGAAATAACAATAACATTAAGGAATAACAATAACAATAACAATAAGAAATACCAATAACAATAAGAAATAACAATAGGAAATAACAATAACAATAAGAAATAATAATAACAATAAGAAATAACAATAACAATAACAAAAAGATATACCAATAACAATAAGAAATAACAATAGGAAATAACAATAACAATAAGAAATAATAATAACAATAAGAAATAACAATAACAATAAGAAATAACATTAACAATAAGAAATAACATTAACAATAAGAAATAACATTAACAATAAGAAATAACAATAACAATAAGAAATAACAATAACAATAAAAAATTACAATAACAATAATAAATAAGAATAACAATAAGAAATAACAATAACAATAAGAAATAACAATAACAATAACAATAAGAAATAACAATAACAATAAGAAATAACAATAACAATAAGAAATAACAATAACAATAAGAAATAACATTAACAATAAGAAATAACATTAACAATAAGAAATAACAATAACAATAAGAAATAACAATAACAATAAAAAATAACAATAACATTAAGGAATAACAATAACAATAACAATAAGAAATACCAATAACAATAAGGAATAACAATAGGAAATAACAATAACAATAAGAAATAACAATAACATTAAGGAATAACAATAACAATAACAATAAGAAATACCAATAACAATAAGAAATAACAATAGGAAATAACAATAACAATAAGAAATAATAATAACAATAAGAAATAACAATAGGAAATAACAATAACAATAAAAAATAACAATAACAATAAGAAATAACAATAAGAAATAACATTAACAATAAGAAATAACAATAAGAATAGGAAATAACAATAACAATAAGAAATAACAATAACATTAAGAAATAACAATAACAATAAGAAATAACATTAACAATAAGAAATAACAATAACAATAAGAAATAACAATAACAATAAGAAATAACAATAACAATAAGAAATAAAAATAACAATAAGAAATAACATTAACAATAAGAAATAACAATAACAATAAGAAATAACAATAACATTAAGGAATAACAATAACAATAACAATAAGAAATAACAATAGGAAATAACAATAACAATAAGAAATAACAATAACATTAAGGAATAACAATAACAATTACAATAAGAAATAACAATAACAATAACAATAAGAAATAACAATAACAATAACAATAAGAAATAACAATAACAATAAAAAATAACAATAACAATAAGAAATAACAATAACAATAAGAAATAACAATAAAAATAAGAAGTTACAATAACAATAAGAAATAACAATAACAATAAAATATAACAATAACAATAAGAAATAACAATAACAAAAAGAAATAACAATAACAATAAGTAATAACAATAACAAAAAGAACTAACAATAACAATAGCAAATAGCAATAACAATAAGAAATAACAATAACATTAAGAAATAACAATAACAATAAGAAATAACAATAACCATAAGAAATAACAATAATAATAAGAAATAACAATAACAATAAGAAATAACAATAACAATTAAAAATAACAATAACAATAAGAAATAACAATAACAATAGGAAATGACAATCACAATAAGAAATAACAATAACAATAAGAAATAACAATAACAATAAGAAATAACAATATCAATAAAAAATAACAATGACAAAAAGAAATAACAATAACAATAAGAAATAACAATTACAATAAGAAGTAACAATAACAATAAGAAATAACAATAACAATAAGAAATAACAATAACAATAAAAAATAACAATAACGATAAGAAATAACAATAACAAAAAGAAATAACAATAACAATAAGAAATAACAATAACAAAAAGAAATAACAATAACAATAGGAAATAACAATAACAATAAGAAATAACAATACCATTAAGAAATAACAATAACAATAATAAATAACAATAACAATAAGAAATAACAATAACCATAAGAAATAACAATAACAATAAGAAATAACAATAACAATAAGAAATAACAATAACAATAAGAAATAACAATAACATTAGGAAATAACAATAACAATAAGAAATAACAATAACCATTAGAAATAACAATAACAATAAGAAATAACAATTACAATAAGAAATAACAATAACAATAAGAAATAACAATAACAATAAGAAATAACAATAAAAATAAGAAATAACAATAACAATAGGAAATAACAATAACAATAAGAAATAACAATCACAATAAGAAATAACAATAACAATAATAAATAACAATAACAATAAGAAATAACAATAACAATAAGAAATAACAATAACAATAAGAAATAACAATAGCAATAAGAAATAACAATAACAATAAGAAATAACATTAACAATAAGAAATAACATTAACAATAAGAAATAACAATAACAATAAGAAATAACAATAACATTAAGGAATAACAATAACAATAACAATAAAAAATACCAATAACAATAAGAAATAACAATAGGAAATAACAATAACAATAAGAAATAATAATAACAGTAAGAAATAACAATAACAATAACAAAAAGAAATACCAATAACAATAAGAAATAACAATAGGAAATAACAATAACAATAAGAAATAATAATAAAGATAAGAAATAACAATAGGAAATAACAATAACAATAAAAAATAACAATAACAATAAGAAATAACATTAACAATAAGAAATAACATTAACAATAAGAAATAACATTAACAACAAGAAATAACAATAACAATAAGAAATAACAATAACAATAAGAAATAACAATAACAATAATAAATAACAATAACAATAAGAAATAACAATAACCATAAGAAATAACAATAACAATAAGAAATAACAATAACAATAACAATAAGAAATAACAATAACAATAAGAAATAATAATAACAATAAGAAATAACATTAACAATAAGAAATAACATTAACAATAAGAAATAACAATAACAATAAGAAAAGACAATAACAATAAGAAATAACAATAACATTAAGGAATAACAATAACAATAAGAAATAACAATAACAATAAGAAATACCAATAACAATAAGAAATAACAATAACAATAAGAAATAACAATAACAATAAGAAATAACAATAACAATAAGAAATAACAATAACAATAAGAAATAACAATAACATTAAGGAATAACAATAACAATAACAATAAGAAATACCAATAACAATAAGAAATAACAATAGGAAATAACATTAACAATAAGAATTAACAATAACAATAAGAAATACCAATAACAATAAGAATTAACAATAACAAAAAGAAATAACAATAACAATAAGAAATAACAATAACAATAAAAAATAACAATAACAATAAGAAATAACAATAACAATAAGAAATACCAATAACAATAAGAAATAACAATAACAATAAGAAATAACAATAACAATAAGAAATAACAATAACAATAAGAAATACCAATAACAATAAGAAATAACAATAACAATAAGAAATAACAATAACATTAAGGAATAACAATAACAATAACAATAAGAAATACCAATAACAATAAGAAATAACAATAGGAAATAACAATAACAATAAGAAATAATAATAACAATAAGAAATAACAATAGGAAATAACAATAACAATAAAAAATAACAATAACAATAAGAAATAACAATATCAATAAGAAATAACAATAACAATAAGAAATAACAATAAAAATAAGAAATAACAATAACAATAAGAAATAACAATAAGAAATAACATTAACAATAAGAATTAACAATAACAATAAGAAATAACACTAACAATAATAAATAACAATAACAATAAGGAATAACAATAACAATAACAATAAGAAATACCAATAACAATAAGAATTAACAATAACAAAAAGAAATAGCAATAACAATAAGAAATAACAATAACAATAAGAAATAACAATAACAATAAGAAATAACAATAACAATAAGAAATACCAATAACAATAAGAAATAACAATAACAATAAGAAATAACAATAACAATAAGAAATAACAATAACAATAAGAAATACCAATAACAATAAGAAATAACAATAGGAAATAACAATAACAATAAGAAATAACAATAACATTAAGAAATAACAATAACAAGAAAAAATAACAATAACGATAAGAAATAACAATAACAACAAGAAATAACAATAACAAAAAGAAATAACAATAACAATAAGAAATAACAATAACATTAAGAAATAACAATAACAATAATAAATAACAATAACAATAAGAAATAACAATAACCATAAGAAATAACAATAACAATAAGAAATAACAATAACAATAAGAAATAACAATAACAATAAGAAATAACAATAACATTAAGAAATAACAATAACAATAATAAATAACAATAACAATAAGAAATAACAATAACAATAAGAAATAACAATAACAATAAGAAATAACAATAACAATAGGAAATAACAATAACAATAAGAAATAACAATCACAATCAATCACAATAAGAAATAACAATAACAATAAGAAATAACAATAACTATAAAAAATAACAATAACAATAAGAACTAACAATAACAATAAGAAATAACAATAACAATAAGAAATAACAATAACAATAAGATATAACAATATCAATAAGAAATAACAATAACAATAAGAAATAACAATAACAATAAAAATAACAATAACAATAAGAAATAACAATATCAATAAGAAATAACAATAACAATAAGAAATAACAATAACAATAAGAAATAACAATAACAATAGGAAATAACAATAACAATAAGAAATAACAATAACTATAAAAAATAACAATAACAATAAGAAATAACAATAACAATTACAATAAGAAATAACAATAAGAAAAAGAAATAACAATAACAATAAAAAATAACAATAACAATAAGAAATAACAATAACAAGAAGAAATAACAATAACAATAAGAAATAACAATAACAATAAGAAATAACAATATCAATAAAAAATAACAATTACAATAGGAAATAACAATAACAATAATAAATAACAATAACAATAACAAATAACAATAACAATAAGAAATAACAATTACAATAAGAAATAACAATAACAATTACAAGAAGAAATAACAATAAGAAAAAGAAATAACAATAACAATAAAAAATAACAATAACAATAAGAAATAACAATAACAAGAAGAAATAACAAAAACAATAAGAAATAACAATAACAATAAGAAATAACAATAACAATAAGAAATAACAATAACAATAAGAAATAACAATAACAATAAGAAATAACAATAACAATAAGAAATAACAATCACAATAAGGAATAACAATAACAATAAGAAATAACAATAACAATAAGAAATAACAATAACAATAAGAAATAACAATAACTATAAAAAATAACAATAACAATTACAATAAGAAATAACAATAAGAAAAAGAAATAACAATAACAATAAAAAATAACAATAACAATAAGAAATAACAATAACAAGAAGAAATAACAATAACAATAAGAAATAACAATAACAATAAGAAATAACAATATCAATAAAAAATAACAATAACAAAAAGAAATAACAATAACAATAAGAAGTTGCAATAACAATAAGAAGTAACAATAACAATAAGAAATAACAATAACAATAAGAAATAACAATAACAATAAAAAATAACAATAACAATAAGAAATAACATTAACAAAAAGAAATAACAATAACAATAAGAAACAACAATAACAAAAAGAAATAACAATAACAATAGGAAATAACAATAAGAAATAACAATAACATTAAGAAATAACAATAACAATAATAAATAACAATAACAATAAGAAATAACAATAACCATAAGAAATAACAATAACAATAAGAAATAACAATAACAATAAGAAATAACAATAACAATAAGAAATAACAATAACAATAAGAAAGAACAATAACAATAAGAAATAACAATAACAATAAGAAATAACAATAACAATAAGAAATAATAACAATAACAATAGGAAATAACACTAACAATAAGAAATAACAATAACAATAAGAAATAACAATAACAATAAGAAATAACAATAACAATAAGAAATAACAATAACAATAACAATAAGAAATAACAATAACAATAAGAAATAACAATATCAATAAAAAATAACAATATTAAAAAGAAATAACAATAACAATAAGAAGTAACAATAACAATAAGAAATAACAATAACAATAAGAAATAACAATAACAATAAAAAATAACAATAACAATAAGAAATAACAATAACAAAAAGAAATAACAATAACAATAAGAAATAACAATAACAAAAAGAAATAACAATAACAATAGGAAATAACAATAAGAATAAGAAATAACAATAACATTAAGAAATAACAATAACAATAATAAATAACAATAAAAATAAGAAATAACAATAACCATAAAAAATAACATTAACAATAAGAAATAACAATAACAATAAGAAATAACAATAACAATAAGAAATAACAATAACATTAAGGAATAACAATAACAATAACAATAAGAAATACCAATAACAATAAGAAATAACAATAGGAAATAACAATAACAATAAGAAATAACAATAACATTAAGGAATAACAATAACAATAACAATAAGAAATACCAATAACAATAAGAAATAACAATAGGAAATAACAATAACAATAAGAAATAATAATAACAATAAGAAATAACAATAGGAAACAACAATAACAATAGAAAATAACAATAACAATAAGAAATAACAATATCAATAAGAAATAACAATAACAATAAGAAATAACAATAAAAATAAGAAATAACAATAAGAAATAACAATAAAAAATAACATTAACAATAAGAATTAACAATAACAATAAGAAATAATAACAATAACAATAGGAAATAACAATAACAATAAGAAATAACAATCACAATAAGAAATAACAATAACAATAAGAAATAACAATAACAATAAGAAATAACAATAACAATAAGAAATGACAATAACATTAAGGAATAACAATAACAATAACAATAAGAAATACCAATAACAATAAGAAATAACAATAGGAAATAACATTAACAATAAGAATTAACAATAACAATAAGAAATACCAATAACAATAAGAATTAACAATAACAAAAAGAAATAACAATAACAATAAGAAATAACATTAACAATAAGAAATAACATTAACAATAAGAAATAACAATAACAATAAGAAATGACAATAACAATAAGAAATAACAATAACATTAAGGAATAACAATAACAATAAGAAATAACAATAACAATAAGAAATACCAATAACAATAAGAAATAACAATAACAATAAGAAATAACAATAACAATAAGAAATAACAATAACATTAAGGAATAACAATAACAATAACAATAAGAAATACCAATAACAATAAGAAATAACAATAGGAAATAACATTAACAATAAGAATTAACAATAACAATAAGAAATACCAATAACAATAAGAATTAACAATAACAAAAAGAAATAACAATAACAATAAGAAATAACAATAACAATAAAAAATAACAATAACAATAAGAAATAACAATAACAATAAGAAATACCAATAACAATAAGAAATAACAATAACAATAAGAAATAACAATAACAATAAGAAATAACAATAACAATAAGAAATACCAATAACAATAAGAAATAACAATAACAATAAGAAATAACAATAACATTAAGGAATAACAATAACAATAACAATAAGAAATACCAATAACAATAAGAAATAACAATAGGAAATAACAATAACAATAAGAAATAATAATAACAATAAGAAATAACAATAGGAAATAACAATAACAATAAAAAATAACAATAACAATAAGAAATAACAATATCAATAAGAAATAACAATAACAATAAGAAATAACAATAAAAATAAGAAATAACAATAACAATAAGAAATAACAATAAGAAATAACATTAACAATAAGAATTAACAATAACAATAAGAAATAACACTAACAATAATAAATAACAATAACAATAAGGAATAACAATAACAATAACAATAAGAAATACCAATAACAATAAGAATTAACAATAACAAAAAGAAATAGCAATAACAATAAGAAATAACAATAACAATAACAATAAGAAATAACAATAACAATAAGAAATAACAATAACAATAAGAAATACCAATAACAATAAGAAATAACAATAACAATAAGAAATAACAATAACAATAAGAAATAACAATAACAATAAGAAATACCAATAACAATAAGAAATAACAATAGGAAATAACAATAACAATAAGAAATAACAATAACATTAAGAAATAACAATAACAAGAAAAAATAACAATAACGATAAGAAATAACAATAACAATAAGAAATAACAATAACAAAAAGAAATAACAATAACAATAAGAAATAACAATAACATTAAGAAATAACAATAACAATAATAAATAACAATAACAATAAGAAATAACAATAACCATAAGAAATAACAATAACAATAAGAAATAACAATAACAATAAGAAATAACAATAACAATAAGAAATAACAATAACATTAAGAAATAACAATAACAATAATAAATAACAATAACAATAAGAAATAACAATAACAATAAGAAATAACAATAACAATAAGAAATAACAATAACAATAGGAAATAACAATAACAATAAGAAATAACAATCACAATCAATCACAATAAGAAATAACAATAACAATAAGAAATAACAATAACTATAAAAAATAACAATAACAATAAGAACTAACAATAACAATAAGAAATAACAATAACAATAAGAAATAACAATAACAATAAGAAATAACAATAACAATAAGATATAACAATATCAATAAGAAATAACAATAACAATAAGAAATAACAATAACAATAAAAATAACAATAACAATAAGAAATAACAATATCAATAAGAAATAACAATAACAATAAGAAATAACAATAACAATAAGAAATAACAATAACAATAGGAAATAACAATAACAATAAGAAATAACAATAACTATAAAAAATAACAATAACAATAAGAAATAACAATAACAATTACAATAAGAAATAACAATAAGAAAAAGAAATAACAATAACAATAAAAAATAACAATAACAATAAGAAATAACAATAACAAGAAGAAATAACAATAACAATAAGAAATAACAATATCAATAAAAAATAACAATTACAATAGGAAATAACAATAACAATAATAAATAACAATAACAATAACAAATAACAATAACAATAAGAAATAACAATTACAATAAGAAATAACAATAACAATTACAAGAAGAAATAACAATAAGAAAAAGAAATAACAATAACAATAAAAAATAACAATAACAATAAGAAATAACAATAACAAGAAGAAATAACAAAAACAATAAGAAATAACAATAACAATAAGAAATAACAATAACAATAAGAAATAACAATAACAATAAGAAATAACAATAACAATAAGAAATAACAATCACAATAAGGAATAACAATAACAATAAGAAATAACAATAACAATAAGAAATAACAATAACAATAAGAAATAACAATAACAATAAGAAATAACAATAACTATAAAAAATAACAATAACAATTACAATAAGAAATAACAATAAGAACAAGAAATAACAATAACAATAAAAAATAACAATAACAATAAGAAATAACAATAACAAGAAGAAATAACAATAACAATAAGAAATAACAATAACAATAAGAAATAACAATATCAATAAAAAATAACAATAACAAGAAGAAATAACAATAACAATAAGAAATAACAATAACAATAAGAAATAACAATATCAATAAAAAATAACAATAACAAAAAGAAATAACAATAACAATAAGAAGTTACAATAACAATAAGAAGTAACAATAACAATAAGAAATAACAATAACAATAAGAAATAACAATAACAATAAAAAATAACAATAACAATAAGAAATAACATTAACAAAAAGAAATAACAATAACAATAAGAAACAACAATAACAAAAAGAAATAACAATAACAATAGGAAATAACAATAAGAAATAACAATAACATTAAGAAATAACAATAACAATAATAAATAACAATAACAATAAGAAATAACAATAACCATAAGAAATAACAATAACAATAAGAAATAACAATAACAATAAGAAATAACAATAACAATAAGAAATAACAATAACAATAAGAAAGAACAATAACAATAAGAAATAACAATAACAATAACAATAAGAAATAATAACAATAACAATAGGAAATAACACTAACAATAAGAAATAACAATAACAATAAGAAATAACAATAACAATAAGAAATAACAATAACAATAACAATAAGAAATAACAATAACAATAAGAAATAACAATATCAATAAAAAATAACAATAACAAAAAGAAATAACAATAACAATAAGAAGTAACAATAACAATAAGAAATAACAATAACAATAAGAAATAACAATAACAATAAAAAATAACAATAACAATAAGAAATAACAATAACAAAAAGAAATAACAATAACAATAAGAAATAACAATAACAAAAAGAAATAACAATAACAATAGGAAATAACAATAAGAATAAGAAATAACAATAACATTAAGAAATAACAATAACAAGAATAAATAACAATAAAAATAAGAAATAACAATAACCATAAAAAATAACATTAACAATAAGAAATAACAATAACAATAAGAAATAACAATAACAATAAGAAATAACAATAACATTAAGGAATAACAATAACAATAACAATAAGAAATACCAATAACAATAAGAAATAACAATAGGAAATAACAATAACAATAAGAAATAACAATAACATTAAGGAATAACAATAACAATAACAATAAGAAATACCAATAACAATAAGAAATAACAATAGGAAATAACAATAACAATAAGAAATAATAATAACAATAAGAAATAACAATAGGAAACAACAATAACAATAGAAAATAACAATAACAATAAGAAATAACAATATCAATAAGAAATAACAATAACAATAAGAAATAACAATAAAAATAAGAAATAACAATAAGAAATAACAATAAAAAATAACATTAACAATAAGAATTAACAATAACAATAAGAAATAATAACAATAACAATAGGAAATAACAATAACAATAAGAAATAACAATCACAATAAGAAATAACAATAACAATAAGAAATAACAATAACAATAAGAAATAACAATAACAATAACAATAAGAAATAACAATATCAATAAAAAATAACAATAACAAAAAGAAATAACAATAACAATAAGAAATAACAATAACAATAAGAAGTAACAATAACAATAAGAAATAACAATAACAATAAGAAATAACAATAACAATAAAAAATAACAATAACAATAAGAAATAACAATAACAAAAAGAAATAACAATAACAATAAGAAATAACAATAACAATAGGAAATAACAATAAGAATAAGAAATAACAATAACATTAAGAAATAACAATAACAATAATAAATAACAATAACAATAAGAAATAACAATAACCATAAAAAATAACATTAACAATAAGAAATAACAATAACAATAAGAAATAACAATAACATTAAGGAATAACAATAACAATAACAATAAGAAATACCAATAACAATAAGAAATAACAATAGGAAATAACAATAACAATAAGAAATAACAATAACATTAAGGAATAACAATAACAATAACAATAAGAAATACCAATAACAATAAGAAATAACAATAGGAAATAACAGTAACAATAAGAAATAATAATAACAATAAGAAATAACAATAGGAAATAACAATAACAATAAAAAATAACAATAACAATAAGAAATAACAATATCAATAAGAAATAACAATAACAATAAGAAATAACAATAAAAATAAGAAATAACAATAACAATTAGAAATAACAATAAGAAATAACATTAACAATAAGAATTAACAATAACAATAAGAAATAACAATAACAATAATAAATAACAATAACAATAAGGAATAACAATAACAATAACAATAAGAAATACCAATAACAATAAGAATTAACAATAACAAAAAGAAATAACAATAACAATAAGAAATAACAATAACAATAAAAAATAACAATAACAATAAGAAATAACAATAACAATAAGAAATACCAATAACAATAAGAAATAACAATAACAATAAGAAATAACAATAACAATAAGAAATAACAATAACAATAAGAAATACCAACAACAATAAGAAATAACAATAGGAAATAACAATAACAATAAGAAATAACAATAACATTAAGAAATAACAATAAAAATAACAATAACGGTAAGAAATAACAATAACAAAAAGAAATAACAATAACAATAAGAAATAACAATAACAAAAAGAAATAACAATAACAATAGGAAATAACAATAACAATAAGAAATAACAATAACATTAAGAAATAACAATAACAATAATAAATAACAATAACAATAAGAAATAACAATAACCATAAGAAATAACAATAACAATAAGAAATAACAATAACAATAAGAAATAACAATAACAATAAGAAATAACAATAACATTAAGAAATAACAATAACAATAATAAATAACAATAACAATAAGAAATAACAATAACCATAAGAAATAACAATAATAATAAGAAATAACAATAACAATAAGAAATAACAATAACAATAAGAAATAACAATAACAATAGGAAATAACAATAACAATAAGAAATAACAATCACAATAAGAAATAACAATAAGAAATAACAATAACAATAAGAAATAACAATAACAATAAGAAATAACAATAACAATAGGAAATAACAATAACAATAAGAAATAACAATAACTATAAAAAATAACAATAACAATAAGAAATAACAATAACAATTACAATAAGAAATAACAATAAGAAAAAGAAATAACAATAACAATAAGAAATAACAATAACAAGAAGAAATAACAATAACAATAAGAAATAACAATAAGAAATAACAATATCAATAAAAAATAACAATTACAATAGGAAATAACAATAACAATAAGAAATAACAATAACAATAACAAATAACAATAACAATAAGAAATAACAATTACAATAAGAAATAACAATAACAATTACAAGAAGAAATAACAATAAGAAAAAGAAATAACAATAACAATAAAAAATAACAATAACAATAAGAAATAACAATAACAAGAAGAAATAACAATAACAATAAGAAATAACAATAACCATAAGAAATAACAATAACAATAAGAAATAACAATAACAATAAGAAATAACAATAACAATAAGAAATAACAATAACAATAAGAAATAACAATAACAATAGGAAATAACAATAACAATAAGAAATAACAATAACAATAGGAAATAACAATAACAATAAGAAATAACAATAACAATAAGAAATAACAATAACTATAAAAAATAACAATAACAATAAGAAATAACAATAACTATAAAAAATAACAATAACAATAAGGAATAACAATAACAATTACAATAAGAAATAACAATAAGAAAAAGAAATAACAATAACAATAAAAATAACAATAACAATAAGAAATAACAATAACAAGAAGAAATAACAATAACAATAAAAAATAACAATAACAAAAAGAAATAACAATAACAATAAGAAATAACAATAACAATAAAAAATAACAATAACAATAAGAAGTAACAATAACAATAAGAAATAACAATAACAATAAGAAATAACAATAACAATAAAAAATAACAATAACAATAAGAAATAACAATAACAATAAGAAATAACAATAACAAAAAGAAATAACAATAACAATAGGAAATAACAATAACAATAAGAAATAACAATAACATTAAGAAATAACAATAACAATAATAAATAACAATAACAATAAGAAATAACATAACCATAAGAAATAACAATAACAATAAGAAATAACAATAAGAAATAACAATAACAATAAGAAATAACAATAACAATAAGAAAGAACAATAACAATAAGAAATAACAATAACAATAAGAAATAACAATAACAATAGGAAATAACAATAACAATAAGAAATAACAATCACAATAAGAAATAACAATAATAATAAGAAATAACAATAACAATAAGAAATAACAATAACAATAACAATAAGAAATAACAATATCAATAAAAAATAAAAATAACAAAAAGAAATAACAATAACAATAAGAAATAACAATAACAATAAGAAGTAACAATAACAATAAGAAATAACAATAACAATAAAAAATAACAATAACAATAAGAAATAACAATAACAAAAAGAAATAACAATAACAATAAGAAATAACAATAACAAAAAGAAATAACAATAACAATAAGAAATAACAATAACAATAATAAATAACAATAACAATAAGAAACAACAATAACCATAAAAAATAACAATAACAATAAGAAATAACAATAACAATAAGAAATAACAATAGCAATAAGAAATAACAATAACAATAACAAATAACATTAACAATAAGAAATAACATTAACAATAAGAAATAACAATAACATTAAGGAATAACAATAACAATAACAATAAGAAATACAAATAACAATAAGAAATAACAATAGGAAATAACAATAACAATAAGAAATAATAATAACAATAAGAAATAACAATAACAATAAGAAATACCAATAACAATAAGAAATAACAATAGGAAATAACAATAACAATAAGAAATAATAATAACAATAAGAAATAACAATAGGAAATAACAATAACAATAAGAAATAACAATAACAATAAGAAATAACAATAAAAATAAGAAGTAACAATAACAATAAGAAATAACAATAACAATAAGAAATAACAATAACAAAAAGAAATAACAATAACAATAAGAAATAACAATAACAAAAAGAAATAACAATAACAAAAAGAAATAACAATAACAATAGGAAATAACAATAAGAATAAGAAATAACAATAACAATAATAAATAACAATAACAATAAGAAATAACAATAACCATAAAAAATAACAATAACAATAAGAAATAACAATAACAATAAGAAATAACAATAGCAATAAGAAATAACAATAACAATAAGAAATAACATTAACAATAAGAAATAACATTAACAATAAGAAATAACAATAACATTAAGGAATAACAATAACAATAACAATAAGAAATACCAATAACAATAAGAAATAACAATAGGAAATAACAATAACAATAAGAAATAATAATAACAATAAGAAATAACAATAACAATAAGAAATAACAATAACAATAAGAAATAACAATGAAAATAAGAAGTAACAATAACAATAAGAAATAACAATAACAATAAGAAATACCAATAACAATAAGAAATAACAATAGGAAACAATAACCATAAAAAATAACATTAACAATAAGAAATAACAATAACAATAAGAAATAACAATAACATTAAGGAATAACAATAACAATAACAATAAGAAATACCAATAACAATAAGAAATAACAATAGGAAATAACAATAACAATAAGAAATAACAATAACATTAAGGAATAACAATAACAATAACAATAAGAAATACCAATAACAATAAGAAATAACAATAGGAAATAACAGTAACAATAAGAAATAATAATAACAATAAGAAATAACAATAGGAAATAACAATAACAATAAAAAATAACAATAACAATAAGAAATAACAATATCAATAAGAAATAACAATAACAATAAGAAATAACAATAAAAATAAGAAATAACAATAACAATAAGAAATAACAATAAGAAATAACATTAACAATAAGAATTAACAATAACAATAAGAAATAACAATAACAATAATAAATAACAATAACAATAAGGAATAACAATAACAATAACAATAAGAAATACCAATAACAATAAGAATTAACAATAACAAAAAGAAATAACAATAACAATAAGAAATAACAATAACAATAAAAAATAACAATAACAATAAGAAATAACAATAACAATAAGAAATACCAATAACAATAAGAAATAACAATAACAATAAGAAATAACAATAACAATAAGAAATAACAATAACAATAAGAAATAACAATAACAATAAGAAATACCAACAACAATAAGAAATAACAATAGGAAATAACAATAACAATAAGAAATAACAATAACATTAAGAAATAACAATAAAAATAACAATAACGGTAAGAAATAACAATAACAAAAAGAAATAACAATAACAATAAGAAATAACAATAACAAAAAGAAATAACAATAACAATAGGAAATAACAATAACAATAAGAAATAACAATAACATTAAGAAATAACAATAACAATAATAAATAACAATAACAATAAGAAATAACAATAACCATAAGAAATAACAATAACAATAAGAAATAACAATAACAATAAGAAATAACAATAACAATAAGAAATAACAATAACATTAAGAAATAACAATAACAATAATAAATAACAATAACAATAAGAAATAACAATAACCATAAGAAATAACAATAACAATAAGAAATAACAATAACAATAAGAAATAACAATAACAATAAGAAATAACAATAACAATAGGAAATAACAATAACAATAAGAAATAACAATCACAATAAGAAATAACAATAAGAAATAACAATAACAATAAGAAATAACAATAACTATAAAAAATAACAATAACAATAAGAAATAACAATAACAATAAGTAATAACAATAACAATAAGATATAACAATAACAATAAGATATAACAATATCAATAAGAAATAACAATAACAATAAGAAATAACAATAACAATAACAATAAGAAATAACAATATCAATAAGAAATAACAATAACAATAAGAAATAACAATAACAATAAGAAATAACAATAACAATAGGAAATAACAATAACAATAAGAAATAACAATAACTATAAAAAATAACAATAACAATAAGAAATAACAATAACAATTACAATAAGAAATAACAATAAGAAAAAGAAATAACAATAACAATAAGAAATAACAATAACAAGAAGAAATAACAATAACAATAAGAAATAACAATAAGAAATAACAATAAGAAATAACAATATCAATAAAAAATAACAATTACAATAGGAAATAACAATAACAATAAGAAATAACAATAACAATAACAAATAACAATAACAATAAGAAATAACAATTACAATAAGAAATAACAATAACAATTACAAGAAGAAATAACAATAAGAAAAAGAAATAACAATAACAATAAAAATAACAATAACAATAAGAAATAACAATAACAAGAAGAAATAACAATAACAATAAAAAATAACAATAACAAAAAGAAATAACAATAACAATAAGAAATAACAATAACAATAAAAAATAACAATAACAATAAGAAGTAACAATAACAATAAGAAATAACAATAACAATAAGAAATAACAATAACAATAAAAAATAACAATAACAATAAGACATAACAATAACAATAAGAAATAACAATAACAAAAAGAAATAACAATAACAATAGGAAATAACAATAACAATAAGAAATAACAATAACATTAAGAAATAACAATAACAATAATAAATAACAATAACAATAAGAAATAACATAACCATAAGAAATAACAATAACAATAAGAAATAACAATAACAATAAGAAATAACAATAACAATAAGAAAGAACAATAACAATAAGAAATAACAATAACAATAAGAAATAACAATAACAATAGGAAATAACAATAACAATAAGAAATAACAATAACAAGAAGAAATAACAATAACAATAAGAAATAACAATAACCATAAGAAATAACAATAACAATAAGAAATAACAATAACAATAAGAAATAACAATAACAATAAGAAATAACAATAACAATAAGAAATAACAATAACAATAGGAAATAACAATAACAATAAGAAATAACAATAACAATAGGAAATAACAATAACAATAAGAAATAACAATAACAATAAGAAATAACAATAACAATAAGAAATAACAATAACTATAAAAAATAACAATAACAATAAGAAATAACAATAACTATAAAAAATAACAATAACAATAAGAAATAACAATAACAATTACAATAAGAAATAACAATAAGAAAAAGAAATAACAATAACAATAAAAATAACAATAACAAGAAGAAATAACAATAACAATAAAAAATAACAATAACAAAAAGAAATAACAATAACAATAAGAAATAACAATAACAATAAAAAATAACAATAACAATAAGAAGTAACAATAACAATAAGAAATAACAATAACAATAAGAAATAACAATAACAATAAAAAATAACAATAACAATAAGAAATAACAATAACAATAAGAAATAACAATAACAAAAAGAAATAACAATAACAATAGGAAATAACAATAACAATAAGAAATAACAATAACATTAAGAAATAACAATAACAATAATAAATAACAATAACAATAAGAAATAACATAACCATAAGAAATAACAATAACAATAAGAAATAACAATAAGAAATAACAATAACAATAAGAAAGAACAATAACAATAAGAAATAACAATAACAATAAGAAATAACAATAACAATAGGAAATAACAATAACAATAAGAAATAACAATCACAATAAGAAATAACAATAATAATAAGAAATAACAATAACAATAAGAAATAACAATAACAATAACAATAAGAAATAACAATATCAATAAAAAATAAAAATAACAAAAAGAAATAACAATAACAATAAGAAATAACAATAACAATAAGAAGTAACAATAACAATAAGAAATAACAATAACAATAAAAAATAACAATAACAATAAGAAATAACAATAACAAAAAGAAATAACAATAACAATAAGAAATAACAATAACAAAAAGAAATAACAATAACAATAAGAAATAACAATAACAATAATAAATAACAATAACAATAAGAAATAACAATAACCATAAAAAATAACAATAACAATAAGAAATAACAATAACAATAAGAAATAACAATAGCAATAAGAAATAACAATAACAATAAGAAATAACATTAACAATAAGAAATAATATTAACAATAAGAAATAACAATAACATTAAGGAATAACAATAACAATAACAATAAGAAATACAAATAACAATAAGAAATAACAATAGGAAATAACAATAACAATAAGAAATAATAATAACAATAAGAAATAACAATAACAATAAGAAATACCAATAACAATAAGAAATAACAATAGGAAATAACAATAACAATAAGAAATAATAATAACAATAAGAAATAACAATAGGAAATAACAATAACAATAAGAAATAACAATAACAATAAGAAATAACAATAAAAATAAGAAGTAACAATAACAATAAGAAATAACAATAACAATAAGAAATAACAATAACAAAAAGAAATAACAATAACAATAAGAAATAACAATAACAAAAAGAAATAACAATAACAAAAAGAAATAACAATAACAATAGGAAATAACAATAAGAATAAGAAATAACAATAACAATAATAAATAACAATAACAATAAGAAATAACAATAACCATAAAAAATAACAATAACAATAAGAAATAACAATAACAATAAGAAATAACAATAGCAATAAGAAATAACAATAACAATAAGAAATAACATTAACAATAAGAAATAACATTAACAATAAGAAATAACAATAACATTAAGGAATAACAATAACAATAACAATAAGAAATACCAATAACAATAAGAAATAACAATAGGAAATAACAATAACAATAAGTAATAATAATAACAATAAGAAATAACAATAACAATAAGAAATAACAATAACAATAAGAAATAACAATAACAATAAGAAATAACAATGAAAATAAGAAGTAACAATAACAATAAGAAATAACAATAACAATAAGAAATACCAATAACAATAAGAAATAACAATAGGAAACAATAACCATAAAAAATAACATTAACAATAAGAAATAACAATAACAATAAGAAATAACAATAACATTAAGGAATAACAATAACAATAACAATAAGAAATACCAATAACAATAAGAAATAACAATAGGAAATAACAATAACAATAAGAAATAACAATAACATTAAGGAATAACAATAACAATAACAATAAGAAATACCAATAACAATAAGAAATAACAATAGGAAATAACAGTAACAATAAGAAATAATAATAACAATAAGAAATAACAATAGGAAATAACAATAACAATAAAAAATAACAATAACAATAAGAAATAACAATATCAATAAGAAATAACAATAACAATAAGAAATAACAATAAAAATAAGAAATAACAATAACAATAAGAAATAACAATAAGAAATAACATTAACAATAAGAATTAACAATAACAATAAGAAATAACAATAACAATAATAAATAACAATAACAATAAGGAATAACAATAACAATAACAATAAGAAATACCAATAACAATAAGAATTAACAATAACAAAAAGAAATAACAATAACAATAAGAAATAACAATAACAATAAAAAATAACAATAACAATAAGAAATAACAATAACAATAAGAAATACCAATAACAATAAGAAATAACAATAACAATAAGAAATAACAATAACAATAAGAAATAACAATAACAATAAGAAATAACAATAACAATAAGAAATACCAACAACAATAAGAAATAACAATAGGAAATAACAATAACAATAAGAAATAACAATAACATTAAGAAATAACAATAAAAATAACAATAACGGTAAGAAATAACAATAACAAAAAGAAATAACAATAACAATAAGAAATAACAATAACAATAAGAAATAACAATAACAATAAGAAATAACAATAACAATAAGAAATAACAATAACAATAAGAAATACCAA
The DNA here is from genome assembly GCA_963969525.1 of Ontholestes murinus. Taxonomy (NCBI): domain Eukaryota; kingdom Metazoa; phylum Arthropoda; class Insecta; order Coleoptera; family Staphylinidae; genus Ontholestes; species Ontholestes murinus. The sequence goes on along the minus strand of CAXAKX010000527.1, from coordinate 50,812 downwards.
CAACAATAAGAAATAACAATAGGAAATAACAATAACAATAAGAAATAACAATAACATTAAGAAATAACAATAACAAAAAGAAATAACAATAACAATAAGAAATAACAATAACAAAAAGAAATAACAATAACAATAGGAAATAACAATAACAATAAGAAATAACAATAACATTAAGAAATAACAATAACAATAATAAATAACAATAACAATAAGAAATAACAATAACCATAAGAAATAACAATAACAATAAGAAATAACAATAACAATAAGAAATAACAATAACAATAAGAAATAACAATAACATTAAGAAATAACAATAACAATAATAAATAACAATAACAATAAGAAATAACAATAACCATAAGAAATAACAATAACAATAAGAAATAACAATAACAATAAGAAATAACAATAACAATAAGAAATAACAATAACAATAAGAAATAACAATAAGAAATAACAATAACAATAAGAAATAACAATAACTATAAAAAATAACAATAACAATAAGAAATAACAATAACAATAAGTAATAACAATAACAATAAGATATAACAATAACAATAAGATATAACAATATCAATAAGAAATAACAATAACAATAAGAAATAACAATAACAATAACAATAAGAAATAACAATATCAATAAGAAATAACAATAACAATAAGAAATAACAATAACAATAAGAAATAGCAATAACAATAGGAAATAACAATAACAATAAGAAATAACAATAACTATAAAAAATAACAATAACAATAAGAAATAACAATAACAATTACAATAAGAAATAACAATAAGAAAAAGAAATAACAATAACAATAAGAAATAACAATAACAAGAAGAAATAACAATAACAATAAGAAATAACAATAAGAAATAACAATATCAATAAAAAATAACAATTACAATAGGAAATAACAATAACAATAAGAAATAACAATAACAATAACAAATAACAATAACAATAAGAAATAACAATTACAATAAGAAATAACAATAACAATTACAAGAAGAAATAACAATAAGAAAAAGAAATAACAATAACAATAAGAAATAACAATAACAAGAAGAAATAACAATAACAATAAGAAATAACAATAACCATAAGAAATAACAATAACAATAAGAAATAACAATAACAATAAGAAATAACAATAACAATAAGAAATAACAATAACAATAGGAAATAACAATAACAATAAGAAATAACAATCACAATAAGAAATAACAATAAGAAATAACAATAACAATAAGAAATAACAATAACTATAAAAAATAACAATAACAATAAGAAATAACAATAACAATAAGTAATAACAATAACAATAAGATATAACAATAACAATAAGATATTACAATATCAATAAGAAATAACAATAACAATAAGAAATAACAATAACAATAACAATAAGAAATAACAATATCAATAAGAAATAACAATAACAATAAGAAATAACAATAACAATAAGAAATAACAATAACAATAGGAAATAACAATAACAATAAGAAATAACAATAACTATAAAAAATAACAATAACAATAAGAAATAACAATAACAATTACAATAAGATATAACAATAAGAAAAAGAAATAACAATAACAATAAGAAATAACAATAACAAGAAGAAATAACAATAACAATAAGAAATAACAATAAGAAATAACAATATCAATAAAAAATAACAATTACAATAGGAAATAACAATAACAATAAGAAATAACAATAACAATAACAAATAACAATAACAATAAGAAATAACAATTACAATAAGAAATAACAATAACAATTACAAGAAGAAATAACAATAAGAAAAAGAAATAACAATAACAATAAAAAATAACAATAACAATAAGAAATAACAATAACAAGAAGAAATAACAATAACAATAAGAAATAACAATAACCATAAGAAATAACAATAACAATAAGAAATAACAATAACAATAAGAAATAACAATAACAATAAGAAATAACAATAACAATAAGAAATAACAATAACAATATGATATAACAATATCAATAAGAACTAACAATAACAATAAGAAATAACAATAACAATAACAATAAAAAATAACAATAACAATAAGAAATACCAATATCAATAAGAAATAACAATAACAATAAGAAATAACAATAACAATAAGAAATAACAATAACAATAGGAAATAACAATAACAATAAGAAATAACAATCACAATAAGAAATAACAATAACTATAAAAAATAACAATAACAATAAGAAATAACAATAACAATTACAATAAGAAATAACAATAACAATAGGAAATAACAATAAGAATAAGAAATAACAATAACATTAAGAAATAACAATGACAATAATAAATAACAATAACAATAAGAAATAACAATAACCATAAAAAATAATATTAACAATAAGAAATAACAATAACAATAAGAAATAACAATAACAATAAGAAATAACAATAACATTAAGGAATAACAATAACAATAACAATAAGAAATACCAATAACAATAAGAAATAACAATAGGAAATAACAATAACAATAAGAAATAACAATAACATTAAGGAATAACAATAACAATAACAATAAGAAATACCAATAACAATAAGAAATAACAATAGGAAATAACAATACCAATAAGAAATAATAATAACAATAAGAAATAACAATAGGAAACAACAATAACAATAAAAAATAACAATAACAATAAGAAATAACAATATCAATAAGAAATAACAATAACAATAAGAAATAACAATAAAAATAAGAAATAACAATAACAATAAGAAATAACAATAAAAAATAACATTAACAATAAGAATTAACAATAACAATAAGAAATAACAATAACAATAAGAAATAATAACAATAACAATAGGAAATAACAATAACAATAAGAAATAACAATGACAATAAGAAATAACAATAACAATAAGAAATAACGATAACAATAAGAAATAACAATAACAATAAGAAATAACAATAACAATAAGAAATAACAATATCAATAAAAAATAACAATAACAAAAAGAAATAACAATAACAATAAGAAATAACAATAACAATAAGAAGTAACAATAACAATAAGAAATAACAATAACAATAAGAAATAACAATAACAATAAAAAATAACAATAACAATAAGAAATAACAATAACAAAAAGAAATAACAATAACAATAAGAAATAACAATAACAAAAAGAAATAACAATAACAATAGGAAATAACAATAAGAATAAGAAATAACAATAATATTAAGAAATAACAATAACAATAAGAAATAACAATAACCATAAAAAATAACATTAACAATAAGAAATAACAATAACAATAAGAAATAACAATAACATTAAGGAATAACAATAACAATAACAATAAGAAATACCAATAACAATAAGAAATAACAATAGGAAATAACAATAACAATAAGAAATAACAATAACATTAAGGAATAACAATAACAATAACAATAAGAAATACCAATAACAATAAGAAATAACAATAGGAAATAACAATAACAATAAGAAATAATAATAACAATAAGAAATAACAATAGGAAATAACAATAACAATAAAAAATAACAATAACAATAAGAAATAACAATATCAATAAGAAATAACAATAACAATAAGAAATAACAATAAAAATAAGAAATAACAATAACAATAATAAATAACATTAACAATAAGAATTAACAATAACAATAAGAAATAACAATAACAATAATAAATAACAATAACAATAAAGAATAACAATAACAATAACAATAAGAAATACCAATAACAATAAGAATTAACAATAACAAAAAGAAATAACAATAAGAAATAACAATAACAATAAAAAATAACAATAACAATAAGAAATAACAATAACAATAAGAAATAACAATAACCATAAGAAATAACAATAACAATAAGAAATAACAATAAAAATAAGAAATAACAATAACAATAAGAAATAACAATAACATTAAGAAATAACAATAACAATAAGAAATAACATTAACAATAAGAATTAACAATAACAATAAGAAATAACAATAACAATAATAAATAACAATAACAATAAGGAATAACAATAACAATAACAATAAGAAATACCAATAACAATAAGAATTAACAATAACAATAAGAAATAACAATAACAATAAGAAATAACAATAGGAAATAACAATAACAATAAGAAATAACAATAACATTAAGAAATAACAATAAAAATAACAATAACGATAAGAAATAACAATAACAATAAGAAATAACAATAACAAAAAGAAATAACAATAACAATAGGAAATAACAATAACAATAAGAAATAACAATAACATTAAGAAATAACAATAACAATAATAAATAACAATAACAATAAGAAATAACAATAACCATAAGAAATAACAATAACAATAAGAGATAACAATAACAATAAGAAATAACAATAACAATAAGAAATAACAATAACATTAAGAAATAACAATAACAATAATAAATAACAATAACAATAAGAAATAACAATAACCATAAGAAATAACAATAACATTAAGAAATAACAATAACAATAAGAAATAACAATAACAATAAGAAATAACAATAACAATATGAAATAACAATAACAATAAGAAATAACAATCACAATAAGAAATAACAATAAGAAATAACAATAACAATAAGAAATAACAATAACTATAAAAAATAACAATAACAATAAGAAATAACAATAACAATAAGTAATAACAATAACAATAAGATATAACAATATCAATAAGAAATAACAATAACAATAAGAAATAACAATAACAATAACAATAAAAAATAACAATAACAATAAGAAATAACAATATCAATAAGAAATAACAATAACAATAAGAAATAACAATAACAATAGGAAATAACAATAACAATAAGAAATAACAATAACTATAAAAAATAACAATAACAATAAGAAATAACAATAAGAAAAAGAAATAACAATAACAATAAAAAATAACAATAACAATAAGAAATAACAATAACAAGAAGAAATAACAATAACAATAAGAAATAACAATAACAATAAGAAATAACAATATCAATAAAAAATAACAATTACAATAGGAAATAACAATAACAATAAGAAATAACAGTAACAATAACAAATAACAATAACAATAAGAAATAACAATTACAATAAGAAATAACAATAACAATTACAAGGCGAAATAACAATAAGAAAAAGAAATAACAATAACAATAAAAAATAACAATAACAATAAGAAATAACAATAACAAGAAGAAATAAAAATAACAATAAGAAATAACAATAACCATAAGAAATAACAATAACAATAAGAAATAACAATAACAATAAGAAATAACAATAACAATAAGAAATAACAATAACAATAAGAAATAACAATAACAATAGGAAATAACAATAACAATAAGAAATAACAATAACAATAGGAAATAACAATAACAATAAGAAATAACAATAACAATAAGAAATAACAATAACAATAAGAAATAACAATAACTATAAAAAATAACAATAACAATAAGAAATAACAATAACTATAAAAAATAACAATAATAATAAGAAATAACAATAACAATTACAATAAGAAATAACAATAAGAAAAAGAAATAACAATAACAATAAATATAACAATAACAATAAGAAATAACAATAACAAGAAGAAATAACAATAACAATAAAAAATAACAATAACAAAAAGAAATAACAATAACAATAAGAAATAACAATAACAATAAAAAATAACAATAACAATAAGAAGTAACAATAACAATAAGAAATAACAATAACAATAAGAAATAACAATAACAATAAAAAATAACAATAACAATAAGAAATAACAATAACAAAAAGAAATAACAATAACAATAAGAAATAACAATAACAAAAAGAAATAACAATAACAATAGGAAATAACAATAACAATAAGAAATAACAATAACATTAAGAAATAACAATAACAATAATAAATAACAATAACAATAAGAAATAACAATAACAATAAGAAATAACAATAACAATAAGAAATAACAATAACAATAAGAAATAACAATAACAATAAGAAAGAACAATAACAATAAGAAATAACAATAACAATAAGAAATAACAATAACAATAGGAAATAACAATAACAATAAGAAATAACAATCACAATAAGAAATAACAATAATAATAAGAAATAACAATAACAATAAGAAATAACAATAACAATAACAATAAGAAATAACAATATCAATAAAAAATAAAAATAACAAAAAGAAATAACAATAACAATAAGAAATAACAATAACAATAAGAAGTAACAATAACAATAAGAAATAACAATAACAATAAGAAATAACAATAACAATAATAAATAACAATAACAATAAGAAATAACAATAACCATAAGAAATAACAGTAGGAAATAACAATAACAATAAAAAATAACAATAACAATAAGAAATAACAATATCAATAAGAAATAACAATAACAATAAGAAATAACAATAAAAATAAGAAATAACAATAACAATAAGAAATAACAATAAGAAATAACATTAACAATAAGAATTAACAATAACAAAAAGAAATAACAATAAGAAATAACAATAACAATAAAAAATAACAATAACAATAAGAAATAACAATAACAATAAGAAATAACAATAACCATAAGAAATAACAATAACAATAAGAAATAACAATAAAAATAAGAAATAACAATAACAATAAGAAATAACAATAACATTAAGAAATAACAATAACAATAAGAAATAACATTAACAATAAGAATTAACAATAACAATAAGAAATAACAATAACAATAATAAATAACAATAACAATAAGGAATAACAATAACAATAACAATAAGAAATACCAATAACAATAAGAATTAACAATAACAATAAGAAATAACAATAACAATAAGAAATAACAATAGGAAATAACAATAACAATAAGAAATAACAATAACATTAAGAAATAACAATAAAAATAACAATAACGATAAGAAATAACAATAACAATAAGAAATAACAATAACAAAAAGAAATAACAATAACAATAGGAAATAACAATAACAATAAGAAATAACAATAACATTAAGAAATAACAATAACAATAATAAATAACAATAACAATAAGAAATAACAATAACCATAAGAAATAACAATAACAATAAGAGATAACAATAACAATAAGAAATAACAATAACAATAAGAAATAACAATAACATTAAGAAATAACAATAACAATAATAAATAACAATAACAATAAGAAATAACAATAACCATAAGAAATAACAATAACATTAAGAAATAACAATAACAATAAGAAATAACAATAACAATAAGAAATAACAATAACAATATGAAATAACAATAACAATAAGAAATAACAATCACAATAAGAAATAACAATAAGAAATAACAATAACAATAAGAAATAACAATAACTATAAAAAATAACAATAACAATAAGAAATAACAATAACAATAAGTAATAACAATAACAATAAGATATAACAATATCAATAAGAAATAACAATAACAATAAGAAATAACAATAACAATAACAATAAAAAATAACAATAACAATAAGAAATAACAATATCAATAAGAAATAACAATAACAATAAGAAATAACAATAACAATAGGAAATAACAATAACAATAAGAAATAACAATAACTATAAACAATAACAATAACAATAAGAAATAACAATAAGAAAAAGAAATAACAATAACAATAAAAAATAACAATAACAATAAGAAATAACAATAACAAGAAGAAATAACAATAACAATAAGAAATAACAATAACAATAAGAAATAACAATATCAATAAAAAATTACAATTACAATAGGAAATAACAATAACAATAAGAAATAACAGTAACAATAACAAATAACAATAACAATAAGAAATAACAATTACAATAAGAAATAACAATAACAATTACAAGGCGAAATAACAATAAGAAAAAGAAATAACAATAACAATAAAAAATAACAATAACAATAAGAAATAACAATAACAAGAAGAAATAAAAATAACAATAAGAAATAACAATAACCATAAGAAATAACAATAACAATAAGAAATAACAATAACAATAAGAAATAACAATAACAATAAGAAATAACAATAACAATAAGAAATAACAATAACAATAGGAAATAACAATAACAATAAGAAATAACAATAACAATAGGAAATAACAATAACAATAAGAAATAACAATAACAATAAGAAATAACAATAACAATAAGAAATAACAATAACTATAAAAAATAACAATAACAATAAGAAATAACAATAACTATAAAAAATAACAATAATAATAAGAAATAACAATAACAATTACAATAAGAAATAACAATAAGAAAAAGAAATAACAATAACAATAAATATAACAATAACAATAAGAAATAACAATAACAAGAAGAAATAACAATAACAATAAAAAATAACAATAACAAAAAGAAATAACAATAACAATAAGAAATAACAATAACAATAAAAAATAACAATAACAATAAGAAGTAACAATAACAATAAGAAATAACAATAACAATAAGAAATAACAATAACAATAAAAAATAACAATAACAATAAGAAATAACAATAACAAAAAGAAATAACAATAACAATAAGAAATAACAATAACAAAAAGAAATAACAATAACAATAGGAAATAACAATAACAATAAGAAATAACAATAACATTAAGAAATAACAATAACAATAATAAATAACAATAACAATAAGAAATAACAATAACAATAAGAAATAACAATAACAATAAGAAATAACAATAACAATAAGAAATAACAATAACAATAAGAAAGAACAATAACAATAAGAAATAACAATAACAATAAGAAATAACAATAACAATAGGAAATAACAATAACAATAAGAAATAACAATCACAATAAGAAATAACAATAATAATAAGAAATAACAATAACAATAAGAAATAACAATAACAATAACAATAAGAAATAACAATATCAATAAAAAATAAAAATAACAAAAAGAAATAACAATAACAATAAGAAATAACAATAACAATAAGAAGTAACAATAACAATAAGAAATAACAATAACAATAAGAAATAACAATAACAATAATAAATAACAATAACAATAAGAAATAACAATAACCATAAGAAATAACAGTAGGAAATAACAATAACAATAAAAAATAACAATAACAATAAGAAATAACAATATCAATAAGAAATAACAATAACAATAAGAAATAACAATAAAAATAAGAAATAACAATAACAATAAGAAATAACAATAAGAAATAACATTAACAATAAGAATTAACAATAACAAAAAGAAATAACAATAAGAAATAACAATAACAATAAAAAATAACAATAACAATAAGAAATAACAATAACAATAAGAAATAACAATAACCATAAGAAATAACAATAACAATAAGAAATAACAATAAAAATAAGAAATAACAATAACAATAAGAAATAACAATAACATTAAGAAATAACAATAACAATAAGAAATAACATTAACAATAAGAATTAACAATAACAATAAGAAATAACAATAACATTAAGAAATAACAATAAAAATAACAATAACGATAAGAAATAACAATAACAATAAGAAATAACAATAACAAAAAGAAATAACAATAACAATAGGAAATAACAATAACAATAAGAAATAACAATAACATTAAGAAATAACAATAACAATAATAAATAACAATAACAATAAGAAATAACAATAACCATAAGAAATAACAATAACAATAAGAGATAACAATAACAATAAGAAATAACAATAACAATAAGAAATAACAATAACATTAAGAAATAACAATAACAATAATAAATAACAATAACAATAAGAAATAACAATAACCATAAGAAATAACAATAACATTAAGAAATAACAATAACAATAAGAAATAACAATAACAATAAGAAATAACAATAACAATATGAAATAACAATAACAATAAGAAATAACAATCACAATAAGAAATAACAATAAGAAATAACAATAACAATAAGAAATAACAATAACTATAAAAAATAACAATAACAATAAGAAATAACAATAACAATAAGTAATAACAATAACAATAAGATATAACAATATCAATAAGAAATAACAATAACAATAAGAAATAACAATAACAATAACAATAAAAAATAACAATAACAATAAGAAATAACAATATCAATAAGAAATAACAATAACAATAAGAAATAACAATAACAATAGGAAATAACAATAACAATAAGAAATAACAATAACTATAAAAAATAACAATAACAATAAGAAATAACAATAAGAAAAAGAAATAACAATAACAATAAAAAATAACAATAACAATAAGAAATAACAATAACAAGAAGAAATAACAATAACAATAAGAAATAACAATAACAATAAGAAATAACAATATCAATAAAAAATAACAATTACAATAGGAAATAACAATAACAATAAGAAATAACAATAACAATAACAAATAACAATAACAATAAGAAATAACAATTACAATAAGAAATAACAATAACAATTACAAGGCGAAATAACAATAAGAAAAAGAAATAACAATAACAATAAAAAATAACAATAACAATAAGAAATAACAATAACAAGAAGAAATAAAAATAACAATAAGAAATAACAATAACCATAAGAAATAACAATAACAATAAGAAATAACAATAACAATAAGAAATAACAATAACAATAAGAAATAACAATAACAATAAGAAATAACAATAACAATAGGAAATAACAATAACAATAAGAAATAACAATAACAATAGGAAATAACAATAACAATAAGAAATAACAATAACAATAAGAAATAACAATAACAATAAGAAATAACAATAACTATAAAAAATAACAATAACAATAAGAAATAACAATAACTATAAAAAATAACAATAATAATAAGAAATAACAATAACAATTACAATAAGAAATAACAATAAGAAAAAGAAATAACAATAACAATAAATATAACAATAACAATAAGAAATAACAATAACAAGAAGAAATAACAATAACAATAAAAAATAACAATAACAAAAAGAAATAACAATAACAATAAGAAATAACAATAACAATAAAAAATAACAATAACAATAAGAAGTAACAATAACAATAAGAAATAACAATAACAATAAGAAATAACAATAACAATAAAAAATAACAATAACAATAAGAAATAACAATAACAAAAAGAAATAACAATAACAATAAGAAATAACAATAACAATAGGAAATAACAATAACAATAAGAAATAACAATAACATTAAGAAATAACAATAACAATAATAAATAACAATAACAATAAGAAATAACATAACCATAAGAAATAACAATAACAATAAGAAATAACAATAACAATAAGAAATAACAATAACAATAAGAAATAACAATAACAATAAGAAAGAACAATAACAATAAGAAATAACAATAACAATAAGAAATAACAATAACAATAGGAAATAACAATAACAATAAGAAATAACAATCACAATAAGAAATAACAATAATAATAAGAAATAACAATAACAATAAGAAATAACAATAACAATAACAATAAGAAATAACAATATCAATAAAAAATAAAAATAACAAAAAGAAATAACAATAACAATAAGAAATAACAATAACAATAAGAAGTAACAATAACAATAAGAAATAACAATAACAATAAGAAATAACAATAACAATAATAAATAACAATAACAATAAGAAATAACAATAACAATAAGAAATAACAATAAAAATAAGAAATAACAATAACAATAAGAAATAACATTAACAATAAGAAATAACAATAACAATAAGAAATAACAATAACAATAAGAAATAACAATAACAATAATAAATAACAATAACAATAAGAAATAACAATAACCATAAGAAATAACAATAACAATAAGAAATAACAATAACAATAAGAAATAACAATAACAATAAGAAATAACAATAACAATAAGAAATAACATTAACAATAAGAAATAACATTAACAATAAGAAATAACAATAACAATAAGAAATGACAATAACAATAAGAAATAACAATAACATTAAGGAATAACAATAACAATAACAATAAGAAATACCAATAACAATAAGAAATAACAATAACAATAAGAAATAACAATAACATTAAGGAATAACAATAACAATAACAATAAGAAATACCAATAACAATAAGAAATAACAATAGGAAATAACAATAGGAAATAACAATAACAATAAGAAATAATAATAACAATAAGAAATAACAGTAGGAAATAACAATAACAATAAAAAATAACAATAACAATAAGAAATAACAATAACAATAAGAAATAACAATAACAATAAGAAATAACAATAACAAAAAGAAATAACAATAACAATAGGAAATAACAATAACAATAAGAAGTAACAATAACAATAAGAAATAACAATAACAATAAGAAATAACAATAACAATAATAAATAACAATAACAATAAGAAATAACAATAACCATAAGAAATAACAATAATAATAAGAAATAACAATAACAATAAGAAATAACAATAACAATTAAAAATAACAATAACAATAAGAAATAACAATAACAATAGGAAATGACAATCACAATAAGAAATAACAATAACAATAAGAAATAACAATATCAATAAAAAATAACAATGACAAAAAGAAATAACAATAACAATAAGAAATAACAATAACAATAAGAAGTAACAATAACAATAAGAAATAACAATAATAATAAGAAATAACAATAACAATAAAAAATAACAATAGCGATAAGAAATAACAATAACAAAAAGAAATAACAATAACAATAAGAAATAACAATAACAAAAAGAAATAACAATAACAATAGGAAATAACAATAACAATAAGAAATAACAATAACAATAATAAATAACAATAACAATAAGAAATAACAATAACCATAAGAAATAACAATAACAATAAGAAATAACAATAACAATAAGAAATAACAATAACAATAAGAAATAACAATATCATTAAGAAATAACAATAACAATAATAAATAACAATAACAATAAGAAATAACAATAACCATAAGAAATAACAATAACAATAAGAAATAACAATTACAATAAGAAATAACAATAACAATAAGAAATAACAATAACAATAAGAAATAACAATAAAAATAAGAAATAACAATAACAATAAGAAATAACAATCACAATAAGAAATAACAATAACAATAATAAATAACAATAACAATAAGAAATAACAATAGCAATAAGAAATAACAATAACAATAAGAAATAACATTAACAATAAGAAATAACAATAACAATAAGAAATAACAATAACATTAAGGAATAACAATAACAATAACAATAAGAAATACCAATAACAATAAGAAATAACAATAGGAAATAACAATAACAATAAGAAATAATAATAACAGTAAGAAATAACAATAACAATAACTAAAAGAAATACCAATAACAATAAGAAATAACAATAGGAAATAACAATAACAATAAGAAATAATAATAAAGATAAGAAATAACAATAGGAAATATCAATAACAATAAAAAATAACAATAACAATAAGAAATAACAATAACAATAAGAAATAACATTAACAATAAGAAATAACAATAACAACAAGAAATAACAATAACAATAAGAAATAACAATAACAATAATAAATAACAATAACAATAAGAAATAACAATAACCATAAGAAATAACAATAACAATAAGAAATAACAATAACAATAAGAAATAACAATAACAATAAGAAATAACAATAACAATAAGAAATAACATTAACAATAAGAAATAACATTAACAATAAGAAATAACAATAACAATAAGAAATGACAATAACAATAAGAAATAACAATAACATTAAGGAATAACAATAACAATAACAATAAGAAATACCAATAACAATAAGAAATAACAATAACAATAAGAAATAACAATAACATTAAGGAATAACAATAACAATAACAATAAGAAATACCAATAACAATAAGAAATAACAATAGGAAATAACAATAACAATAAGAAATAATAATAACAATAAGAAATAACAGTAGGAAATAACAATAACAATAAAAAATAACAATAACAATAAGAAATAACAATATCAATAAGAAATAACAATAACAATAAGAAATAACAATAAAAATAAGAAATAACAATAACAATAAGAAATAACAATAAGAAATAACAATAAGAAATAACATTAACAATAAGAATTAACAATAACAAAAAGAAATAACACTAACAATAATAAATAACAATAACAATAAGGAATAACAATAACAATAACAATAAGAAATTCCAATAACAATAAGAATTAACAATAACAAAAAGAAATAACAATAACAATAAGAAATAACAATAACAATAAAAAATAACAATAACAATAAGAAATAACAATAACAATAAGAAATAACAATAACAATAAGAAATACCAATAACAATAAGAAATAACAATAACAATAAGAAATAACAATAATTATAAGAAATAACAATAACAATAAGAAATAACAATAACAATTAAAAATAACAATAACAATAAGAAATAACAATAACAATAGGAAATGACAATCACAATAAGAAATAACAATAACAATAAGAAATAACAATAACAATAGGAAATAACAATAAAAATAAGAAGTAACAATAACAATAAGAAATAACAATAACAATAAGAAATAACAATAACAATAATAAATAACAATAACAATAAGAAATAACAATAACCATAAGAAATAACAATAATAATAAGAAATAACAATAACAATAAGAAATAACAATAACAATTAAAAATAACAATAACAATAAGAAATAACAATAACAATAGGAAATGACAATCACAATAAGAAATAACAATAACAATAAGAAATAACAATATCAATAAAAAATAACAATGACAAAAAGAAATAACAATAACAATAAGAAATAACAATAACAATAAGAAGTAACAATAACAATAAGAAATAACAATAACAATAAAAAATAACAATAACGATAAGAAATAACAATAACAAAAAGAAATAACAATAACAATAAGAAATAACAATAACAAAAAGAAATAACAATAACAATAGGAAATAACAATAACAATAAGAAATAACAATAACATTAAGAAATAACAATAACAATAATAAATAACAATAACAATAAGAAATAACAATAACCATAAGAAATAACAATAACAATAAGAAATAACAATTACAATAAGAAATAACAATAACAATAAGAAATAACAATAACAATAAGAAATAACAATAAAAATAAGAAATAACAATAACAATAAGAAATAACAATCACAATAAGAAATAACAATAACAATAATAAATAACAATAACAATAAGAAATAACAATAACAATAAGAAATAACAATAACAATAAGAAATAACAATAGCAATAAGAAATAACAATAACAATAAGAAATAACATTAACAATAAGAAATAACAATAACAATAAGAAATAACAATAACATTAAGGAATAACAATAACAATAACAATAAGAAATACCAATAACAATAAGAAATAACAATAGGAAATAACAATAACAATAAGAAATAATAATAACAGTAAGAAATAACAATAACAATAACTAAAAGAAATACCAATAACAATAAGAAATAACAATAGGAAATAACAATAACAATAAGAAATAATAATAAAGATAAGAAATAACAATAGGAAATAACAATAACAATAAAAAATAACAATAACAATAAGAAATAACAATAACAATAAGAAATAACATTAACAATAAGAAATAACAATAACAATAAGAAATAACAATAACAATAAGAAATAACAATAACAATAATAAATAACAATAACAATAAGAAATAACAATAACCATAAGAAATAACAATAACAACAAGAAATAACAATAACAATAAGAAATAACAATAACAATAAGAAATAACAATAACAATAAGAAATAACATTAACAATAAGAAATAACATTAACAATAAGAAATAACAATAACAATAAGAAATGACAATAACAATAAGAAATAACAATAACATTAAGGAATAACAATAACAATAACAATAAGAAATACCAATAACAATAAGAAATACCAATAACAATAAGAAATAACAATAACAATAAGAAATAACAATAACATTAAGGAATAACAATAACAATAACAATAAGAAATACCAATAACAATAAGAAATAACAATAGGAAATAACAATAACAATAAGAAATAATAATAACAATAAGAAATAACAGTAGGAAATAACAATAACAATAAAAAATAACAATAACAATAAGAAATAACAATATCAATAAGAAATAACAATAACAATAAGAAATAACAATAAAAATAAGAAATAACAATAACAATAAGAAATAACAATAAGAAATAACATTAACAATAAGAATTAACAATAACAAAAAGAAATAACACTAACAATAATAAATAACAATAACAATAAGGAATAACAATAAGAAATTCCAATAACAATAAGAATTAACAATAACAAAAAGAAATAACAATAACAATAAGAAATAACAATAAAAAATAACAATAACAATAAGAAATAACAATAACAATAAGAAATAACAATAACAATAAGAAATACCAATAACAATAAGAAATAACAATAACAATAAGAAATAACAATAATTATAAGAAATAACAATAACAATGAGAAATACCAATAACAATAAGAAATAACAATAGGAAATAACAATAACAATAAGAAATAACAATAACATTAAGAAATAACAATAACAATAAAAAATAACAATAACGATAAGAAATAACAATAACAATAAGAAATAACAATAACAAAAAGAAATAACAATAACAATAGGAAATAATTATAACAATAAGAAATAACAATAACCATAAGAAATAACAATAACAATAATAAATAACAATAACAATAAGAAATAACAATAGCCATAAGAAATAACAATAACAATAAGAAATAACAATAACAATAAGAAATAACAATAACAATAGGAAATAACAATAACAATAAGAAATAACAATCACAATAAGAAATAACAATAACAATAAGAAATAACAATAACAATAAGAAATAACAATAACAATAAGAAATAACAATAACAATAAAAAATAACAATAACAATAACAATAAGAAATAACAATATCAATAAAAAATAACAATAACAAAAAGAAATAACAATAACAATAAGAAATAACAATAACAATAAGAAGTAACAATAACAATAAGAAATAACAATAACAATAAGAAATAACAATAACAATAAAAAATAACAATAACAATAAGAAATAACAATAACAAAAAGAAATAACAATAACAATAAGAAATAACAATAACAATAGGAAATAACAATAAGAATAATAAATAACAATAACATTAAGAAATAACAATAACAATAATAAATAACAATAACAATAAGAAATAACAATAACCATAAAAAATAACAATAACAATGAGAAATAACAATAACAATAAGAAATAATAATAGCAATAAGAAATAACAATAACAATAAGAAATAACATTAACAATAAGAAATAACATTAACAATAAGAAATAACAATAACATTAAGGAATAACAATAACAATAACAATAAGAAATACCAATAACAATAAGAAATAACAATAGGAAATAACAATAACAATAAGAAATAATAATAACAATAAGAAATAACAATAACAATAAGAAATAACAATAGGAAATAACAATAAGAATAAGAAATAATAATAACAATAAGAAATAACAATAGGAAATAACAATAACAATAACAATAAGAAATAACAATAACAATAAGAAATAACAATAGCAATAAGAAATAACAATAACAATAAGAAATAACATTAACAATAAGAAATAACATTAACAATAAGAAATAACAATAACATTAAGGAATAACAATAACAATAACAATAAGAAATACCAATAACAATAAGAAATAACAATAGGAAATAACAATAACAATAAGAAATAATAATAACAATAAGAAATAACAATAACAATAACAAAAAGATATACCAATAACAATAAGAAATAACAATAGGAAATAACAATAACAATAAGAAATAATAATAACAATAAGAAATAACAATAACAATAAGAAATAACATTAACAATAAGAAATAACATTAACAATAAGAAATAACATTAACAATAAGAAATAACAATAACAATAAGAAATAACAATAACAATAAAAAATTACAATAACAATAATAAATAAGAATAACAATAAGAAATAACAATAACAATAAGAAATAACAATAACAATAACAATAAGAAATAACAATAACAATAAGAAATAACAATAACAATAAGAAATAACAATAACAATAAGAAATAACATTAACAATAAGAAATAACATTAACAATAAGAAATAACAATAACAATAAGAAATAACAATAACAATAAAAAATAACAATAACATTAAGGAATAACAATAACAATAACAATAAGAAATACCAATAACAATAAGGAATAACAATAGGAAATAACAATAACAATAAGAAATAACAATAACATTAAGGAATAACAATAACAATAACAATAAGAAATACCAATAACAATAAGAAATAACAATAGGAAATAACAATAACAATAAGAAATAATAATAACAATAAGAAATAACAATAGGAAATAACAATAACAATAAAAAATAACAATAACAATAAGAAATAACAATAAGAAATAACATTAACAATAAGAAATAACAATAAGAATAGGAAATAACAATAACAATAAGAAATAACAATAACATTAAGAAATAACAATAACAATAAGAAATAACATTAACAATAAGAAATAACAATAACAATAAGAAATAACAATAACAATAAGAAATAACAATAACAATAAGAAATAAAAATAACAATAAGAAATAACATTAACAATAAGAAATAACAATAACAATAAGAAATAACAATAACATTAAGGAATAACAATAACAATAACAATAAGAAATAACAATAGGAAATAACAATAACAATAAGAAATAACAATAACATTAAGGAATAACAATAACAATTACAATAAGAAATAACAATAACAATAACAATAAGAAATAACAATAACAATAACAATAAGAAATAACAATAACAATAAAAAATAACAATAACAATAAGAAATAACAATAACAATAAGAAATAACAATAACAATAAGAAATAACAATAAAAATAAGAAGTTACAATAACAATAAGAAATAACAATAACAATAAAATATAACAATAACAATAAGAAATAACAATAACAAAAAGAAATAACAATAACAATAAGTAATAACAATAACAAAAAGAACTAACAATAACAATAGCAAATAGCAATAACAATAAGAAATAACAATAACATTAAGAAATAACAATAACAATAAGAAATAACAATAACCATAAGAAATAACAATAATAATAAGAAATAACAATAACAATAAGAAATAACAATAACAATTAAAAATAACAATAACAATAAGAAATAACAATAACAATAGGAAATGACAATCACAATAAGAAATAACAATAACAATAAGAAATAACAATAACAATAAGAAATAACAATATCAATAAAAAATAACAATGACAAAAAGAAATAACAATAACAATAAGAAATAACAATTACAATAAGAAGTAACAATAACAATAAGAAATAACAATAACAATAAGAAATAACAATAACAATAAAAAATAACAATAACGATAAGAAATAACAATAACAAAAAGAAATAACAATAACAATAAGAAATAACAATAACAAAAAGAAATAACAATAACAATAGGAAATAACAATAACAATAAGAAATAACAATACCATTAAGAAATAACAATAACAATAATAAATAACAATAACAATAAGAAATAACAATAACCATAAGAAATAACAATAACAATAAGAAATAACAATAACAATAAGAAATAACAATAACAATAAGAAATAACAATAACATTAGGAAATAACAATAACAATAAGAAATAACAATAACCATTAGAAATAACAATAACAATAAGAAATAACAATTACAATAAGAAATAACAATAACAATAAGAAATAACAATAACAATAAGAAATAACAATAAAAATAAGAAATAACAATAACAATAGGAAATAACAATAACAATAAGAAATAACAATCACAATAAGAAATAACAATAACAATAATAAATAACAATAACAATAAGAAATAACAATAACAATAAGAAATAACAATAACAATAAGAAATAACAATAGCAATAAGAAATAACAATAACAATAAGAAATAACATTAACAATAAGAAATAACATTAACAATAAGAAATAACAATAACAATAAGAAATAACAATAACATTAAGGAATAACAATAACAATAACAATAAAAAATACCAATAACAATAAGAAATAACAATAGGAAATAACAATAACAATAAGAAATAATAATAACAGTAAGAAATAACAATAACAATAACAAAAAGAAATACCAATAACAATAAGAAATAACAATAGGAAATAACAATAACAATAAGAAATAATAATAAAGATAAGAAATAACAATAGGAAATAACAATAACAATAAAAAATAACAATAACAATAAGAAATAACATTAACAATAAGAAATAACATTAACAATAAGAAATAACATTAACAACAAGAAATAACAATAACAATAAGAAATAACAATAACAATAAGAAATAACAATAACAATAATAAATAACAATAACAATAAGAAATAACAATAACCATAAGAAATAACAATAACAATAAGAAATAACAATAACAATAACAATAAGAAATAACAATAACAATAAGAAATAATAATAACAATAAGAAATAACATTAACAATAAGAAATAACATTAACAATAAGAAATAACAATAACAATAAGAAATGACAATAACAATAAGAAATAACAATAACATTAAGGAATAACAATAACAATAAGAAATAACAATAACAATAAGAAATACCAATAACAATAAGAAATAACAATAACAATAAGAAATAACAATAACAATAAGAAATAACAATAACAATAAGAAATAACAATAACAATAAGAAATAACAATAACATTAAGGAATAACAATAACAATAACAATAAGAAATACCAATAACAATAAGAAATAACAATAGGAAATAACATTAACAATAAGAATTAACAATAACAATAAGAAATACCAATAACAATAAGAATTAACAATAACAAAAAGAAATAACAATAACAATAAGAAATAACAATAACAATAAAAAATAACAATAACAATAAGAAATAACAATAACAATAAGAAATACCAATACCAATAAGAAATAACAATAACAATAAGAAATAACAATAACAATAAGAAATAACAATAACAATAAGAAATACCAATAACAATAAGAAATAACAATAACAATAAGAAATAACAATAACATTAAGGAATAACAATAACAATAACAATAAGAAATACCAATAACAATAAGAAATAACAATAGGAAATAACAATAACAATAAGAAATAATAATAACAATAAGAAATAACAATAGGAAATAACAATAACAATAAAAAATAACAATAACAATAAGAAATAACAATATCAATAAGAAATAACAATAACAATAAGAAATAACAATAAAAATAAGAAATAACAATAACAATAAGAAATAACAATAAGAAATAACATTAACAATAAGAATTAACAATAACAATAAGAAATAACACTAACAATAATAAATAACAATAACAATAAGGAATAACAATAACAATAACAATAAGAAATACCAATAACAATAAGAATTAACAATAACAAAAAGAAATAGCAATAACAATAAGAAATAACAATAACAATAACAATAAGAAATAACAATAACAATAAGAAATAACAATAACAATAAGAAATACCAATAACAATAAGAAATAACAATAACAATAAGAAATAACAATAACAATAAGAAATAACAATAACAATAAGAAATACCAATAACAATAAGAAATAACAATAGGAAATAACAATAACAATAAGAAATAACAATAACATTAAGAAATAACAATAACAAGAAAAAATAACAATAACGATAAGAAATAACAATAACAATAAGAAATAACAATAACAAAAAGAAATAACAATAACAATAAGAAATAACAATAACATTAAGAAATAACAATAACAATAATAAATAACAATAACAATAAGAAATAACAATAACCATAAGAAATAACAATAACAATAAGAAATAACAATAACAATAAGAAATAACAATAACAATAAGAAATAACAATAACATTAAGAAATAACAATAACAATAATAAATAACAATAACAATAAGAAATAACAATAACAATAAGAAATAACAATAACAATAAGAAATAACAATAACAATAGGAAATAACAATAACAATAAGAAATAACAATCACAATCAATCACAATAAGAAATAACAATAACAATAAGAAATAACAATAACTATAAAAAATAACAATAACAATAAGAACTAACAATAACAATAAGAAATAACAATAACAATAAGAAATAACAATAACAATAAGATATAACAATATCAATAAGAAATAACCATAACAATAAGAAATAACAATAACAATAAAAATAACAATAACAATAAGAAATAACAATATCAATAAGAAATAACAATAACAATAAGAAATAACAATAACAATAAGAAATAACAATAACAATAGGAAATAACAATAACAATAAGAAATAACAATAACTATAAAAAATAACAATAACAATAAAAAATAACAATAACAATTACAATAAGAAATAACAATAAGAAAAAGAAATAACAATAACAATAAAAAATAACAATAACAACAAGAAATAACAATAACAAGAAGAAATAACAATAACAATAAGAAATAACAATAAGAAATAACAATATCAATAAAAAATAACAATTACAATAGGAAATAACAATAACAATAATGAATAACAATAACAATAACAAATAACAATAACAATAAGAAATAACAATTACAATAAGAAATAACAATAACAATTACAAGAAGAAATAACAATAAGAAAAAGAAATAACAATAACAATAAAAAATAACAATAACAATAAGAAATAACAATAACAAGAAGAAATAACAAAAACAATAAGAAATAACAATAACAATAAGAAATAACAATAACAATAAGAAATAACAATAACAATAAGAAATAACAATAACAATAAGAAATAACAATAACAATAAGAAATAACAATCACAATAAGGAATAACAATAACAATAAGAAATAACAATAACAATAAGAAATAACAATAACAATAAGAAATAACAATAACTATAAAAAATAACAATAACAATTACAATAAGAAATAACAATAAGAAAAAGAAATAACAATAACAATAAAAAATAACAATAACAATAAGAAATAACAATAACAAGAAGAAATAACAATAACAATAAGAAATAACAATAACAATAAGAAATAACAATATCAATAAAAAATAACAATAACAAAAAGAAATAACAATAACAATAAGAAGTTACAATAACAATAAGAAGTAACAATAACAATAAGAAATAACAATAACAATAAGAAATAACAATAACAATAAAAAATAACAATAACAATAAGAAATAACATTAACAAAAAGAAATAACAATAACAATAAGAAACAACAATAACAAAAAGAAATAACAATAACAATAGGAAATAACAATAAGAAATAACAATAACAATAATAAATAACAATAACAATAAGAAATAACAATAACCATAAGAAATAACAATAACAATAAGAAATAACAATAACAATAAGAAATAACAATAACAATAAGAAATAACAATAACAATAAGAAAGAACAATAACAATAAGAAATAACAATAACAATAAGAAATAACAATAACAATAAGAAATAATAACAATAACAATAGGAAATAACACTAACAATAAGAAATAACAATAACAATAAGAAATAACAATAACAATAAGAAATAACAATAACAATAAGAAATAACAATAACAATAGGAAATAACAATAAGAATAAGAAATAACAATAACATTAAGAAATAACAATAACAATAATAAATAACAATAAAAATAAGAAATAACAATAACCATAAAAAATAACATTAACAATAAGAAATAACAATAACAATAAGAAATAACAATAACAATAAGAAATAACAATAACATTAAGGAATAACAATAACAATAACAATAAGAAATACCAATAACAATAAGAAATAACAATAGGAAATAACAATAACAATAAGAAATAACAATAACATTAAGGAATAACAATAACAATAACAATAAGAAATAACAATAGGAAATAACAATAACAATAAGAAATAATAATAACAATAAGAAATAACAATAGGAAACAACAATAACAATAGAAAATAACAATAACAATAAGAAATAACAATATCAATAAGAAATAACAATAACAATAAGAAATAACAATAAAAATAAGAAATAACAATAAGAAATAACAATAAAAAATAACAATAACAATAAGAACTAACAATAACAATAAGAAATAACAATAACAATAAGAAATAACAATAACAATAAGATATAACAATATCAATAAGAAATAACAATAACAATAAGAAATAACAATAACAATAAAAATAACAATAACAATAAGAAATAACAATATCAATAAGAAATAACAATAACAATAAGAAATAACAATAACAATAAGAAATAACAATAACAATAGGAAATAACAATAACAATAAGAAATAACAATAACTATAAAAAATAACAATAACAATAAGAAATAACAATAACAATTACAATAAGAAATAACAATAAGAAAAAGAAATAACAATAACAATAAAAAATAACAATAACAATAAGAAATAACAATAACAAGAAGAAATAACAATAACAATAAGAAATAACAATAACAATAAGAAATAACAATATCAATAAAAAATAACAATTACAATAGGAAATAACAATAACAATAATAAATAACAATAACAATAACAAATAACAATAACAATAAGAAATAACAATTACAATAAGAAATAACAATAACAATTACAAGAAGAAATAACAATAAGAAAAAGAAATAACAATAACAATAAAAAATAACAATAACAATAAGAAATAACAATAACAAGAAGAAATAACAAAAACAATAAGAAATAACAATAACAATAAGAAATAACAATAACAATAAGAAATAACAATAACAATAAGAAATAACAATAACAATAAGAAATAACAATAACAATAAGAAATAACAATCACAATAAGGAATAACAATAACAATAAGAAATAACAATAACAATAAGAAATAACAATAACAATAAGAAATAACAATAACTATAAAAAATAACAATAACAATTACAATAAGAAATAACAATAAGAAAAAGAAATAACAATAACAATAAAAAATAACAATAACAATAAGAAATAACAATAACAAGAAGAAATAACAATAACAATAAGAATTAACAATAACAATAAGAAATAACAATATCAATAAAAAATAACAATAACAAAAAGAAATAACAATAACAATAAGAAGTTACAATAACAATAAGAAGTAACAATAACAATAAGAAATAACAATAACAATAAGAAATAACAATAACAATAAAAAATAACAATAACAATAAGAAATAACATTAACAAAAAGAAATAACAATAACAATAAGAAACAACAATAACAAAAAGAAATAACAATAACAATAGGAAATAACAATAAGAAATAACAATAACATTAAGAAATAACAATAACAATAATAAATAACAATAACAATAAGAAATAACAATAACCATAAGAAATAACAATAACAATAAGAAATAACAATAACAATAAGAAATAACAATAACAATAAGAAATAACAATAACAATAAGAAAGAACAATAACAATAAGAAATAACAATAACAATAAGAAATAACAATAACAATAAGAAATAATAACAATAACAATAGGAAATAACACTAACAATAAGAAATAACAATAACAATAAGAAATAACAATAACAATAAGAAATAACAATAACAATAAGAAATAACAATAACAATAACAATAAGAAATAACAATAACAATAAGAAATAACAATATCAATAAAAAATAACAATAACAAAAAGAAATAACAATAACAATAAGAAGTAACAATAACAATAAGAAATAACAATAACAATAAGAAATAACAATAACAATAAAAAATAACAATAACAATAAGAAATAACAATAACAAAAAGAAATAACAATAACAATAAGAAATAACAATAACAAAAAGAAATAACAATAACAATAGGAAATAACAATAAGAATAAGAAATAACAATAACATTAAGAAATAACAATAACAATAATAAATAACAATAAAAATAAGAAATAACAATAACCATAAAAAATAACATTAACAATAAGAAATAACAATAACAATAAGAAATAACAATAACAATAAGAAATAACAATAACAATAAGAAATAACAATAGGAAATAACAATAACAATAAGAAATAACAATAACATTAAGGAATAACAATAACAATAACAATAAGAAATACCAATAACAATAAGAAATAACAATAGGAAATAACAATAACAATAAGAAATAATAATAACAATAAGAAATAACAATAGGAAACAACAATAACAATAGAAAATAACAATAACAATAAGAAATAACAATATCAATAAGAAATAACAATAACAATAAGAAATAACAATAAAAATAAGAAATAACAATAAGAAATAACAATAAAAAATAACATTAACAATAAGAATTAACAATAACAATAAGAAATAATAACAATAACAATAGGAAATAACAATAACAATAAGAAATAACAATCACAATAAGAAATAACAATAACAATTAGAAATAACAATAACAATAAGAAATAACAATAACAATAACAATAAGAAATAACAATATCAATAAAAAAAACAATAACAAAAAGAAATAACAATAACAATAAGAAATAACAATAACAATAAGAAGTAACAATAACAATAAGAAATAACAATAACAATAAGAAATAACAATAACAATAAAAAATAACAATAACAATAAGAAATAACAATAACAAAAAGAAATAACAATAACAATAAGAAATAACAATAACAATAGGAAATAACAATAAGAATAAGAAATAACAATAACATTAAGAAATAACAATAACAATAATAAATAACAATAACAATAAGAAATAACAATAACCATAAAAAATAACATTAACAATAAGAAATAACAATAACAATAAGAAATAACAATAACATTAAGGAATAACAATAACAATAACAATAAGAAATACCAATAACAATAAGAAATAACAATAGGAAATAACAATAACAATAAGAAATAACAATAACATTAAGGAATAACAATAACAATAACAATAAGAAATACCAATAACAATAAGAAATAACAATAGGAAATAACAGTAACAATAAGAAATAATAATAACAATAAGAAATAACAATAGGAAATAACAATAACAATAAAAAATAACAATAACAATAAGAAATAACAATATCAATAAGAAATAACAATAACAATAAGAAATAACAATAAAAATAAGAAATAACAATAACAATAAGAAATAACAATAAGAAATAACATTAACAATAAGAATTAACAATAACAATAAGAAATAACAATAACAATAATAAATAACAATAACAATAAGGAATAACAATAACAATAACAATAAGAAATACCAATAACAATAAGAATTAACAATAACAAAAAGAAATAACAATAACAATAAGAAATAACAATAACAATAAAAAATAACAATAACAATAAGAAATAACAATAACAATAAGAAATACCAATAACAATAAGAAATAACAATAACAATAAGAAATAACAATAACAATAAGAAATAACAATAACAATAAGAAATAACAATAACAATAAGAAATACCAACAACAATAAGAAATAACAATAGGAAATAACAATAACAATAAGAAATAACAATAACATTAAGAAATAACAATAAAAATAACAATAACGGTAAGAAATAACAATAACAAAAAGAAATAACAATAACAATAAGAAATAACAATAACAAAAAGAAATAACAATAACAATAGGAAATAACAATAACAATAAGAAATAACAATAACATTAAGAAATAACAATAACAATAATAAATAACAATAACAATAAGAAATAACAATAACCATAAGAAATAACAATAACAATAAGAAATAACAATAACAATAAGAAATAACAATAACAATAAGAAATAACAATAACATTAAGAAATAACAATAACAATAATAAATAACAATAACAATAAGAAATAACAATAACCATAAGAAATAACAATAACAATAAGAAATAACAATAACAATAAGAAATAACAATAACAATAAGAAATAACAATAACAATAGGAAATAACAATAACAATAAGAAATAACAATCACAATAAGAAATAACAATAAGAAATAACAATAACAATAAGAAATAACAATAACAATAGGAAATAACAATAACAATAAGAAATAACAATAACTATAAAAAATAACAATAACAATAAGAAATAACAATAACAATAACAATAAGAAATAACAATAACAAAAAGAAATAACAATAACAATAGGAAATAACAATAAGAATAAGAAATAACAATAACATTAAGAAATAACAATAACAATAATAAATAACAATAAAAATAAGAAATAACAATAACCATAAAAAATAACATTAACAATAAGAAATAACAATAACAATAAGAAATAACAATAACAATAAGAAATAACAATAACATTAAGGAATAACAATAACAATAACAATAAGAAATACCAATAACAATAAGAAATAACAATAGGAAATAACAATAACAATAAGAAATAACAATAACATTAAGGAATAACAATAACAATAACAATAAGAAATACCAATAACAATAAGAAATAACAATAGGAAATAACAATAACAATAAGAAATAATAATAACAATAAGAAATAACAATAGGAAACAACAATAACAATAGAAAATAACAATAACAATAAGAAATAACAATATCAATAAGAAATAACAATAACAATAAGAAATAACAATAAAAATAAGAAATAACAATAAGAAATAACAATAAAAAATAACATTAACAATAAGAATTAACAATAACAATAAGAAATAATAACAATAACAATAGGAAATAACAATAACAATAAGAAATAACAATCACAATAAGAAATAACAATAACAATAAGAAATAACAATAACAATAAGAAATAACAATAACAATAAGAAATGACAATAACATTAAGGAATAACAATAACAATAACAATAAGAAATACCAATAACAATAAGAAATAACAATAGGAAATAACATTAACAATAAGAATTAACAATAACAATAAGAAATACCAATAACAATAAGAATTAACAATAACAAAAAGAAATAACAATAACAATAAGAAATAACATTAACAATAAGAAATAACATTAACAATAAGAAATAACAATAACAATAAGAAATGACAATAACAATAAGAAATAACAATAACATTAAGGAATAACAATAACAATAAGAAATAACAATAACAATAAGAAATACCAATAACAATAAGAAATAACAATAACAATAAGAAATAACAATAACAATAAGAAATAACAATAACAATAAGAAATAACAATAACAATAAGAAATAACAATAACATTAAGGAATAACAATAACAATAACAATAAGAAATACCAATAACAATAAGAAATAACAATAGGAAATAACATTAACAATAAGAATTAACAATAACAATAAGAAATACCAATAACAATAAGAATTAACAATAACAAAAAGAAATAACAATAACAATAAAAAATAACAATAACAATAAGAAATAACAATAACAATAAGAAATACCAATAACAATAAGAAATAACAATAACAATAAGAAATAACAATAACAATAAGAAATAACAATAACAATAAGAAATACCAATAACAATAAGAAATAACAATAACAATAAGAAATAACAATAACATTAAGGAATAACAATAACAATAACAATAAGAAATACCAATAACAATAAGAAATAACAATAGGAAATAACAATAACAATAAGAAATAATAATAACAATAAGAAATAACAATAGGAAATAACAATAACAATAAAAAATAACAATAACAATAAGAAATAACAATATCAATAAGAAATAACAATAACAATAAGAAATAACAATAAAAATAAGAAATAACAATAACAATAAGAAATAACAATAAGAAATAACATTAACAATAAGAATTAACAATAACAATAAGAAATAACACTAACAATAATAAATAACAATAACAATAAGGAATAACAATAACAATAACAATAAGAAATACCAATAACAATAAGAATTAACAATAACAAAAAGAAATAGCAATAACAATAAGAAATAACAATAACAATAACAATAAGAAATAACAATAACAATAAGAAATAACAATAACAATAAGAAATACCAATAACAATAAGAAATAACAATAACAATAAGAAATAACAATAACAATAAGAAATAACAATAACAATAAGAAATACCAATAACAATAAGAAATAACAATAGGAAATAACAATAACAATAAGAAATAACAATAACATTAAGAAATAACAATAACAAGAAAAAATAACAATAACGATAAGAAATAACAATAACAATAAGAAATAACAATAACAAAAAGAAATAACAATAACAATAAGAAATAACAATAACATTAAGAAATAACAATAACAATAATAAATAACAATAACAATAAGAAATAACAATAACCATAAGAAATAACAATAACAATAAGAAATAACAATAACAATAAGAAATAACAATAACAATAAGAAATAACAATAACATTAAGAAATAACAATAACAATAATAAATAACAATAACAATAAGAAATAACAATAACAATAAGAAATAACAATAACAATAAGAAATAACAATAACAATAGGAAATAACAATAACAATAAGAAATAACAATCACAATCAATCACAATAAGAAATAACAATAACAATAAGAAATAACAATAACTATAAAAAATAACAATAACAATAAGAACTAACAATAACAATAAGAAATAACAATAACAATAAGAAATAACAATAACAATAAGATATAACAATATCAATAAGAAATAACAATAACAATAAGAAATAACAATAACAATAAAAATAACAATAACAATAAGAAATAACAATATCAATAAGAAATAACAATAACAATAAGAAATAACAATAACAATAAGAAATAACAATAACAATAGGAAATAACAATAACAATAAGAAATAACAATAACTATAAAAAATAACAATAACAATAAGAAATAACAATAACAATTACAATAAGAAATAACAATAAGAAAAAGAAATAACAATAACAATAAAAAATAACAATAACAATAAGAAATAACAATAACAAGAAGAAATAACAATAACAATAAGAAATAACAATAACAATAAGAAATAACAATATCAATAAAAAATAACAATTACAATAGGAAATAACAATAACAATAATAAATAACAATAACAATAACAAATAACAATAACAATAAGAAATAACAATTACAATAAGAAATAACAATAACAATTACAAGAAGAAATAACAATAAGAAAAAGAAATAACAATAACAATAAAAAATAACAATAACAATAAGAAATAACAATAACAAGAAGAAATAACAAAAACAATAAGAAATAACAATAACAATAAGAAATAACAATAACAATAAGAAATAACAATAACAATAAGAAATAACAATAACAATAAGAAATAACAATAACAATAAGAAATAACAATCACAATAAGGAATAACAATAACAATAAGAAATAACAATAACAATAAGAAATAACAATAACAATAAGAAATAACAATAACTATAAAAAATAACAATAACAATTACAATAAGAAATAACAATAAGAAAAAGAAATAACAATAACAATAAAAAATAACAATAACAATAAGAAATAACAATAACAAGAAGAAATAACAATAACAATAAGAAATAACAATAACAATAAGAAATAACAATATCAATAAAAAATAACAATAACAAAAAGAAATAACAATAACAATAAGAAGTTACAATAACAATAAGAAGTAACAATAACAATAAGAAATAACAATAACAATAAGAAATAACAATAACAATAAAAAATAACAATAACAATAAGAAATAACATTAACAAAAAGAAATAACAATAACAATAAGAAACAACAATAACAAAAAGAAATAACAATAACAATAGGAAATAACAATAAGAAATAACAATAACATTAAGAAATAACAATAACAATAATAAATAACAATAACAATAAGAAATAACAATAACAATAAGAAATAACAATAACAATAAGAAAGAACAATAACAATAAGAAATAACAATAACAATAAGAAATAACAATAACAATAAGAAATAATAACAATAACAATAGGAAATAACACTAACAATAAGAAATAACAATAACAATAAGAAATAACAATAACAATAAGAAATAACAATAACAATAAGAAATAACAATAACAATAACAATAAGAAATAACAATAACAATAAGAAATAACAATATCAATAAAAAATAACAATAACAAAAAGAAATAACA
Source organism: Ontholestes murinus (assembly GCA_963969525.1). Classification (NCBI taxonomy): domain Eukaryota; kingdom Metazoa; phylum Arthropoda; class Insecta; order Coleoptera; family Staphylinidae; genus Ontholestes; species Ontholestes murinus. Next base: position 18,318 of record CAXAKX010000527.1, on the reverse strand, counting down.
ATAACAATAAGAAGTAACAATAACAATAAGAAATAACAATAACAATAAGAAATAACAATAACAATAAAAAATAACAATAACAATAAGAAATAACAATAACAAAAAGAAATAACAATAACAATAAGAAATAACAATAACAAAAAGAAATAACAATAACAATAGGAAATAACAATAAGAATAAGAAATAACAATAACATTAAGAAATAACAATAACAATAATAAATAACAATAAAAATAAGAAATAACAATAACCATAAAAAATAACATTAACAATAAGAAATAACAATAACAATAAGAAATAACAATAACAATAAGAAATAACAATAACATTAAGGAATAACAATAACAATAACAATAAGAAATACCAATAACAATAAGAAATAACAATAGGAAATAACAATAACAATAAGAAATAACAATAACATTAAGGAATAACAATAACAATAACAATAAGAAATACCAATAACAATAAGAAATAACAATAGGAAATAACAATAACAATAAGAAATAATAATAACAATAAGAAATAACAATAGGAAACAACAATAACAATAGAAAATAACAATAACAATAAGAAATAACAATATCAATAAGAAATAACAATAACAATAAGAAATAACAATAAAAATAAGAAATAACAATAAGAAATAACAATAAAAAATAACATTAACAATAAGAATTAACAATAACAATAAGAAATAATAACAATAACAATAGGAAATAACAATAACAATAAGAAATAACAATCACAATAAGAAATAACAATAACAATAAGAAATAACAATAACAATAAGAAATAACAATAACAATAACAATAAGAAATAACAATATCAATAAAAAAAACAATAACAAAAAGAAATAACAATAACAATAAGAAATAACAATAACAATAAGAAGTAACAATAACAATAAGAAATAACAATAACAATAAGAAATAACAATAACAATAAAAAATAACAATAACAATAAGAAATAACAATAACAAAAAGAAATAACAATAACAATAAGAAATAACAATAACAATAGGAAATAACAATAAGAATAAGAAATAACAATAACATTAAGAAATAACAATAACAATAATAAATAACAATAACAATAAGAAATAACAATAACCATAAAAAATAACATTAACAATAAGAAATAACAATAACAATAAGAAATAACAATAACATTAAGGAATAACAATAACAATAACAATAAGAAATACCAATAACAATAAGAAATAACAATAGGAAATAACAATAACAATAAGAAATAACAATAACATTAAGGAATAACAATAACAATAACAATAAGAAATACCAATAACAATAAGAAATAACAATAGGAAATAACAGTAACAATAAGAAATAATAATAACAATAAGAAATAACAATAGGAAATAACAATAACAATAAAAAATAACAATAACAATAAGAAATAACAATATCAATAAGAAATAACAATAACAATAAGAAATAACAATAAAAATAAGAAATAACAATAACAATAAGAAATAACAATAAGAAATAACATTAACAATAAGAATTAACAATAACAATAAGAAATAACAATAACAATAATAAATAACAATAACAATAAGGAATAACAATAACAATAACAATAAGAAATACCAATAACAATAAGAATTAACAATAACAAAAAGAAATAACAATAACAATAAGAAATAACAATAACAATAAAAAATAACAATAACAATAAGAAATAACAATAACAATAAGAAATACCAATAACAATAAGAAATAACAATAACAATAAGAAATAACAATAACAATAAGAAATAACAATAACAATAAGAAATAACAATAACAATAAGAAATACCAACAACAATAAGAAATAACAATAGGAAATAACAATAACAATAAGAAATAACAATAACATTAAGAAATAACAATAAAAATAACAATAACGGTAAGAAATAACAATAACAAAAAGAAATAACAATAACAATAAGAAATAACAATAACAAAAAGAAATAACAATAACAATAGGAAATAACAATAACAATAAGAAATAACAATAACATTAAGAAATAACAATAACAATAATAAATAACAATAACAATAAGAAATAACAATAACCATAAGAAATAACAATAACAATAAGAAATAACAATAACAATAAGAAATAACAATAACAATAAGAAATAACAATAACATTAAGAAATAACAATAACAATAATAAATAACAATAACAATAAGAAATAACAATAACCATAAGAAATAACAATAACAATAAGAAATAACAATAACAATAAGAAATAACAATAACAATAAGAAATAACAATAACAATAGGAAATAACAATAACAATAAGAAATAACAATCACAATAAGAAATAACAATAAGAAATAACAATAACAATAAGAAATAACAATAACAATAGGAAATAACAATAACAATAAGAAATAACAATAACTATAAAAAATAACAATAACAATAAGAAATAACAATAACAATTACAATAAGAAATAACAATAAGAAAAAGAAATAACAATAACAATAAGAAATAACAATAACAAGAAGAAATAACAATAACAATAAGAAATAACAATAAGAAATAACAATATCAATAAAAAATAACAATTACAATAGGAAATAACAATAACAATAAGAAATAACAATAACAATAACAAATAACAATAACAATAAGAAATAACAATTACAATAAGAAATAACAATAACAATTACAAGAAGAAATAACAATAAGAAAAAGAAATAACAATAACAATAAGAAATAACAATAACAAGAAGAAATAACAATAACAATAAGAAATAACAATAACCATAAGAAATAACAATAACAATAAGAAATAACAATAACAATAAGAAATAACAATAACAATAAGAAATAACAATAACAATAAGAAATAACAATAACAATAGGAAATAACAATAACAATAAGAAATAACAATAACAATAGGAAATAACAATAACAATAAGAAATAACAATAACAATAAGAAATAACAATAACTATAAAAAATAACAATAACAATAAGAAATAACAATAACTATAAAAAATAACAATAACAATAAGAAATAACAATAACAATTACAATAAGAAATAACAATAAGAAAAAGAAATAACAATAACAATAAAAATAACAATAACAATAAGAAATAACAATAACAAGAAGAAATAACAATAACAATAAAAAATAACAATAACAAAAAGAAATAACAATAACAATAAGAAATAACAATAACAATAAAAAATAACAATAACAATAAGAAGTAACAATAACAATAAGAAATAACAATAACAATAAGAAATAACAATAACAATAAAAAATAACAATAACAATAAGAAATAACAATAACAATAAGAAATAACAATAACAAAAAGAAATAACAATAACAATAGGAAATAACAATAACAATAAGAAATAACAATAACATTAAGAAATAACAATAACAATAATAAATAACAATAACAATAAGAAATAACATAACCATAAGAAATAACAATAACAATAAGAAATAACAATAAGAAATAACAATAACAATAAGAAATAACAATAACAATAAGAAAGAACAATAACAATAAGAAATAACAATAACAATAAGAAATAACAATAACAATAGGAAATAACAATAACAATAAGAAATAACAATCACAATAAGAAATAACAATAATAATAAGAAATAACAATAACAATAAGAAATAACAATAACAATATCAATAAAAAATAAAAATAACAAAAAGAAATAACAATAACAATAAGAAATAACAATAACAATAAGAAGTAACAATAACATTAAGAAATAACAATAACAATAAAAAATAACAATAACAATAAGAAATAACAATAACAAAAAGAAATAACAATAACAATAAGAAATAACAATAACAAAAAGAAATAACAATAACAATAAGAAATAACAATAACAATAATAAATAACAATAACAATAAGAAATAACAATAACCATAAAAAATAACAATAACAATAAGAAATAACAATAACAATAAGAAATAACAATAGCAATAAGAAATAACAATAACAATAAGAAATAACATTAACAATAAGAAATAACATTAACAATAAGAAATAACAATAACATTAAGGAATAACAATAACAATAACAATAAGAAATACAAATAACAATAAGAAATAACAATAGGAAATAACAATAACAATAAGAAATAATAATAACAATAAGAAATAACAATAACAATAAGAAATACCAATAACAATAAGAAATAACAATAGGAAATAACAATAACAATAAGAAATAATAATAACAATAAGAAATAACAATAGGAAATAACAATAACAATAAGAAATAACAATAAAAATAAGAAGTAACAATAACAATAAGAAATAACAATAACAATAAGAAATAACAATAACAAAAAGAAATAACAATAACAATAAGAAATAACAATAACAAAAAGAAATAACAATAACAAAAAGAAATAACAATAACAATAGGAAATAACAATAAGAATAAGAAATAACAATAACAATAATAAATAACAATAACAATAAGAAATAACAATAACCATAAAAAATAACAATAACAATAAGAAATAACAATAACAATAAGAAATAACAATAGCAATAAGAAATAACAATAACAATAAGAAATAACATTAACAATAAGAAATAACATTAACAATAAGAAATAACAATAACATTAAGGAATAACAATAACAATAACAATAAGAAATACCAATAACAATAAGAAATAACAATAGGAAATAACAATAACAATAAGAAATAATAATAACAATAAGAAATAACAATAACAATAAGAAATAACAATAACAATAAGAAATAACAATAACAATAAGAAATAACAATGAAAATAAGAAGTAACAATAACAATAAGAAATAACAATAACAATAAGAAATACCAATAACAATAAGAAATAACAATAGGAAACAATAACCATAAAAAATAACATTAACAATAAGAAATAACAATAACAATAAGAAATAACAATAACATTAAGGAATAACAATAACAATAACAATAAGAAATAACAATAGGAAATAACAATAACAATAAGAAATAACAATAACATTAAGGAATAACAATAACAATAACAATAAGAAATACCAATAACAATAAGAAATAACAATAGGAAATAACAGTAACAATAAGAAATAATAATAACAATAAGAAATAACAATAGGAAATAACAATAACAATAAAAAATAACAATAACAATAAGAAATAACAATATCAATAAGAAATAACAATAACAATAAGAAATAACAATAAAAATAAGAAATAACAATAACAATAAGAAATAACAATAAGAAATAACATTAACAATAAGAATTAACAATAACAATAAGAAATAACAATAACAATAATAAATAACAATAACAATAAGGAATAACAATAACAATAACAATAAGAAATACCAATAACAATAAGAATTAACAATAACAAAAAGAAATAACAATAACAATAAGAAATAACAATAACAATAAAAAATAACAATAACAATAAGAAATAACAATAACAATAAGAAATACCAATAACAATAAGAAATAACAATAACAATAAGAAATAACAATAACAATAAGAAATAACAATAACAATAAGAAATAACAATAACAATAAGAAATACCAACAACAATAAGAAATAACAATAGGAAATAACAATAACAATAAGAAATAACAATAACATTAAGAAATAACAATAAAAATAACAATAACGGTAAGAAATAACAATAACAAAAAGAAATAACAATAACAATAAGAAATAACAATAACAAAAAGAAATAACAATAACAATAGGAAATAACAATAACAATAAGAAATAACAATAACATTAAGAAATAACAATAACAATAATAAATAACAATAACAATAAGAAATAACAATAACCATAAGAAATAACAATAACAATAAGAAATAACAATAACAATAAGAAATAACAATAACAATAAGAAATAACAATAACATTAAGAAATAACAATAACAATAATAAATAACAATAACAATAAGAAATAACAATAACCATAAGAAATAACAATAACAATAAGAAATAACAATAACAATAAGAAATAACAATAACAATAAGAAATAACAATAACAATAGGAAATAACAATAACAATAAGAAATAACAATCACAATAAGAAATAACAATAAGAAATAACAATAACAATAAGAAATAACAATAACTATAAAAAATAACAATAACAATAAGAAATAACAATAACAATAAGTAATAACAATAACAATAAGATATAACAATAACAATAAGATATAACAATATCAATAAGAAATAACAATAACAATAAGAAATAACAATAACAATAACAATAAGAAATAACAATATCAATAAGAAATAACAATAACAATAAGAAATAACAATAACAATAGGAAATAACAATAACAATAAGAAATAACAATAACTATAAAAAATAACAATAACAATAAGAAATAACAATAACAATTACAATAAGAAATAACAATAAGAAAAAGAAATAACAATAACAATAAGAAATAACAATAACAAGAAGAAATAACAATAACAATAAGAAATAACAATAAGAAATAACAATATCAATAAAAAATAACAATTACAATAGGAAATAACAATAACAATAAGAAATAACAATAACAATAACAAATAACAATAACAATAAGAAATAACAATTACAATAAGAAATAACAATAACAATTACAAGAAGAAATAACAATAAGAAAAAGAAATAACAATAACAATAAAAATAACAATAACAATAAGAAATAACAATAACAAGAAGAAATAACAATAACAATAAAAAATAACAATAACAAAAAGAAATGACAATAACAATAAGAAATAACAATAACAATAAAAAATAACAATAACAATAAGAAGTAACAATAACAATAAGAAATAACAATAACAATAAGAAATAACAATAACAATAAAAAATAACAATAACAATAAGACATAACAATAACAATAAGAAATAACAATAACAAAAAGAAATAACAATAACAATAGGAAATAACAATAACAATAAGAAATAACAATAACATTAAGAAATAACAATAACAATAATAAATAACAATAACAATAAGAAATAACATAACCATAAGAAATAACAATAACAATAAGAAATAACAATAACAATAAGAAATAACAATAACAATAAGAAAGAACAATAACAATAAGAAATAACAATAACAATAAGAAATAACAATAACAATAGGAAATAACAATAACAATAAGAAATAACAATAACAAGAAGAAATAACAATAACAATAAGAAATAACAATAACCATAAGAAATAACAATAACAATAAGAAATAACAATAACAATAAGAAATAACAATAACAATAAGAAATAACAATAACAATAAGAAATAACAATAACAATAGGAAATAACAATAACAATAAGAAATAACAATAACAATAGGAAATAACAATAACAATAAGAAATAACAATAACAATAAGAAATAACAATAACTATAAAAAATAACAATAACAATAAGAAATAACAATAACTATAAAAAATAACAATAACAATAAGAAATAACAATAACAATTACAATAAGAAATAACAATAAGAAAAAGAAATAACAATAACAATAAAAATAACAATAACAATAAGAAATAACAATAACAAGAAGAAATAACAATAACAATAAAAAATAACAATAACAAAAAGAAATAACAATAACAATAAGAAATAACAATAACAATAAAAAATAACAATAACAATAAGAAGTAACAATAACAATAAGAAATAACAATAACAATAAGAAATAACAATAACAATAAAAAATAACAATAACAATAAGAAATAACAATAACAATAAGAAATAACAATAACAAAAAGAAATAACAATAACAATAGGAAATAACAATAACAATAAGAAATAACAATAACATTAAGAAATAACAATAACAATAATAAATAACAATAACAATAAGAAATAACATAACCATAAGAAATAACAATAACAATAAGAAATAACAATAAGAAATAACAATAACAATAAGAAAGAACAATAACAATAAGAAATAACAATAACAATAAGAAATAACAATAACAATAGGAAATAACAATAACAATAAGAAATAACAATCACAATAAGAAATAACAATAATAATAAGAAATAACAATAACAATAAGAAATAACAATAACAATAACAATAAGAAATAACAATATCAATAAAAAATAAAAATAACAAAAAGAAATAACAATAACAATAAGAAATAACAATAACAATAAGAAGTAACAATAACAATAAGAAATAACAATAACAATAAAAAATAACAATAACAATAAGAAATAACAATAACAAAAAGAAATAACAATAACAATAAGAAATAACAATAACAAAAAGAAATAACAATATCAATAAGAAATAACAATAACAATAATAAATAACAATAACAATAAGAAATAACAATAACCATAAAAAATAACAATAACAATAAGAAATAACAATAACAATAAGAAATAACAATAGCAATAAGAAATAACAATAACAATAAGAAATAACATTAACAATAAGAAATAACATTAACAATAAGAAATAACAATAACATTAAGGAATAACAATAACAATAACAATAAGAAATACAAATAACAATAAGAAATAACAATAGGAAATAACAATAACAATAAGAAATAATAATAACAATAAGAAATAACAATAACAATAAGAAATACCAATAACAATAAGAAATAACAATAGGAAATAACAATAACAATAAGAAATAATAATAACAATAAGAAATAACAATAGGAAATAACAATAACAATAAGAAATAACAATAACAATAAGAAATAACAATAAAAATAAGAAGTAACAATAACAATAAGAAATAACAATAACAATAAGAAATAACAATAACAAAAAGAGATAACAATAACAAAAAGAAATAACAATAACAATAGGAAATAACAATAAGAATAAGAAATAACAATAACAATAATAAATAACAATAACAATAAGAAATAACAATAACCATAAAAAATAACAATAACAATAAGAAATAACAATAACAATAAGAAATAACAATAGCAATAAGAAATAACAATAACAATAAGAAATAACATTAACAATAAGAAATAACATTAACAATAAGAAATAACAATAACATTAAGGAATAACAATAACAATAACAATAAGAAATAACAATAACAATAAGAAATAACAATAGGAAATAACAATAACAATAAGAAATAATAATAACAATAAGAAATAACAATAACAATAAGAAATAACAATAACAATAAGAAATAACAATAACAATAAGAAATAACAATGAAAATAAGAAGTAACAATAACAATAAGAAATAACAATAACAATAAGAAATACCAATAACAATAAGAAATAACAATAGGAAACAATAACCATAAAAAATAACATTAACAATAAGAAATAACAATAACAATAAGAAATAACAATAACATTAAGGAATAACAATAACAATAACAATAAGAAATACCAATAACAATAAGAAATAACAATAGGAAATAACAATAACAATAAGAAATAACAATAACATTAAGGAATAACAATAACAATAACAATAAGAAATACCAATAACAATAAGAAATAACAATAGGAAATAACAGTAACAATAAGAAATAATAATAACAATAAGAAATAACAATAGGAAATAACAATAACAATAAAAAATAACAATAACAATAAGAAATAACAATATCAATAAGAAATAACAATAACAATAAGAAATAACAATAAAAATAAGAAATAACAATAACAATAAGAAATAACAATAAGAAATAACATTAACAATAAGAATTAACAATAACAATAAGAAATAACAATAACAATAATAAATAACAATAACAATAAGGAATAACAATAACAATAACAATAAGAAATACCAATAACAATAAGAATTAACAATAACAAAAAGAAATAACAATAACAATAAGAAATAACAATAACAATAAAAAATAACAATAACAATAAGAAATAACAATAACAATAAGAAATACCAATAACAATAAGAAATAACAATAACAATAAGAAATAACAATAACAATAAGAAATAACAATAACAATAAGAAATAACAATAACAATAAGAAATACCAACAACAATAAGAAATAACAATAGGAAATAACAATAACAATAAGAAATAACAATAACATTAAGAAATAACAATAAAAATAACAATAACGGTAAGAAATAACAATAACAAAAAGAAATAACAATAACAATAAGAAATAACAATAACAAAAAGAAATAACAATAACAATAGGAAATAACAATAACAATAAGAAATAACAATAACATTAAGAAATAACAATAACAATAATAAATAACAATAACAATAAGAAATAACAATAACCATAAGAAATAACAATAACAATAAGAAATAACAATAACAATAAGAAATAACAATAACAATAAGAAATAACAATAACAATAAGAAATAACAATAACATTAAGAAATAACAATAACAATAATAAATAACAATAACAATAAGAAATAACAATAACCATAAGAAATAACAATAACAATAAGCAATAACAATAACAATAAGAAATAACAATAACAATAAGAAATAACAATAACAATAGGAAATAACAATAACAATAAGAAATAACAATCACAATAAGAAATAACAATAAGAAATAACAATAACAATAAGAAATAACAATAACTATAAAAAATAACAATAACAATAAGAAATAACAATAACAATAAGTAATAACAATAACAATAAGATATAACAATAACAATAAGATATAACAATATCAATAAGAAATAACAATAACAATAAGAAATAACAATAACAATAACAATAAGAAATAACAATATCAATAAGAAATAACAATAACAATAAGAAATAACAATAACAATAAGAAATAACAATAACAATAGGAAATAACAATAACAATAAGAAATAACAATAACTATAAAAAATAACAATAACAATAAGAAATAACAATAACAATTACAATAAGAAATAACAATAAGAAAAAGAAATAACAATAACAATAAGAAATAACAATAACAAGAAGAAATAACAATAACAATAAGAAATAACAATAAGAAATAACAATATCAATAAAAAATAACAATTACAATAGGAAATAACAATAACAATAAGAAATAACAATAACAATAACAAATAACAATAACAATAAGAAATAACAATTACAATAAGAAATAACAATAACAATTACAAGAAGAAATAACAATAAGAAAAAGAAATAACAATAACAATAAAAAATAACAATAACAATAAGAAATAACAATAACAAGAAGAAATAACAATAACAATAAGAAATAACAATAACAATAAGAAATAACAATAACAATAAGAAATAACAATAACAATAAGAAATAACAATAACAATAAGAAATAACAATAACAATATGATATAACAATATCAATAAGAACTAACAATAACAATAAGAAATAACAATAACAATAACAATAAAAAATAACAATAACAATAAGAAATACCAATATCAATAAGAAATAACAATAACAATAAGAAATAACAATAACAATAAGAAATAACAATAACAATAGGAAATAACAATAACAATAAGAAATAACAATCACAATAAGAAATAACAATAACTATAAAAAAATAACAATAACAATAAGAAATAACAATAACAATTACAATAAGAAATAACAATAACAATAGGAAATAACAATAAGAATAAGAAATAACAATAACATTAAGAAATAACAATAACAATAATAAATAACAATAACAATAAGAAATAACAATAACCATAAAAAATAATATTAACAATAAGAAATAACAATAACAATAAGAAATAACAATAACAATAAGAAATAACAATAACATTAAGGAATAACAATAACAATAACAATAAGAAATACCAATAACAATAAGAAATAACAATAGGAAATAACAATAACAATAAGAAATAACAATAACATTAAGGAATAACAATAACAATAACAATAAGAAATACCAATAACAATAAGAAATAACAATAGGAAATAACAATACCAATAAGAAATAATAATAACAATAAGAAATAACAATAGGAAACAACAATAACAATAAAAAATAACAATAACAATAAGAAATAACAATATCAATAAGAAATAACAATAACAATAAGAAATAACAATAAAAATAAGAAATAACAATAACAATAAGAAATAACAATAAAAAATAACATTAACAATAAGAATTAACAATAACAATAAGAAATAACAATAACAATAAGAAATAATAACAATAACAATAGGAAATAACAATAACAATAAGAAATAACAATCACAATAAGAAATAACAATAACAATAAGAAATAACGATAACAATAAGAAATAACAATAACAATAAGAAATAACAATAACAATAACAATAAGAAATAACAATATCAATAAAAAATAACAATAACAAAAAGAAATAACAATAACAATAAGAAATAACAATAACAATAAGAAGTAACAATAACAATAAGAAATAACAATAACAATAAGAAATAACAATAACAATAAAAAATAACAATAACAATAAGAAATAACAATAACAAAAAGAAATAACAATAACAATAAGAAATAACAATAACAAAAAGAAATAACAATAACAATAGGAAATAACAATAAGAATAAGAAATAACAATAATATTAAGAAATAACAATAACAATAAGAAATAACAATAACCATAAAAAATAACATTAACAATAAGAAATAACAATAACAATAAGAAATAACAATAACATTAAGGAATAACAATAACAATAACAATAAGAAATACCAATAACAATAAGAAATAACAATAGGAAATAACAATAACAATAAGAAATAACAATAACATTAAGGAATAACAATAACAATAACAATAAGAAATACCAATAACAATAAGAAATAACAATAGGAAATAACAATAACAATAAGAAATAATAATAACAATAAGAAATAACAATAGGAAATAACAATAACAATAAAAAATAACAATAACAATAAGAAATAACAATATCAATAAGAAATAACAATAACAATAAGAAATAACAATAAAAATAAGAAATAACAATAACAATAATAAATAACATTAACAATAAGAATTAACAATAACAATAAGAAATAACAATAACAATAATAAATAACAATAACAATAAAGAATAACAATAACAATAACAATAAGAAATACCAATAACAATAAGAATTAACAATAACAAAAAGAAATAACAATAAGAAATAACAATAACAATAAAAAATAACAATAACAATAAGAAATAACAATAACAATAAGAAATAACAATAACCATAAGAAATAACAATAACAATAAGAAATAACAATAAAAATAAGAAATAACAATAACAATAAGAAATAACAATAACATTAAGAAATAACAATAACAATAAGAAATAACATTAACAATAAGAATTAACAATAACAATAAGAAATAACAATAACAATAATAAATAACAATAACAATAAGGAATAACAATAACAATAACAATAACAATAAGAAATACCAATAACAATAAGAATTAACAATAACAATAAGAAATAACAATAACAATAAGAAATAACAATAGGAAATAACAATAACAATAAGAAATAACAATAACATTAAGAAATAACAATAAAAATAACAATAACGATAAGAAATAACAATAACAATAAGAAATAACAATAACAAAAAGAAATAACAATAACAATAGGAAATAACAATAACAATAAGAAATAACAATAGCATTAAGAAATAACAATAACAATAATAAATAACAATAACAATAAGAAATAACAATAACCATAAGAAATAACAATAACAATAAGAGATAACAATAACAATAAGAAATAACAATAACAATAAGAAATAACAATAACATTAAGAAATAACAATAACAATAATAAATAACAATAACAATAAGAAATAACAATAACCATAAGAAATAACAATAACATTAAGAAATAACAATAACAATAAGAAATAACAATAACAATAAGAAATAACAATAACAATATGAAATAACAATAACAATAAGAAATAACAATCACAATAAGAAATAACAATAAGAAATAACAATAACAATAAGAAATAACAATAACTATAAAAAATAACAATAACAATAAGAAATAACAATAACAATAAGTAATAACAATAACAATAAGATATAACAATATCAATAAGAAATAACAATAACAATAAGAAATAACAATAACAATAACAATAAAAAATAACAATAACAATAAGAAATAACAATATCAATAAGAAATAACAATAACAATAAGAAATAACAATAACAATAGGAAATAACAATAACAATAAGAAATAACAATAACTATAAAAAATAACAATAACAATAAGAAATAACAATAAGAAAAAAAAATAACAATAACAATAAAAAATAACAATAACAATAAGAAATAACAATAACAAGAAGAAATAACAATAACAATAAGAAATAACAATAACAATAAGAAATAACAATATCAATAAAAAATAACAATTACAATAGGAAATAACAATAACAATAAGAAATAACAATAACAATAACAAATAACAATAACAATAAGAAATAACAATTACAATAAGAAATAACAATAACAATTACAAGGCGAAATAACAATAAGAAAAAGAAATAACAATAACAATAAAAAAATAACAATAACAATAAGAAATAACAATAACAAGAAGAAATAAAAATAACAATAAGAAATAACAATAACCATAAGAAATAACAATAACAATAAGAAATAACAATAACAATAAGAAATAACAATAACAATAAGAAATAACAATAACAATAAGAAATAACAATAACAATAGGAAATAACAATAACAATAAGAAATAACAATAACAATAGGAAATAACAATAACAATAAGAAATAACAATAACAATAAGAAATAACAATAACAATAAGAAATAACAATAACTATAAAAAATAACAATAACAATAAGAAATAACAATAACTATAAAAAATAACAATAATAATAAGAAATAACAATAACAATTACAATAAGAAATAACAATAAGAAAAAGAAATAACAATAACAATAAATATAACAATAACAATAAGAAATAACAATAACAAGAAGAAATAACAATAACAATAAAAAATAACAATAACAAAAAGAAATAACAATAACAATAAGAAATAACAATAACAATAAAAAATAACAATAACAATAAGAAGTAACAATAACAATAAGAAATAACAATAACAATAAGAAATAACAATAACAATAAAAAATAACAATAACAATAAGAAATAACAATAACAAAAAGAAATAACAATAACAATAAGAAATAACAATAACAAAAAGAAATAACAATAACAATAGGAAATAACAATACCAATAAGAAATAACAATAACATTAAGAAATAACAATAACAATAATAAAT
The DNA here is from genome assembly GCA_963969525.1 of Ontholestes murinus. Taxonomy (NCBI): domain Eukaryota; kingdom Metazoa; phylum Arthropoda; class Insecta; order Coleoptera; family Staphylinidae; genus Ontholestes; species Ontholestes murinus. The sequence goes on along the minus strand of CAXAKX010000527.1, from coordinate 3,008 downwards.
AACAATAACAATAAGAAATAACATAACCATAAGAAATAACAATAACAATAAGAAATAACAATAACAATAAGAAATAACAATAACAATAAGAAATAACAATAACAATAAGAAAGAACAATAACAATAAGAAATAACAATAACAATAAGAAATAACAATAACAATAGGAAATAACAATAACAATAAGAAATAACAATCACAATAAGAAATAACAATAATAATAAGAAATAACAATAACAATAAGAAATAACAATAACAATAACAATAAGAAATAACAATATCAATAAAAAATAAAAATAACAAAAAGAAATAACAATAACAATAAGAAATAACAATAACAATAAGAAGTAACAATAACAATAAGAAATAACAATAACAATAAGAAATAACAATAACAATAAAAAATAACAATAACAATAAGAAATAACAATAACAAAAAGAAATAACAATAACAATAAGAAATAACAATAACAAAAAGAAATAACAATAACAATAGGAAATAACATAGGAAATAACAATAACAATAAGAAATAACAATCACAATAAGAAATAACAATAATAATAAGAAATAACAATAACAATAAGTAATAACAATAACAATAAGATATAACAATAACAATAAGATATAACAATATCAATAAGAAATAACAATAACAATAAGAAATAACAATAACAATAACAATAAGAAATAACAATATCAATAAGAAATAACAATAACAATAAGAAATAACAATAACAATAAGAAATAACAATAACAATAGGAAATAACAATAACAATAAGAAATAACAATAACTATAAAAAATAACAATAACAATAAGAAATAACAATAACAATTACAATAAGATATAACAATAAGAAAAAGAAATAACAATAACAATAAGAAATAACAATAACAAGAAGAAATAACAATAACAAATAAGAAATAACAATAAGAAATAACAATATCAATAAAAAATAACAATTACAATAGGAAATAACAATAACAATAAGAAATAACAATAACAATAACAAATAACAATAACAATAAGAAATAACAATTACAATAAGAAATAACAATAACAATTACAAGAAGAAATAACAATAAGAAAAAGAAATAACAATAACAATAAAAAATAACAATAACAATAAGAAATAACAATAACAAGAAGAAATAACAATAACAATAAGAAATAACAATAACCATAAGAAATAACAATAACAATAAGAAATAACAATAACAATAAGAAATAACAATAACAATAAGAAATAACAATAACAATAAGAAATAACAATAACAATATGATATAACAATATCAATAAGAACTAACAATAACAATAAGAAATAACAATAACAATAACAATAAAAAATAACAATAACAATAAGAAATACCAATATCAATAAGAAATAACAATAACAATAAGAAATAACAATAACAATAAGAAATAACAATAACAATAGGAAATAACAATAACAATAAGAAATAACAATCACAATAAGAAATAACAATAACTATAAAAAATAACAATAACAATAAGAAATAACAATAACAATTACAATAAGAAATAACAATAACAATAGGAAATAACAATAAGAATAAGAAATAACAATAACATTAAGAAATAACAATGACAATAATAAATAACAATAACAATAAGAAATAACAATAACCATAAAAAATAATATTAACAATAAGAAATAACAATAACAATAAGAAATAACAATAACAATAAGAAATAACAATAACATTAAGGAATAACAATAACAATAACAATAAGAAATACCAATAACAATAAGAAATAACAATAGGAAATAACAATAACAATAAGAAATAACAATAACATTAAGGAATAACAATAACAATAACAATAAGAAATACCAATAACAATAAGAAATAACAATAGGAAATAACAATACCAATAAGAAATAATAATAACAATAAGAAATAACAATAGGAAACACAACAATAACAATAAAAAATAACAATAACAATAAGAAATAACAATATCAATAAGAAATAACAATAACAATAAGAAATAACAATAAAAATAAGAAATAACAATAACAATAAGAAATAACAATAAAAAATAACATTAACAATAAGAATTAACAATAACAATAAGAAATAACAATAACAATAAGAAATAATAACAATAACAATAGGAAATAACAATAACAATAAGAAATAACAATGACAATAAGAAATAACAATAACAATAAGAAATAACGATAACAATAAGAAATAACAATAACAATAAGAAATAACAATAACAATAAGAAATAACAATATCAATAAAAAATAACAATAACAAAAAGAAATAACAATAACAATAAGAAATAACAATAACAATAAGAAGTAACAATAACAATAAGAAATAACAATAACAATAAGAAATAACAATAACAATAAAAAATAACAATAACAATAAGAAATAACAATAACAAAAAGAAATAACAATAACAATAAGAAATAACAATAACAAAAAGAAATAACAATAACAATAGGAAATAACAATAAGAATAAGAAATAACAATAATATTAAGAAATAACAATAACAATAAGAAATAACAATAACCATAAAAAATAACATTAACAATAAGAAATAACAATAACAATAAGAAATAACAATAACATTAAGGAATAACAATAACAATAACAATAAGAAATACCAATAACAATAAGAAATAACAATAGGAAATAACAATAACAATAAGAAATAACAATAACATTAAGGAATAACAATAACAATAACAATAAGAAATACCAATAACAATAAGAAATAACAATAGGAAATAACAATAACAATAAGAAATAATAATAACAATAAGAAATAACAATAGGAAATAACAATAACAATAAAAAATAACAATAACAATAAGAAATAACAATATCAATAAGAAATAACAATAACAATAAGAAATAACAATAAAAATAAGAAATAACAATAACAATAATAAATAACATTAACAATAAGAATTAACAATAACAATAAGAAATAACAATAACAATAATAAATAACAATAACAATAAC